>OY757257.1:13552188-13979510 GCA_963584085.1 Pyrausta aurata | reverse complement strand
AACATGCTTTAGACAAACCCAACCACTTCATACGTTTTGACCAACCCAAAATACTTTCAAAAGAACGTCGGTTCGTTCCTCGTATGTTACGTGAAGCCATAGAAATTAGAAAACATCCAAATTTCAACAGAGAAGATGGTTGGAAAATTCCACCAGCATGGGATCCGGTTCTATCGAAGACCCAAACCAGACCACTCACTGCAAGATCTCAAGACACGGTTAGCTCTTTCTGCGTGGATAGGAACGTAAATTAATTATGAGTATGATGGTAGTTTAATATTTTTCAAAACTATGTAAATGACAAATAACATCTTAGTCTACCCCGTGACCACAGACGCTGTAAAGTGTTCGAAACGTCGGGATGAAAAATCAAATAAATTATCGCGAAATTATCCGTAAATTGTGTTTTATTAAATGTGTAATATTCGCGTAAACTTCAGAAATAAGTATATTCAACACATTATAAAATAATTTTTTAAATGTTTAATTTTTCATTAAGTTTTAGAACATAAGAGCCTAGGGCTCTTGTTTTTAGACCAAGTTGCAACAAACACAGAAATGTGATTGAACATTTAAAAACGAATAAAAAAACAATTACGACCACAAAATTCTCAGCAGACTTCCCAAAACTAGCTAGACTTTTGAGAACTATGAGACAAGCTTACCTTCCAACGTAAACCACGAACTTCCATCGCGCAGGTCAGAGCCGGCTTCAAGTTGTCCTATTAGACGTATCGGAAAACAATAAGCTAGATCGCTCTGTACGCAGATTTATTGAGATGGGGTGATTCGATTGATTCCTGGGTAAGACGCTTTAAAATCTCGTTTAACGTGATGAGATAAAATTGAATGAGTAATTGTACAAAGTTTTGACAGCTTTCGGAATACAAAGGTTTAATGAAATTCATCAATCAAATCTCTCAATGACCATATCTAACTACAGTTTTTTTTTAATTTATGTAACGAAATGAGCTCATAATTAGTACAACATAAAAAGCGCTAGTTTATTTTTGCTTTTATCAAGATTTACGTCATGTCATGTCATTTCAAATAATAATATTTTAGAACATAAAAAGGTTTGCAAAGTCCATGCACCAACTGCGTAGCTCGCTAAACATAGAGCCAGAGCCAGTTGCACTATGATAGGCTTTATAGTCCCGTTGCAGGGGCCCTACCCTGTTAGCCTATTCTCCCTTTTTCGTTCCTTTCACTCGCATAGACATTGTGGTACGAATGACAGAGACAGCTCGGAATATAAGGACATAGTGGTACAGAGTAGGGTGTCTGTAATGAGGCGCGTTTACACGGAAGCGTGCGGACGGCTACGCTGCGCACTCGTCAATCGCTGAGGCTTGATACTTTAGAGATAAACGAAAGCAATCGTGTGTGGATGCGGTAGTTGTACACAGCTGGGAAGTTTGAGAACTAGTTTGTTCTAAAGTGACCAATTTCAACGAAGGAGATGAATGTTATGCAGAATTGTGTGTGTGAAACCTTTTTCTTATCTCTCTCCTTCCTTATTACTCTCTTGCTTATTAGGCTTTATTAGCCCAATGATACCTACGTCAACTCAACATGGTGATTGATCTATTAGGCACAAGACAAACGCCAGCTTTTTCAGCTGCATTAGCACTATGTCACGGTGAAAACAGGGAAATCGGTGTTAAATCCTTTTTGTGTTTGTAACACATCAGTTTTTTTTTTACTTGACAACAAACCAGAGTTTTATTTTTGTTGCCTAAGATCAAATCAGCACTTTCAGTTTTAGCTCATCAATCCTTAACACACGGATACTTTGAATAATTTCTCTATTATTTTTGTAAACCAACTACGTCAAAGGACTTAGTGGTTGCCACATCCTTACACATTCCTTCTGTAATCTGCGTCCCTGACATAGAACTCAGGTAATTAATGATCGCAGGTCGCCGAGGTGATGTCGCCTTATTGTAGCTAATGCGCAAGCGCCGATCTCACTATTGGACCAGCGGAATCACTGTTTATGTGCCTTTCATGCTTCAGGCCCTGTGTGAATCGGTTACAAGTGTGTCAATCTCATTAGTTCAGCGTTGATTTGTATCTGCTTGGCTTCGTTTCTAGAACTATGAGCAGGCTCGAATAAAAAAATGTGAATCAATTATGAAAGGTGGTTAGAAAATAGAAAATGGCCTTATCAAGTGTCTAAACCCGTGCAGTACCTACAAATGCTTTCAAAGGATAAAGTCAGACCCTAGTAAGGTTTCTTATTACTTTAATCTTAAAAATATTCTGGTCAAAATGTGCAACTGCTAAATTGAACCTTTTTTAATTTGGCAAAGCGACATATGCGGTTACGAGTAGTAGACATTTAAACAGGCAAATTTACTTAACTAGGTCAGTGGCCTTCACTTTCATATTCTAAAACATAAATAGACCGATGTCTCTCAATCTTCATCAAATATTCCCAGTTCATCTTACCTGAATGAAACGAAAATTGTATTGGGTCGATCCGAACGAAATATTCTAATGAAATGGTTATCGAAAAACTATAGACCCTCTCCTCTGTATTGACGAACTCATACCTCGTCCAATAAGGCCTGAGATGTATTGAGGGTAGGCACATTTATTTTTACATTTTGTGTATATCATTTGGCGGTTTGCTTGGAATAATCATGAATCGTGGTTGGAAACAAAAATGTGCCGAACTGTACTGCACAACATATAAGGTAACTTATGACCAAGTGATGAACTACACAGTTAGTGAAATTATGCCTTTAGCTACTTACTTTTTAAGATCAACAGTTTCCAAAATTATAATAAATGTTTTGGCGGGTAGACATCACTTAGTTTTTAATCGCAATTCGCCGCGATGGTGCATTCGAGCAGAAGCAAGCCGCGTCTTGCTATGTTATGAAGTTGTGTTTTAATTATAGTTAAAACAATTAATTATGGACAAAAACTTGTGGATAAGATACATATTGGTATTGTGAAGTGTGATAATAGAGAGTGTTGACTTAAACTTCTGATCACTGGCGGTGGTGCGTATTTTGTGGTCTCAAGATGTTAGTATGTCACAATAGCTTCGAGGTGCTTGAAGGGTAAGTTTCTTGTAGAATCTAGCTAGATTATTACTTCCTGTGATATGCCTGTTCTTTCGTATAGCAGTCCCTACTGTTTGGCCTTTTTTTAATCCGTCAAACCCAAGACCCGATAACATTGATTGGCTATTGTGTCTGGAATCTCGGTGCTTGACTAAATGTCAAGCAGCTATTAAATATCGGTAAGTTAGCAGATAATGATTTACATTCGTTAAGTCAATCCCTTTCTTTATTACAACCAAACAATACTTACGAAGTAAGTCCAATCACAAATCGAGCAAACGTTCAAATATGAGGCCAGTTAACTGCCTGAGTTACAGTGCCGTGCTGCCAAAAGTGTGATCTGCATACTGCTGTAAAGTGTAAGACAAATTTTGAGTGGTGCCGTATAGTAAATTCGGGTAGATAGGATGCAAACCGATAAATATATCGGTCGGCCCGATGGTGAATAAACATGAACCGTACACGACGGGACAAGGCAAGTGGGCTCCTTTTTTCGGTCGAGTTTTGTTGGAAATGGGTTACACAATTGAAATAAATAGTGTGGTGTTTTGTTTGACATGGAACATTTTTTATAGACAATCAAAGCTTGGATGCGGTTTTTGGCATGTGTTGTATAACTGTGGCAATCTACACAATCCGTAAATTTTCATTATTTACTAAGAGTAAAATAATAATACAACTTCTTATTTTGACTTCATTCATATAATCCTTTTCTTTTTTCGTTATACTTATGTATATAGTACAGATTTATAAGACTTTAAAAAAAAGAACATACAGGAATCATGAAAAATAAATTTAAAAAAGAAACCGTTCATTGTATCAAAAAGGCGATGATACTGGCTGCGTACCAGCAAGCTTTATTATTTATTAAAACATAATTTAATTTTGGTGCAATTTTTCCAAACAGCAATTTAGCAGAAGGAAATCTTGCTCAATTTCCATTAATTTTTTTATGTCGGCCACTTTTCTCGGCCAGCAGTGCACGGCGCTCGCTCGCAAGACAGGCCTCACTCAATATCGGATATTGTTCTTGCAAATGAGTATTTATGTCATCGTTCGCGTAAAATGTGCGCCGATGTGGCGCGCCCGTTTTTCCGCGCGAACTGTACCTTGGGCCAGGGCTGCCCAATTTTCGTAATCAGTCTCGTTTCGAGATGTAACGAAATTATTTTGCGATTTTCGTCTAAAATTCATGATTAATATTTTTTTGAATAAGAGGAAACAACAGAGGTTGATAAGTATTTGGCATGGTTTGATATTGGCAAAGTTAAATCAACTGAGGTTGAAAATTACATAATGTTACTCATAAATAAGTGTGGATGAAGATTACATTAAAGTTATTTTGTATTGTGATATCACATTCAAATCTTTATTTGACTCAATATAAGCACTGTTATTGCATGTTTTTTACTGAATATTTATCTAGACTATGCCATCCTACTAGGGCTATCGAATGTCAGGATTTGTCTAGTTATCTGTCCAGTGTGGGACCTGGCTTGATATTGACTAAGTTAAGCTGGCATGGGGCGAGATCTGACTTGAGCTTTTATTCCACGCCACTTGATGCAGCGTTGTCTTGTCCAGTATTTTATATGTACCTATTTACTAGCGGTTCCCTGCAACTGCGTGCGCGCGTTTTGAGTTTGCTCCCTCTCCTCCCGTCGGGGCTCATGTTTTATAGCCTAAAACCTTCCTCGGTACACACAGCTATCCAACACAATTTTTTTTTGATCAATGCAGTAGTTCCTGAGGTTAACGCGTTCAAAAAAACAAAAAATCTTTTCATCTCTTTATTATTAATATAGATATGTAAGATTAAACGCAAAGTAAAAATCTCAAATAATATTTTAAAATACTTTGTTTGATTGAATCAAACTTGCTGAGTTATTAAGTATTTATTCAACACAAAAACCCTAATGGTAGTTATGGTTGTACAAATAATGGTGGTTAGTCCAGAATGAACGTTATAATCCCCGGTGATCACTTACCTACCTTATGTGTAGTGTGACTAGCTTCTAGCCTCGACATCCATTGTGACATTTTCTGACAGCCCTACAGATATTTCCCGCTTGTTTATTGCGAGAACTTTCAGGATATTTCTTCTGTGGAACGAAATTTGGCTGCTATGTTACTTTCTTGTTCTGGTCGGAAGATTACTTCTTTTTACTTATTGCACTTTATTACTAATAGGTAAAACCGATTTAAAGAAGAATAGCCTTTACCGTCTGGCTGAACTGTTTTCCTACGGAACATACATTATTTTTTAATTTTAATCAACCTAATATATCTAAATAATATCGGTTGATATTAGTCGTTGATGGGCGGTTTGATAAAAATCTGACAGCAAGATTGGTCGCTTGCCTTGCAAACACCCCTCCGCCAATCCGCACTGAGCCCGCGTGGTGGAGTATGGCTCATGAAAAATGAAAAATGAAAATGAAAAATCTTTGAAAATGAAAAATCTTTATTTACGTAAACAAGTACATTTTTAAATTTACTAATTGATGTAGTCTCCTATTAGGCATTACAGAATGCCTGTGCCAGGAGGCCACGCTCTTCCATAACTACATGAAAATTATTATATTACTAACAATAATAATACTAATTGATCGTGAGTGTGTGTGTGTGTGAGTGTGTGTGTGTGTGTGTGTGTGTGTGAGTGTGCGTGTGTGTGTGTGTGTGTGTGTGTGTGTGTGTGTGTGTGTGTGTGTGTGTGTGTGTGTGTTTGCGTGTGTGTATGCGTGTGTGTATGTTTTGACATAATATACTAAATCAGGTACGAATTTTTAAAATATTTTCAGTCTCACTATAGTCCAGACACTTTAACCACTTGGTAAGTACTATTTTACATTCTTTTAAAGTAAGTGCGTATATTTTAAGAGTTTTGTTCATTTTATTGTAGATTTGTGCAGATAGATGCGAAAACTGATATTGGGCGAAGCAAGTATGAACATTAGGTATTGGGGCTACTTTATCTGCTCTTCTTCTTCTTTCCTTGTCAGGATTGTACCCAATTAAACGGTGTACTTTCAGAACGGCATGCAGTATGTATAATTTTCTAACGGAAAGTAAATCAGCGTTACAATACAATGCCTGAGTAGGGAAATTCCTTTTCTTAAATTGCATAACTTTAAGCAATACCCTTTGTGAACGCTCAACATCCATAAACTTTGTCTTTAAAGCACCTCCCCATAAAGTGATGCAATATATTGTTATAGACTGTGCAAGTGAAATGTAAATATCTTTTAATAGCTTTTTATCTGCAATATGTCTCAGTTCTTTAAAAATCCAAATCAACTTCCGAATTCTACTGGAAACCAAGTCAATGTGACAATGCCAATTGAGCCTTTGATCCAGCATAACTCCGAGGTATTTTAGTGATTGAACTTTTTTAATGACAGTACATGTGCAGTCCGAGTTTAGGTCCGTGGAAAGGCAGTCATGAATTTTGAGTTCGAAAGTTGTGTCAGGTTGATAGCCATCAAGGATTGAGAAACACATATAGTTGGTCTTGGCAGTGTTCAGCGTGAGTAGATTAGCATCTAGCCAATTACGAATTTCCTTCAAAACCTGTTCGGCCAATGATTTTACACAACTCCATGAGTTACCGGTAAAAACCACGGCGGTATCATCTGCATATGAGAATATGCCGGTGTCAGGGACTTTCAAATTACAGAGATCGTTGATATAGATCAAGAAAAGGGTCGGTCCCAGAACACTTCCCTGCGGGACACCGTAGTTTATACCAGCAACTGAGCTGACTGTTTGACCTAGTTTCGTCCTTTGAGACCTTCCGTTTAGGTAACTCTTTAGGAGTTCAAGGGGGGTACCCCGAATTCCTAAGTGTTCCAGTTTCTGCTCTAGTATAGGAAGGGAGACCGTATCAAAGGCCTTTTTTAAATCAATGAAAACAGCCAGACATTTTTTCTTGTTATCAAGGCTGTCAGCAACCACAGACGTCAGCGCCGCCACAGCATCTTCAGTAGATCTGCCAGGACGAAATCCGAATTGAGAGTGAGACAGAAGGTCAAACTTATTAAGATAATTCAGCAGTCTTTTGTTTATGATTTTCTCAATAATTTTAGATAGAGCTGGCAGCACCGATATTGGTCTGTAGTTGCTCACGTCCTTTTCATCTCCATCCTTATAAATCGGTGTAACAATCGATTCTTTAAATAAAGAGGGAAAAATCCCCTTATTAAAACAGAGACAGAGAGACAGAGATAAGATGGGTAATTATAGGTATTAATTCAGACTTGGCAAATTTTAGGAATCCTGTAGGCACATTATCATGACCTGGTGCGCTATTTAATTTAAGGCTCATTAGAGTAGTATTAACTTCGTCATAATCAGTGTCGTAAAGTACGAAAGAAGACGGGTGCAATGGGGTAGCAAGATTATATTTTATAGGTCGATTTGTCGTACGGTTGATAATGTCATCTGCCAAGTTTTTGCCTATATTACTAAAAAAGTCATTAACAAAATTGGCCGAATCGTTTTTAGTGCATTCTACCTCACATTTGAGGTAAGGCCTTTTCCCAGCAGTGGGATGCTTACAGGCTAACTTTACTTTTACTATATACAATCAACCATTGTTCTGTAATTTAGCCATTAATAATCCCCAAATTATTTCGTCCTTAGCCAAAATAATGTGAACGAGTTGTTAACCCTAACATTAGTCTGATCGAAAGTTAAATACCTTTCTAAAATTGGAAATAATCGACACATATTTCGTTTCATAATGTAGGCCATTACATTTATACTTAAAACCAATTAAAAGTGTAATTAAGGACGTGAAATATATTGGCCAGATAAAGTTATGTTCAGGTTCTTAAGTGGTCAATAATGGTAACATTATTATAAGTCAAAATATTAGGTGGACACAAACAGGTTAATATCAATAAATTAGCCTTTAACATGGTAGTTAGTGACTGAATTAAGATAAGAGAACAGTATGAGTGTATGACATAAATTATGTTACTTTGTAATTTTTAAAGGCTACTTGAAAGGCTAATTGCTACTTTTAACCAAGCATAATTAGTAATAGTTTTGTCAAAACACGACCAGTGAATATGTGACCACTTTCACTATGCCGGATAATAGTACTACGAAATCTCGTAGCTGTTTCGTAGTTATATATACATATAAATTAGGATACCCTTGTAATAAGAACTTTTATCAATATTAAAAATGAAATAATTGTAGTAAGGAACACATACATACATACTCTTTTTTCTTGTCTTACAATGTTAGTGTGTACCTGTTTTATTCAACTTCCAAGGTACGTAAAAAATAGTGTAGCACCTTAAATTTCCATGATGTACAGGAAATGTCCATAACAACCTAAGTTAATTATTTATAGGGTGTGGTGGCCTGTGATAGAAGCATTTTTTTAAATATAGGCCAAAGTAACCTGTAATCAATTCTACATGGATTTATTATACTGGAAAAAAGCTTCACAAAATAAATCAAACCAGCAATGTATTGCAAACAGATGTGTCCAGTCATAGAACTTGCCGCTTTTATTAATTAAACGAGTTAGTGATTTTGATATACATTGATTAGGGCTTATAACTTTAGCATTTTAGAGCACATGACCTGCCAACGTAAGTACGTAATTACGTATACTCTGTAGAGTCATTGATTAACATTTTTGCTCCTATTACAGGCCACACGCTGTAGAATAGGCTTCCTTCCATCCTTCATGATTTCTAACATGACATGTAAGTCGACGATAAGACGCATGTATTTCAAGTACTTTATGAGGATTCAAAGCTAAGCATCCAATAAATTAAGTTCACATAATGGCTCCTACGTGCCCGAAGTTTCTCGCTCAGGTTAATAAAAACGCCGCATCAATAATTTCTTAGGAAATGTATTTGCACGAAAATATTCTGAACTCTTGAATGGCAGTTTGATAATTATTTGTCGCAAATCACGGGCTAATTCTTTTGGGTCGGGGTTTCAGTATTTAGGGCGTGTGCACATTTAAGACTTGACTTTGGCGAATTGTGATTTGGTCGCAAAGACGAAGCGAGGTGCATGAGATTTCGTCTCTATAAATGTGGTTAGGCGCCGGTGTCCTTGAGTTATGGAGCAAATGTGTGCTGAGCATCTGTACCTAAATCATGGGATGTAAAATATATCGAGTATTTATGTGTGACACCCCCATTTTCGGGTATTTCGTAACAATAGGAAGAAAATTCCTTCTTTCAAAACCAGGACAGTTGGGTTGTTGCATTTTTCTTTATTTATTTTAAAAATAATAATTATATCTGTAGGAGCACTAAGCACGTCCTAACATAGACCCTACCATAGCTTCGGGACAATTGTGGGCTAATGCTTAGAAGAAGCTGCGCAACGAACTCAGTCAGTTTTAAGGTCATGTTAGGTACATACAGAGTAGGCCTCCAGTTGTGTCGTGTGCGCAAGCCCTAACCGTCGTTCCGGTCTCGCCGAGCGGGGAGCGACTAGAGACAAAACATCACATTATGCAGGCACGCGGGCTGTCATAAAATCCGAAATGCCATGCTGTATGATTATAACACGCGGTCGGCGCAAGCGCAGCGGAGGAGCGGGAGCGGGGTTGCAAGTTAACCCCTATATTCCTGTCTTACTAAATTAAATCCTTAGTGATCTAGGATTAAATGATAATCATCGCTTGAAAATGTGTTTGACATGTACCTTCTTACATAGTTACATCTGCAGTGATCTATTTTGCATCTGCATGTGGCTTGTTGCTTTTTTGGAGCTTTTTCTTGAATGTCATAGACCCTTTACACACTGCGGCTTTTAGCAGCGATGCAAACGCGATGCAGTCACAATGCAGCATCGATGCAGTCGCAAAATGTCAAGCTTTACACACTGCGCTACTTTAGCATCGATGCAGTCGCGATGCAGCAGCTTGATATTGACAATTTTAAAACGCGCTTCTCAATCAATGCTGAAAGTTGCAGTGTTTAACGGGTCTTAGATGAGTTAAGTGTATCTATAGGAATGCCACAAAAAAATGCCTTAGCAGTTGGTAAAAATGTTCTTATGTAGGCGTATCACGGTCAGGCTTTAACCCTTAATTATCTTATCACTTAACCCACCACCGCCGATACCAACTGCTGCGAACAAAGATGGCGGATTTACATAAAAACTGTTTAATCGTAACTCCGGCCGCTATCGCGATCCGAACGTATTATCATAAATTAATCCAATAAGGGATTGAGGCGATCAATTTATCTACATTATGCGCGCGCGCACGGATAAACCGAGGTATAAAATTGGAGTGAGGGTAGCCGCAAGTTACGCCAAGTTATGGCTTCCATTAGAAGTACAAGTGTGAGTGTCCCAGTGATTGGTGACGCCAGGACGCGGGCGGTAATTGACAGTTGGTCGTGTTTTTCCCAATCACCATTTCATATCTACCTTATTGACACTCTTTAACCTGCTAATTTGCCATAACCAAATACTCGTAAGGTAAAATCGATATTTTTTGGATTGTGGACCCAATCGGAGAAAGAACTAACATTTTTAAATTACAATGTCAATAGATACGGTTGCGGTCGCCTAACCACCTCGCGTTGTATTTGTCGTCTCAAGGGATTTTCGTCGAAAATTAGTTAGGTACCAACAGCCCTCACCTTAGGTACGATCAATATGACTGCTTAAGTTACACGTGATACACAACATTACCTGCTCTAGAAATCTTAGATGCTGAATTTCAGAATGCGATAGAAATATCTTGTACGCTATCTATGTTGTCAATCACGCTCTTAATATCTCACTAATTCGGTCTGATATTTAATGAGTAAATTATGATTACCGTCAATTATTCGGTACAGCTGTCACTGAATTTGATACTTTGCATGCTACCAAGCCATAACTGTAACCTCGGAAAATTATTCAAAACCTAATTATTTTGTACTTACATCACTCCGTTGATACTTTTCATGCAAATAGCGGCAAATGATGAATAAATATTGCAAATAACAGAGCGTACGATTAATGTTAAAAAGCAATTAAAATGTGTAATTACATATTAATAATAAGTGCGATAATTCTTGTGGAGCTCCGAGGGCCGACGCAAAAAGCAATGGAAAGAAAATTATTACGACTATTCCATTATTAGAGCTCGCTGGTGGAAGTCTGCATATTTTTCTATGAGTTATGGGCATTTTGATTCCTGTTTACTTAGCATACTGAATAAGGTATGATGGCGAGTGGACTCGGCCAGATTTTATTCAGGGATAATATAAAGATGTTTGATGCTTCGCAGAAGTTTTCATATACATGTATAATGATGTGCGTGCCCTTCGAGAGGCCGCTGTGGAAAACGAAGGTTTCGTAACATAAAGATTTAGCAAAGCTTCTAAAACAATTGTAGCCAGAATGATAAATTTATAGCTGTTGTAATTTGTCCGCTACAACTAGCAGAATGTGGGCCCTCAGATGAACTGTGTCAAATACCAAATTACTGTATCTGACCAAATAAGATGATTTTGAAGAGTGGTTATATTTAGCAGGTAAATTATAGGGCAACACACGAAAATATGAGCTCTGCCTAAATATTGCAAATAAAGAAAATCCAATCAGATGATGAGCACAATATTTCGACAGTTTCCAATATCACGAGAGACATTATAATAATCTTACGGTTTTTAAAATTATAGTGCTTACTATTTTACAGTGGCATTTATACCACGGAGACAAGAGCGAACCCATTTCAAATAAAAAAAAAACATTTACTCACCTCATTATTTATTTTTAAACCATTTAGCACATTATTTATCGTTCTCTTGAAATCTATAGATCGGTATTTTATAAGTTTAATTTTTTTCTTAATGATTCGAATGAGACAATCCGTATTAACTTTATTTTCCGCCATTGTTTTAAGGTCATGTAATGCGTCACCTTGACATTTGCGGGAGTGAATGAACCGCGGTACTCGCTCATTCATAGGTTCCTACGCTGCGTGTGCGCAGGGTTGGCTGCTGTTCAATAAAAGTTGTACGAAACTTTTTAGGTACCTAAGCAATAAAAACGTAAGTCATTTGTAGTCTGAATTATAATATTATGCGATATGTTTGCGCATTGGGCGAACAAAGAAAGATATAAAAATTTTGTTTCTTTGGATTTAATCAGATTAAAAAAATATTACAGAGATGGATGCGCGTGCTCTATAAGGGTTTTGAAAAAAAATAGAGTATGCAAGAAAGAATCGGCAAGAAAGTGTGCGGAAGGCACGTGACCAAAATAAAATACACGACATAGATTCAAAAACAGATTACGAAAAGAAATAAAAACAGATTAAAAATAATTATTAATAGCGTAGACAATAAAGCGACAGTAGATGGTTTTATCGAATCATTAGCTAGATACAGCTATATCTCGAAATAAATTCATTGTTCCTCCAAAACACATGATAATTAAAAAACGTATTTATTTATTTTAATTTAATTGCACTGTAGGTACGATTAGCGAATTTAATGCCTTTAGATATTTTGTACCAGTACTTTTTAAAACTCATAAATAATCGCCAATGCATGATAAAGTTCTTAATCGCCGACTCTAGGACAGCGGTCAGCGACAGCCCTGCCGACAGTGCACAATCTGCATACAGTTTTATTGAGCGCATTTTCGAAGGACCACTCACTTCCTTATCCGCGCCTGGTTTAGTGCGTTTTAGTGTAGGTTTACTCAATTTTAGTGCTAGCTCCAGTTTTTGAGACGACGGTGATTATATTGGTTTATTATTGACTAGTTAGCAAAGTACCAGCAGTGCAGAAATCTATTATTACGAATATTAATAAGATATTCCTAAGAATATTTATTATACATAATTATTTGGTTTAGGTAAAATAATGAGCTGTATTATTTACTGCGAACGCAGTGAAAAATGTTGGTGTCAACTTTGCAAAATAATGTAGTTTTAAATAAACCAAACCAGCAGTCCATGGTATCTAACGACTTTTTCGTTCTTCTTCTTCTTCGAGTCGACTGGTAACAATCATAATATTTTCGCCCAGTGTTGTGCAACGCTTATTGCGTTGGCGTTTGTTTGCTGTAGGTCTTGAAGCGTGCATGAGCTAGGACATTTGGGACATTTGATAACTTTTTCTTTTACAGCGAGCGAGCTGAGCGCGGAATGTTTTTCATAGCCCAGTTTTTGTACCAATCACTGAAATTTATGTTTATGGTACAAATTAAAGCTTCATTGATGTTATGATTACATTGAAGAAAACACAGACGCGTAAACAAAATAAAACCAAAAGATTGAGCAGTAAACCTAATGAAAATTCTGGACGCTTGGCCACTATACGTAAGACAAGGTATGACTAAGAAAGAAAGCTTTTAGCATTTAGTCCACCTTTTGCACACTGTTATTTGTGCAATAAAGTTTTTAAATAAATAAATACGTACCTAGTAATTGATAAAGTTCTATCTCTCTCATTAACTACATACGAGTATTAGAACACTGAAAATATTGACAAACAGAAAGGTTAGTTGGGCATTTTCATTGACATGATTTATTTGCAGTCATGTTTATGACGTTATCTTTGGAAGTACTCATTACAAAGTATTCTAATTATCAGCAGGCTGATGCGGTATAACGATCGAGTCGCCTATCATTGTGCATCCAATGGCGATACGCTAGCCTCTGGTTCTCAAACTACTAGTAAACGTTGACGTTGACCTCTTTACAATTCGACCTAACTTCTGTTAACCACCAGATTGTGCATATTTATGCCAGTGCTAAATGTGGCAATCTGGTTACTTAATTAAAAGAAAAACAAATCAAATTCAATCAAAATACTTTATTGCACACCATAAATATTCCTTAATAGTAGGTATAATTTTTTTTGCAGTTAGGTAAAATCTTTCCTATCCAATATAGTTACATAACTTGTGATTAAAACCAAATATTGATGAATTGTAATAAGTCAATGATTGTTTGACAGTAAACTAAAAATCTTTTTTTAAACTAGCTGAAACTAGGATCTTAGTTAGGTACTCCATTAAAAATAATTGTAGAATATTCATAAACACCTCATAGCTTATTTAACAATTTATATACATCACCACGTCACATTTTGCTCAGAAGATCCACTTGTTACGATGTCATGCATTATTCAAATTCAAATAAAAAACATTGAGTGTCTCTCTTCAATCATTCCTTGCTCTATTTTACGTCCCCCTTTACCTTCTATCACAACACAGCTCTCAAACTTTGAGCACCGCCGACTCAAAACAGTCAATTACAACTCAGTATGAGTGCGTGCGCGGAGCGTATTTATTATCTGTGGAGTGAGGGCTAAGCACGGTAATTAAAAGCAGGTCGCATACCTCTTCCGATCGCGTTTCCGAACTATACTTCAACTGTGGAACTATGGTTTATCGGCCGGCAGGGAAGGTTCCCAGTTAGAGCTAACATAGTGACAAGTGGAGGAAATGTTCGCAACTACAAGTTCAGAGTTGACACGCTACTCTTTACAGAGGTTGTGGTAACACGTTAACTGTGTAATGTTTATGCGGAAGTGAAAGAGAACTTTTGAATTGTTGTTAGATGTGAAATAACAAACGAGCCTACCTCATATCATGACGGTTGAGGTCTATAGGCACCTAAAGACCTAAAATCGTTTTAAGTGACGGACGGCCCTTTTTGTGTCGTGTTGCGTGATTTTGGTTAAAATAATTGTAAGGCGCGAGAGACCCTCACTGTACCTGATGCAAAATAAAGTGAAATTATCGTTGTCATAATAAAATCATTGAATTGCTAAACCTGTTGGAACACCAAATATAACTAGTCATCATCATCATCATTATCAGCCAAAGGACGTTGTTCACTGCCGAAAATAGGCCTTCCCCACCACAGTTGTCCACAGCGATTGGTTGTGAGCGGTCTGCATCTAGTGTGATCCTGCAATCTTTACAATGTCGTCTGTCAATCATGTCGGTGGACGTCCTACGCTGCGCATTTCGTCGAAGGGAATATAACTAGTAGTAAAATAAAATATCTAAATAAAGCTCTGCAGCACCTTTTGCATTTTGTCAACTAAGGCAGTAACAAATCATATACATTTTAGATGGGAGTATGCATAATCGTTAACATATTTCAAATAAACTCATACAGAAACGAAGAGTCATACTAGCCAATTTATTTATTTCATTTGGCATCCCTTACCCTTACTTACTGATCAAGCTGGCTGTTTTAGCTATTAATATAATTTTATCAATGCTGTCGGTTTCCCAGCCCTGATATGACCAATCAATCACTCATTAACGGTCTGCTTAGAAATAGAAAAAAAAACATTACTGCGCCGGCGCATCGGGCATTGCGAGAAACGTTGCGACTGTATAATTTTGGCCCATAAACCAGCCGCCTGATGACAGATCCATCAGTCTGCGCGAAGATTGCCAATTTTATGACGCGAAATTACATACAGAACACCAAAATATTTTACTTACGGCTCCTGTAAGCCACTCAATTTTGAACCTTATTTCAAACGAAATAAGAATAACTTTTTTTATAGAAATGTTACAGATATCTGCGCAAGAGTCACGTCTCTGACAGCTGAGTGATTGCTGACGAGTACTTAAGCCCTTTTTGTTTGTTTGTTCCGAAAACGACACGGGCAGGAAATATGGCGGTTTAATGATTGATTTTTTATTTCGAACACCACACTTATGGATAATAAAAGAATTCTGATGATTTGGTTACAAGCGATTCGCAATTGGTATGATAGTCGGCCGAGTTTGATTGTTGGAAATAATATAATGCGGTATTAATTCGTAGCTATAATTAGGTAAAATATTGCTTTAATTTTAAAAAGATAATGAAAGGAGTTGCATACAGCATGTCTCAATCTGGGTTGCATACGTTACATTTTTATTAAATGTTTTTTGTATACTTTTTTTTACCAACTTCAAAAAAAGAGGTAACTAAATTCAACTTGTATGTTTGTGATATTGTAGGAATTCGATAATATTTGAGTATGATATACGAGTAGATAAGCTTTCAAACTCGTATGTCAAGTTTCGTGTTTTTTAGTTAAAAGTCAGGTATATTTCAATTAAGGAAATAGTGTAGGTAAGTTTCAATAAAATCAGTTCAGTAGTTTTTGAGTTATGATGATATAAAAATAAATATCAAAAAAAATATAAGTGATTTCAAAAATTAAACCACCTTTAAAAAACTGCAGCTTAAAATAACGTAGTTTGGAGTCAGTGCATGATGTTTTAAGCTTACGTACAGCACAAAAGTCTACAAACGTCATATTCACCACCAACTACCAACTCCATATTTGTTTCAGACGTAAATTTCAGACAAAGCTTTTTGCCAAAATTTTGAACTTTTTTATAAGTACTTGAAAGGGCTCGTACTTTTTGATGAATGGCTTATACCGTTAAATAGCAAAGTACTGAATTCTAAATTACCCCAAACCTTCACTCACATTATTCCCGCCACACTTAGCGCGAATAAAAATTATATGCAACATTTGAAACGTGGTAGTAAATAACCGAATATGCATATGCATTAGCGGCTATTTTCACAGTGCAATTTGAGCACCTGCCATCTGATACCACCAGCATATAACAGGTATTTGGTTTTAATGGAGACCATAAGTAGGTACAAATTCCATACCCCACAACGGCGTGAATGACGATTTGAAAAAATGGGATTTAAGATATTTTTTAAAATGGGCTCTACAATTTGTACTTGAACATTTGGTGAGTGTGATAACAGTTTTTTTGGCTTTTTAGAGAGCATAAAAATGGACTTCTTCAATGTTTCTTATGTATGGGCTCAACTTATGTGTTTATTTACATTTTAAACCGAAACAGAAGTATTCAATAATTATTTTGTGTTTATCACAAAATGTCACTGATGAGATGCTGTATCTCAGTAACTTATGAAAAAAGTGCTCTCAAATGTCGCAGAGTTTTAAGACCGGCTTATCAGTTATAAAACTTGATTATTTCTTACTGCATACCGATTTTAATTCTGTCATTCTCAAGCCACAATTATTACTTGTGGCTCTTATAAAAAATAATGTCTCTTGATTTACAGTTCTCGACTGGGCAATGCCACATTTATTCGCAGAGTAATATGAACCGATCTCCTTACATCACATTATCGCAAGCCATAAAACCGATGCCCACATTCTTGCTTAATAAGCAAACTTAAACTCCTATAAAATTATATTGGAAAAAAATCGCGTTTTACGATTGTGATCATAAAAATTCGCTGTCTTGTTGAGTACGAGGTAGCCAGTACTTTAAGTACCCAGCACTTAATTTGAGGTGACGCGATCATTTTAGGGTTATATCTGTCAAAGGTGGTTTAATTTATATTTCCTATGTTTTAAAGAGTTATGCTAAATTACTGTATCAACTGCATTTATTTAATTTTGTTTTTATTACTGAGTATAAATGATAGTGACAATAAAAACAAAAGGTAAGTAAATTTTACAATCGTGTAAACTGACGTAGGCAGCCTTTTAGGGCCGACTGTAGGATACAAACAATTCGATGTCGTAAAATAAATAAAGTAAGCAAGCATCTGGTATGACTCTACATTTATGATGAGTCCTGCACTTAACGTATTTTTAATTTATTCATTGAAGTATAAATAATTAATGGAAAAGAAATTACGAATTTCTCTTTTAAGAAACAAAAAAAAACAGTAGAAGAAAATAAAATTTAAAATAAATACTTAACAGTTTTACATTCGTAACACAAAACTGCCAGAGCAATACCTAGATTTACCTAACATCAAAAAAATTAAACTAGAATTCGAGTTCAAAAATTTTTTTATAAAAAAATCGTCATAACCAAACACTAATCGGCCACTTCGTAGGTTGCACTTAAAAACGCTACCGCTTACGCTCCGCTCAACTCGCGCCGCAGCAAAGAAGGTAACGTGCGGTGGGCGGGGGGCGGGCGGGGGCGGCGACACAGGCCCCGCCCCGCGCGAGCGAGACGGACGAATGCACCGGTGCAAGGTCACGCCGACTGTTTTGACTTGCTGAAAGTGCTTTTTTGAAGACGCGCTTTTGCAATCATAGTGTTTTGAAAAAAAAAATATACGTATGATTTTATATACGTTTGATGATTTTTTGGATTTAAGTTTCAAAAAAATTATCATATCAACATGTATGAAGCTAAAACAATACAGTAAGTATAGCTTAACACATTTATGTATATGGTTACTGGAGTTCTTTCGAAAACCTTATGTTTGCATTTTAGGATGAAATTCGGACTATTGGAAAATAATTATTAAAAAATTAGACAATAATAGAACTAATTAAAAAGTTTCGAAAACTTAAATATACAGGAAAACCGATTCCAACCTCAAAACAAATGTCCCAAAGAGGAACGTCTCGCTAAAAAAACGCATTGCAAAAAAAGTATGCGCTTATCACAGTTGGACGTTTGATTGAGTGCTCGTAGTTCCAAAACCGGCCGCCTGGCGCTAGCGGCGGTGGCGGGCGGCGGCGTCATTCCGGCCGCGGCGCGCGACGGGAACGCACCGCGCGACACCGCGTCACGACGACACGCGCGCACCGAACGCGAGTGACAGTGCCCCAAAGTTACAGTGTGCAGTGAACATACCACCTAACCTACCTAACACAGTGTTTAAAAAACGTGGCACGTGTTCAAACACACAATTTGTGCGCCCCATTGACGGATTGGAAGTTCAACGACACCTGTGTTTGATGTGCTAAGGAATTCGTATGCAGAAAACAAATAGAACACCTAAAAAGGATTCAGAAACTTGGAGCTGCTTGCTTAGGTGCTAGACACCTATTTTCACGGTCTGTCAAATCGAATCAAACAGCGAGAATAAGGTGAGCAAAGTTTGTACACGATTCTGACGCGTTTCGAATTGTTTTTCATATGGAAATTAACTTTTTTCGATCGTGATGCATGTTTTATGTTTGTTTTGGATGTGTATTTAGATGAGTCGAGCAGTTTTATGAAGTGTTGTGGAGTTTTTGGGTCCTGAAAAGTTGTGGAGCGCCGCTTGGCTCAGTGGGAATGCGGCGGCGGCCGGCGACGGACCACCCGTAGGCGCTACGCGTGGAAATTCACGGAAAACTTTGAATTTTACGATTTCAATCACTCACTTAAAAAGGGTTATACAGTTATACTTAACAAAACTAGTATTGTGCTAGTACGTTGTACCAAAATACTAACCTTTTTTTTAACAAAAATATAAAAAACGTCAATAAAGTATACCTAGGTAGGTACCAATTGGCTAAAACAACTGGTGCTAATGACAGTTTATTGTCATTTAATTTGTGTGTATTGTTTCACCAAATGAGATATCTAATTAATAATAAAATAAAAACTTGATTTCCTATTTCAAAACAACCCTTTTCAGTCTATTTCTTAACAAAAGGGCCTTAGATGTATGCAAAAAAACAATAAAAATTTATTTTTTTCTGAACAGCATTTTATTGATCTTCTTTTTGATGAATTCCTTGAATGCTATTAACCTACCTATTTACCTGCATTGTTTTTAAAAATAGCCGCTAGTCCGGTACGGTACCTACCTAACATCTACCTATCCTGCCTTTTACTTTTAGAAACCACTCAACCAATATAAAATAACAAACCAAAAATTGCCTCCAATTTAAATAATTAACGTTTTATCACACTTGCGCAACATTACACAATCTAATCAACGAACCAAATAGACGATTTAATCCAAACACAATAAAGTTGTCTAGCGAAAAAAAGTAAAGTCGCCGCATCGTAAAGTTTTGGCCGGGGCAGCCATCTTTAGTTTTGAAGCAATGCACGTTGGGCCCGCGCCGTCTAGCCGGGCGGGGCGGGGCGAGAGAGGGAGAAAGAGAATAAACAACGCGCCCCTACCCCTGGCGCATTTTGAAAATGGAACTTTGATTTTAATGTTTATCAGTCAATCAAATAATATTTATTTAGCACAAACAATTCACGTGGTTCTACCTACGATATGATGATGATGCATTTATATTTTTGAAATTTTGATACTGGCTGGCAAGACTTTTTTAGAGCAATTTAATGTATTAAATAAAAAAGTGAACCTCTTTGTTGTTGTGTATTGATTATAAAATGCTTTTTTATTTATTTTTTTAATTATTCGCTAGTTTGCGGTTACATATTTTGCAGTCTTTAAACACATTAATTCAAAAGCATCAAACTTGAGCATTTAATAAATAAAAATATGATCGGGTTTAAAATAATAATAAACATACGAAAATATTTATTTATGTTGTCAGTTTTCGTTTTTTGTGTCCCTGTCCTTACTTGTACAATTAAGAATATTTATTTTGTTTAAATGTTTTCATGATATTCATTTACAATTAATTATGACTCTGGTAGAACAACCTCCTTAAATCGTGAAAAGGTAACGTGAGATTTATATGATCTCTCTCGCAAGATTGTAAATTATCAAAATATTGTGAACTGCATTATTTTTCGGTACTTATAATCTATAGAAGTAAAACCTTAATCTTAAATAGAGAGTGAAATAAATATTCCGAATAAGCATATTTTATTTATGTAACGAAATGCATAGTAGGTACCACACTAAAAAGTACGTAGGTACTTTTATAATTAGAAAATATTGACTCTTGTGTTATTATTATAAATATGACCTCTTCCAACACTACCTGACTGACCTCAGATGTAGTTTTTGTGGATCAACTGTCCCACAATTTGGGGTTTTCTCAACTCTAAAGGCGGGTGTCCTTACCATCTATTAAAATTCCAAATGAAACACAATTTATTGTTTCCTTTACAATATTTTAAATCATTAAATGTATTCATACATTATGCAGATCTATATTAAGGATCTATTGTTTCACATTCCTTAGTATTGATAAGTGGAATGCTAATGCAACATGTGTTTTTAAAACACATCTGCGCTTGCGATTCTTGCTAATAAATAACACCCTTTCGCACCTTTGAATTATCTTATTATTTGTTCCTGAATGTGACAGAATAATATTTTAAGTATGGCATTCGTTAAAATTGCTGTCGAAGTAACTTGAATTGAATTTGTTGAGAATAAGCCTCGAATAATATAGTGAGCGCCATAATTAGCGGGATATGGATGGCCTAAGACATGTAGGATGCAGATGTGACACAGGAGACGACCCAGGACAAAGCGTCTTGGCAATCTTGGCATAGAAGGACTAGGAGAGTCGTTCTCAAATGATGGGATAAGGCTAAGAAAAGAGAGAGAGAGAGAGAGTTAACAGAGCGCCATTCTTTGTTTTTAAAAACCTGAACACCGGGTGCCATCGAGGTCAAATATCTGATGAGCCGAGTTAAAAAAAAAAAGTGTAGGTATTTATTTGAGACAAAAACAATATTGTACACTATTGAATAACAATACAGAGTGACTTTGAAAACATTGGCAATATTTTGAACTAAAAAATTACTCATGATTATACTTTAAATGATCCCCTGACATACTCACTTCGTACTTTATCAAGTCTCCTGTCTCGTCACCCCAGGCAGCCCATCGCAGCATTTTCATTTCATATACGTGTGCATCTTCTGTTCATGTTGTTTCGTTGTGCTAGTGGCCCAGCGCTAGGCTTTCCTACATTATTAGCAGGCTTCACAATATTTACAATTTCTTCTTTTTAATTTAAGAGCTGTGCTCTTGTCGGAGGAGTTTTCTCCATTTATCTCTATTCTGAGCCATCTCCTTGACCTCTTGGTACGACTCGACGTCCAAATTTTCCTTTATTTGGGTCATATAAGCTCTTCTAGGTCTTCCTCTTTTCCTTTTTCCTTCAATCTTTCCCTCTAAGATGATCCTAATCAAGCTATCGTGCCGTACCAAGTGTCCAAGCATCTTCCCTCTCCGTTACAATTATTTCACTATTCATTCTCTCATTTACAATTTATGGAGTTATAATAAAGGTTAGCTGCTTGGGCATCAAGACCAAGACTAGTCATAACATAAGATACACAATAAATATGAAAGTATGATCAATGATAACTGCTATGCAAAAATTATCATCCAAATTACCAATTCAGATTTTGCTAATATTTGTCGGATTGAGTGGTTAAAATATATCATCAGAAATTCTATAATGGCTCATTTACATCACACAATAATGTGGTAGCAAAATCGTTCTAAAAACTCGAATACTATATCTATAATCCTTAATATTACCGCTATGGATAGCATTAACCGTTTAAATATTGACGCGGTCTGCGTATTAATTGAATTACCAAGAATTTAGTATAAATTAAATATAGCATACGAACACATAGGCACAAACATCCTAATAAGCCGATGCGTGACTGATTAAATGACAGAAACTGGCAATTACAAACAAGATGGCGGCATGCGCGCGCGCTCAATGTCAATACGCGCCGCCATATTTATTTTGACTTTACGTTATTATTTGCCGGTGTTACCGGTTTCGATATGTTTTAGGGTTCAGTGGCTCGACCGCGAGCTCTTGAAATGCATTTACTTACCTGTTTTAAAATATACTCTAAGGCCTGGTTTCGTGATCGATAGTTAACTCAATTAATAGTTAAATGTCGTTATCAGCACCGGTTTCGATATGTTTTAGGGTTCAGTGGCTCGACCGCGAGCTCTTGAAATGCATTTACTTACCTGTTTTAAAATATACTCTAAGGCCTGGTTTCGTGATCGATAGTTAACTCAATTAATAGTTAAATGTCGTTATCAGCTGTTGAACAATTCCAATTGTGCGTGTTTTGAAGAAAAAATACTTAATGGTTAATACATAGCCATTCTGCCATTAGGTAAAGGTATTTTTTTCTAATCGTGTTGACAATTAGATGAGTTAACTATCGATCAAGAAACTGGGCCTTATTCTGTTTTAAGATAATTTAAATAAAATATTAACCTATACAAGTCATCATACCTGAAACATTCCCAAATTATAAGAAATCTAAAATGTGAAACATTCCCAAAATATAAGAAATCTAAAATGCAGGTTAATTATCGCTTTTGTTTGCAAGATCGCTTCTATTAAGGTGCTTTAAGGGTGAATGAATTTTAAAGAATTCGTAACTTTATTACTAAAAATGAATAAAAAAAATACAAAATTATGGATCCATCTTAAGTCTAACACTACCCATCTGTTTTTCAAATTTAATTGACGTGTTTCATAGATTAACTTTATACTCAAATGTAATGATGTCATTAAGCCTAGCAACACCTGTGAGGATACAGACAGACAGACGGACATCGTTAACGTGAAATATTCGACGCCAAAGAGGACCTTTGACGGATGAAAAAAACATTCAATTAATAGTGTACAGGTAATTGGTGGTAATTAATAACCGTAAGGCCTTACGAGGAATAAACGACATTGAAAAAATTCCGAATAAATTATGTGTTTGAGTGTCATAAGTAATACTTGCATAGTTAGAAATAAATGAATGTTGTATAAAAATTTTCATACCATGGGAACACTGTTTACTGTTTAACTACTCGTAATACTTTTACTAATGGCATTGCCTTTTTGAAGGTATTATTTCAGACCAGCGATGAAAGCTTAGAATATTTTGTAGAGTTTGGTAATCCCTAAAACTTGGTATGTCATGATGATGAAGGAATCTACACTTTGAATAGAAGTCTGCAGAAAAAAATACATATTAACTAAAGTTAATTATTTTGATAGTCATCGTAAGCCTCAGAGATTCAAGTTTAACAAGTACCTATGCCTTTAGAAGCGAAATTATGTACTAAAAATTTTTGAGTAGACATCGTAAATTGTTGTGCAATGTGAAGGCTTCCTAGATAGACATCCAATGGCAGAATAACATTCGTTGTCAGTAACACATAATATTTCTGCTACTAAAGAATAACATCTGCCGCAAATCCGCGCTAAGACAGTTCATGACAAGCGCCACAAAGCAGCTTTGTCTCATCTGGCTGTGTAATCAGATCCCACGTTTTTATTCTGTATCCCACAGATCCGTATCAACCATCAATAACTTTGTATCCATGGTAATTATAGATTTATTCACGTTTTACAAAAGATGCACTGGCTACATTGGAAGAGTCTATTATTTGTTAGATTCAACAGGACCGGAATTTGCATTCAAAATTACCCTCAAACCAATAAACTTGCGTTAAGAAAGTCAGTCTTTTGGTTAATGGTAGGTTTATTTAAAGTGAGTGATGGCTCTAAATGACACTTCCTGAAAATACTACAACTCTGTAGGTGTACATTGAGATAAGAATGCAAGCAACATAATTAATGCAATCATTGTAAGCTCAATTGCACTTGCCTCCTTAGTCATCAACGTTAAAATTGTCGGGAGAATTTCTAATAATCACTCTTTATTTACGTTAACCCTTTAAACAAATTTTGGTTGTGCAATAAAGTATAAATAAATGGTTAAAAATAGTTTTATTAAACGTCAATATTAAAAACAATGTAAAGCCGTTACGTTCATAAGTTATACTGCTATGAATTATGATACATATTAAATATTGACGTTTGCTATAGACACTTCGTAAAGCAAAGCCGCTTACTCCAATCCAAACGTTCATTTATAGTAGAACCATATTCGTTTCCAAATCCAACTCGGTGACCTAACCGAGCCCTTACCTGGAAACCGAATTAACCATGCAACCTCAGCTATTTGTTTGGGGAACAATATGACATGCGTCATGTTTGTTCGCCCTGATTTATACCCGGCCGAGACAATCCAACGATCACAATTCACAATAAGCTACATTCGAACTGAATGGAAGAAAATCGGCGAACGCAAAAGGAGAATTAGAAAAAGCGGTCAGACTGCATTCTGGCGAGCTATGGTATCTGCGACACTTTTTTGGAGTAAGGTCGCGGGATTTGACTGTGGTTTTTACAGGACAATATAGGAATGGTGTTGTAGGTATGTGTGTATTCTTTTTAATATCCCTTATGCATGTATTTAGACTAGATACCCAAGTGCGTATCCAAGCTTTGAGACATTGCAAGTTTTTGTGATATGCTTAAAATACTTACACACTTCTTGGACGCTGTACCTAGAATAATTCTATTCAAGTGTTTACGTTCATTGTTCCGGCCAGCGCAACGCCTGCGCCTTTCCAGAAGCAACAAAGCGCAGTGTATTAAATTCTTGCCTCCTACCAAGCCTTACGTTACCTAACATCTATGTAAAAACGTCACTTCGCTCTCGGCCACCGCACGGCCACTTCGAGTTTCATTGACATCCTAAAGTCAAGTGACTCCTACGAGGCTACAGCCTCGACATCGTGACAGGACAAAACCCAAAACCCAGAAGAAGAAATTGAGGAGGAATTCCTGAGTGCCGCCATCTCGAGCAGTGACGAAGCAAAATCGCCACCTCAGCTGGATTTTTCAGATAAGTGCCCTGGACTTCCTTCCCACCTCCCTATATCCCTAAACCATAACCTTAATCCACAAACAAATCAGTGTTTAAGATTCCATTTGTGTGAATTTCAGTGCGTAAAACCGGTGTCGCGTGCCGACCACGTGCCACGTGCATCGCTCATCAGCTCCAATCCACACAATCGGCTGCTGATCTGCCTTATCGGCGAGGCGGGGAGCAAAAGATACGTAAATCATTTCATTTATTGCTGAATTTTTTGCCTTTTGTGTCGTTGGATTGTGATTCTGTTTGCTTCTTAACCTCAAAATGATTGGATCGGACGCGGTGTTATCACAACCTGGTACCTCAGGCTCTGATCTATCTCTAAAGGACCTATATACAAAACGAAGCTCAATTAAGGGCCAGATAACTAAATTCAAAAACTTTTTAAACAAAATCACAAATCAACCTGTCTTGACGGCTGTTGAGCTTGCTGAGGTTACAATACGCCTCACCAAGTTTGAGGCACAGTCTATCAAATACGACGAGCTGCAGACACAGATAGAACTTGTAAATGCAAATCAATTAGAATTAGAACTAGATGAGCGAGAACGCATCGAGCAAGATTTCATTTTGTGTATGGCTATGGCCAAAAGCATCTTAGACGATCAAAACGAAGTAAAAATTATTGCTCAGGACAAGAGAAGACGCGAGTCTTTGTTTCATGAAGCTCAATGCGGTTTCGATCATGCTGAGTCTTCAGTTCGTTTGCCCCAGATAAATATTAACAAATTTGATGGATCATTTTTCCGTTGGCTAGAGTTTCGCGACACATTCACGAATTTAATTCACAATAACGAACGCATTTCATTAATTCAAAAATTCCATTATTTAATTTCGTATTTGGAAGGAGATGCCGCACGAGTGGTTGCTGGCATTGAAGTTTCATCTGCCAACTATCACGACGCGTGGAAACTACTTCATGATCGCTATAATAACACTAGATCACTTGTTAACCACCATATTAAATCTTTATTTAACATGCAACAACAGCGCGAAACCGAAAACTCGTTGCGATTTGTAGTGGACCATGTCACCAAAAACTTGAGAGCCCTGGCTAATTTAGGACAGCCCACGCAGCACTGGGACACCCTTATAATTTTTCTCATCTCATCCAAACTTGACCAACAAACACTGGTTAAATGGGAAGAGCAGCGTGGCTCACTTGGCGAAATACCTAGCCTAGAACAGTTTAATAACTTTTTGATCGATAGGGCACACATACTCGAGGCTACTACACATCGTAACAAGCATAACATTAACTCAAACAATTACAATAACAATATAAAATCCTCTCAAACTTCATTTTCAAACCAAAAACAATTACTTCAAACGAAAACACACACAACTTCATGCCAAAACATTAACAACAACGCATGGTTGTGCGTGATATGTAATAATAATCACAAAATATACAATTGTCCAGACTTTCATAACAAATCAATAAAAGACAGGTTATTAGACGTGAATAAGTACAAACTCTGTTCGAATTGTTTACGCCAAGGACACCCGATAAGCGAGTGCCGTATGGGTCCGTGTAAACGATGCGGCAAGCGGCACAATACCTTATTGCATTCAGTTGAGTCAGCTAAAGCCAACAATGCCCAAACAGTAGCCGAGTGTGAGTCAATAGTTAATTTTTCAAATGAAATTTCTAACAAACACGTTCTCCTTTCTACTGCCCTAATAGAAGTCGTGAATCCAGTAACTAAAGAGGCAACCACGGTTCGAGCCTTATTGGATTCAGGCAGTCAGTCATCATTTATTACTAAATCCATACAGCAAAATTTAAAGCTAAATTCTGACCCAATTTCAGTTAATGTAATTGGAATCGGTGACAACTCAGCAAACATGGTCAATGCAAGCTGTGTTGTCCAGCTAAATTCATTTTATCAGGACTATCAAGTCAATTTAAATTGTCTTATTCTAGACAAAATCACTGGAGACCTACCAAAGGCTCCTATTAACTTAGGTCAATTAAAAATACCTAAAAACCTGAAATTAGCAGATCCAGGCTATAACCAGCCCGGTCCAATAGACTTATTGGTCGGTGCCGATCTTTTTTGGGATATTTTATTGTGTAACCAAAAGGACTTGGGTAAAAATAAACCTAAATTACAAAATTCTAAATTTGGCTGGCTTATTGGAGGCACTGTTAATTTAGGCAAAGATAGTGAAATTTTTTGCAATCATTCATTACTAAATAATAATTCATTAAAACAATCTCAATCTCATCTTGATAATTTACTTACTAAATTCTGGGAACTAGACGAAATCCCACAAAAAAATATTATGAGTGAATCAGAAATGGCGTGTGAAAGTCACTTCATAGCCAACACTACGCGTCTAGAATCAGGCAGGTTTTGTGTGAAACTGCCCTTAAAAGATTCACCAGACTGCCTAGGTGACTCATTCTTTCTTGCCAAAAAACGACTTTTAAACCTAGAAAAACGGTTCAGATCAAACTCTCAATTAAAAACACAATATTCAGAATTCATAAATGAATATGAGTCACTTGGACATCTCTCAGAGTTACCTAATTTATTACCAATCAATTCATATTACCTTTGTCATCACGCCGTATTTAAAATGCAAAGTGAATCTACTAAAATCAGAGTAGTTTTCGATGGTTCAGCGCCTTCCTCTTCCGGTTTTTCGGTCAATGACCTTCAGATGGTAGGTCCAAACGTACAGGATTCTCTTTTTTCCATATTGATTCGCGCGCGCAATTATAAATACCTACTTACCGGTGATGTTGAAAAAATGTACCGCCAGGTCGAAGTCCATCCCGACGATAGAAATTTGCAGCTTATCTTATGGCGAGAAGATGAGTCATTGCCTATCAAAACGTATCGATTGAATACTGTTACTTACGGAACAGCAAGTGCCAGTTATTTAAGTACGCGTTGTCTGTGGCAGATCGGAGAGGAGTGCAATGACCCCATAATCAAAACAATTATTCAAAAGGATTTTTATGTTGATGACCTAATTACAGGTTGTAGTGACAAAAAACAGTTACAATATATTTTAAATTCAGTAACCTCAGAATTAAATAAAGGCTGTTTCAATTTACGTAAATTCAAAACCAACTTACCTTCAATTTTCGAAAATTCTGCAAATGTTAGCTTACAAGAAAACCTAACTATCAGTGAATCTTTTAGTACTCTTGGCCTAGGCTGGAATCCAAATACAGACACTCTTCACTTTCCAATAAATACCACATGTGCCCAAGGAAACCCCATTACGAAAAGATATATAATGTCAAATGCTTTCAAAATATTTGATCCATTGGGACTTCTAAGTCCATTTATCATGCAAGCTAAATTAATGCTACAAAAACTGTGGCAGCTCAAGGTCGACTGGGATCTGCCCGTACCTTGCGAAATAGCCAATGACTGGACTAATTTTCATCGTAGCCTACCTACTCTTGCTACATTTCAAATACCTAGACCAGTCCTCGGAGACTCACCAACCTTCATTGAAATCCACACATTTAGCGACGCCTCACAAGCAGGATACGGTGCCTGCATTTACATAAAGACAAAAGACTCGCAAGGCAACGTGGCCGTGAATCTTTTGTGTTCGAAATCGAAGGTCGCTCCTATAAAACCAACAACTATTCCACGCCTGGAGTTATCAGGTGCGCTTCTCGCAGCACGTTTATGTAAAACCGTCACAGATTCAATTAGGTATATTCCTGACCGTGTAATTCACTGGTGTGATTCTAGTGTTGTGCTGGGCTGGCTAAAGAGCGACCCTTCTAAATTAAAAACATTTGTTGCAAATAGGATCAGCGAAATACAAGATTCTACACATACGTCATCATGGAGGTATGTACCTACAGCTGATAATCCAGCTGACCTAATTTCACGCAGTGCTACTACTAACCAGTTGCAAAATTCAAGTTTGTGGTGGCACGGTCCCGAATTCTTATTAAAGGACGATACCGATTGGCCAAGTTTAAAAATTGAAAAAATTGTGGACTTACCTGAGTCTAAAAAGGTTAACACAATTACAGTTTCCAAACCTCTAATTGAATTTGAACGATTTTCTAACTTCAGTAGATTGCAGCGAACAATGGCTTTTATTAATCGATTTATAAATAATAGTAGACATCCAAATAATAAACTTATTGACAACTTGTCTGCAAACGAACTACGTAGCAGCTTTAACTCATTATGTTTTCTAGCCCAACAACAATCTTTTCCAAGTGAATATAAATTATTACTTGACAAAAGACCACTAAATTCGAAATCTAAAATACTAGACTTGTCTCCCTTTGTTGATAAGGACAGCTTGATTCGCGTGGGTGGTCGTCTAAACTCGTCAAACTGCCCTTATGATCAGAGGCACCCAATTCTTTTAGATTCATCGCACTATCTATGTAAATTAATATTCCGCTACGAACACATTCGCAACATGCACGCCGGACCGCAACTTCTATTAGCGACAGTCAGGCAAACAATTTGGCCAATAAAAGGCAGACTTATTGCGCGGCGCACTGTGCGCGACTGTGTCCATTGTCGACGTGTGCAAGGAAACGTACTATTTCCAAAGATGGGCGACCTTCCTTCACAACGCACTAATCAAGATTTTCCTTTTAAATCTATAGGTATAGATATGGCTGGACCTTTCTATATTACTAACCGCAAGGGTCGCGGTGCTAAACTATCAAAATGTTATTTATGCATATTTGTATGCCTCAGGTATAAATGCATTCATTTAGAGGCAGTTACAGACTTATCTAAAGACGCATTCCTGTTATCTTTGCGTAGATTTATTTCGCGCCGAGGCCGGCCGACGGAAATATTTTCTGACAATGGGCGTAATTTTGTTGGAGCCTCGAAAGAGATAATACATTTATTTAAAAAACATCAAAACGAGTTTCTGTCTGAGTTTTCAGCTCATGAAGGCATTAAATTTATGCTTAGCCCATCGCTTGCTCCCCACTTCAATGGTATGGCAGAATCAGGAGTTAAATCAGCCAAATATCATATAAAACGCGTTATAGGCAATTCACATTTAACTTACGAAGAAGTTTCAACGCTTTTTACACAAGTGGAAGCTATACTGAATAGCCGTCCCTTGTGTCCTTTGTCTCCATCTCCTGACGATCCTCTTTTCCTCTCTCCAGGGCACTTTCTCATCGGAAGACCGCTAAATGCACTGCCGTCACCTGCTCTGGAAAATGAAAATGAAAATCGCCTTCGGCGCTACGCCCGCCTCGAGATGCTTCGCCAACACTTCTGGCGGAGATGGCAAAAAGAATACTTGTCTGAGCTACAAGTCCGCACGAAATGGAGAGTAAACAAGGCAAAACTAAAGCTTGGAGACCTAGTCCTACTCAGCGAAGATTCCTTACCTCCTCTTTGTTGGCGCACTGGGCGTGTCTCCAGATTATTCCCTGGACCAGACGGCATCAACAGAGTTGCAGAAGTGAAGACAACTTCAGGGACTTACAGACGACCCCTCGTTCGTCTCTGTCCACTTATGAATGATGAAGATTATGGAAGCAATCATCAGGGCGCCTAACAGAAGTTGAAGAACTGAAGTCTTCAACGGGGGCGAATATGTTCCGGCCAGCGCAACGCCTGCGCCTTTCCAGGAGCAACAAAGCGCAGTCTATCAAATACTTGCCTCCTACCAAGCCTTACGTTACCTAGCATCTATGTCAAAACGTCACTTCGCTCTCGGCCACCGCACGGTCCACCATTGTATCCCCTTTTTTAATTATTATATCTCACACATTTATAAACTTCGAGTTTCATTGACATCCTAAAGTCAAGTGACTCCTACGAGGCTACAGCCTCGACATTCATCAATATCCCATTGTATGTTTATTGCACACACGTGTCCCTTGTTGAATTCAATTTTAAGATAAAAATTACAGCAGATATCCCAAGAACTGACTTTGTAAGTGACCTGTAACCTATAGCCTTGTAAGAATCTACAAAGTCTGCTTTTATGACCCTTGGGTTTTGCCATAAAATGACATTTGGGAAAATACCCGATCTATCCAACGTTAGGTCACGTCTTTGGTCCCGTCCGTCAGGCTCAAACCACAATTTACATAAATACAACATTAACTTGAGTTAATTGACACATTTGACGATTTATACGATGCGACCACGGAGGTGAAATCATTTGGAATTTTAGTCGATATCGTTACTTAGGGAACTCGTTTATTTTTTTCCTCTAGATTAATTTATTTGTGGCCTGTCACTGTCTGGATTCCATTTGAAATGAAACAAAAAAACGTTGAAAAATTATTACCATCCAACCGATCTTTCCGAACAGACACATACGAGTACAATGCCATCCGACTCGTTCTATAAAAACTTCTGTTTATTTATTTGTTTTTTACTTATCTAAATGAAAAACTGTTGTTTTAATTACGAGGACAGGTATTTTAATCAGCCAAAATACCAATAATGAAATCAGAGCGTTTTTACTCTGTACAAACAACATGATTGTTTGGCGCTTGCTAATTTTATTTTGGGCACGTAACGCATCGAATTGTCTGTCTTCCTTCATGTAAATATAAATAAATGCATCGAGATCAGAGGTTTTTCTGAAATAAATTCTGTTCAAATCGAGGCTATCGATTCCGGATCCACTTTGATCAATCAGCAGTATTTCCTATCATTTAAAATGAGATCAATAGCGTTCCTTTGCGTAATCGTAAAAATGATTTTGCGTAAAAATTAGTCCAATAAATTAGACAGAATAAAAAGGAACGTCGTCAATATGGCAACACCCGAGTTGGCGGGAAAAGAAAAGTATGGCGGCCGATTTTAATCCGCGTATATCTCGGCGATCACCGTTTGAAAAAATGCTTTAACAGTTCGATGTTAAGATCGTTACTTATAGTTTTTGATCGGGATAGATATTTTTGTGATGACTTTGATCTTAGGTCGTAAATCTGTTGTATAATGTTTGTTGAATCGGCTCGTATGTTTGAGAATGGCAAGTATATGTTTGTTTTCTATCATTCGCTGGTTGAATGTGTTCGATTTGGATAGTTACCGTTGTTTTGACAGGCTCAATCGCTGCTGCGCGGCAATAACGCTGTCGTCGGCTGCGCACGTGTGGCCGCTCACGCCGTCTCGCAGAAATACATGTGCGCAACAATTTGTTTTAATAATTAAATTCTTTTCGAGTTGTAATAAATTCGAGGCGTAATTGATGGGATTTTTATTTGAACAATTTTGTATCAAATCAGGTGGTTGAGCTGTTTTGTTACAGTTTTCATTAAAGTAATAGCTGATAGGAATCACCTATTATCAAGCTATAATTTTTTAAGTTTGGTAACTGGTGTCTTCATTTTGATCACTTATTTCTACGCCATCATTTAGTCGTTAGTAGGTACCTAGACATACAGATTCTACCACAAAACACCTACTCGCACAAAGAACAAGCAACATTATTAAACAAAACAACATCGAACATCAATCTATGGTTTTAATTTTTCCCCCGCAGGAGCGAGGCACTGAATCAATATGATATGACAGTTACGGTCAATTTATAGCCTTCGGTTAATTACAAACGGGCGAGTTGGTGGGGGAAGGAGGGGGAGAGGGGGGATCTAATGACTTGTAAAGATGCTGAACGGTATGTTTGTTGTAAGCCTGAATGGAGAATATGTGACGCGTAATGGCGGGATGATATTGTTACGGGTGACGGGCTTTAGTCGTTGTTTGATATTTTGATAGGTAGATTACAATTATTTCGTATACAAATACCACACAAAAATTCAATACCTATGAAATTATAGAAAAAACACAGAAAAAAAAAAACATTTTACATTGTCATCATAAAGTAAAATAAAATGCAATCATCCCACTGCTGGGCAAAGGCCTCACTTCAAGAATAAGGTTGTTATTTATTTCTATAAAAGCGTAACACCTTGTCATGAATTTAACAGTAACGTTAAAAAAAATCTCTTAATACTCCTGTAATCTCTCGTAATCACAATCAATTATTTGATATTTGCACACATCAATGTTTTCCTCCACCAATCCAAGGCTAAATATGAGTTCTATATTCATATTTAATCTTTGTCGCTTGTTTAAACCATTTCCATATCATATTTTAACTTAAAAATTTTATTGCAAAGTACAGTCAGACAAGTGAGGCTTTCAGACTGATTCGACGATCAGACAGCGGGACATGTATCCGCGTTATCAAAAAATGCTCTCGCAAAATTGCCATTTAATCAAAAATAAAAGCGTAAATCATCGCGACTGTACCTGAATCGTCAGCGCTGCGTACAGGACCACAGTGCAGTGAGCAGTAGGTGCACTTTGTCCATACAAGGACAAAGAGTAACTACTCTCGTTTGCAGTGAGGAATATAACTTAAATGTCTGGTAAGTTAAGGGCTATGTAAAGGAAGAGTATCAAGATAATAGATATAACTTCTTCACTATTCTAGAATGAATAAGATAAGATATCTGTTTACTGCATATCACAGGTCAGTTACAAAGGAAATGTATAATTTACTAGGTTTTATCTATAACAAATTATATTTCAAGCTAGTGTTGTTACTTTTCTTTGTGTGAGTTTTGTTACTAACTAAGTTTATTAAAGGCTGTAAACTGTGAAACAAAATTGCTTGACTCTTATATTTTACAGATTGAATGACTACTGTTGGGTATTTTTATTGTGGTTGCCCCATCAAAATCTATTTCGAAAGCCAATTTGCTACAATATAATCAATTTCAATCCAGCTTCTGCCATTAACACCTTTGCCGCGGGAAAATCAACCTAATTGGGACGCGTTACGTCGCGAGTGCGCGCGTCACCTGTCAATCACTCAGGGTATCAATCAAGCGCTCAATGCGTTTGAAAAATAAAATACGAGGTATTATACGAGAATGTTCCAGATTTGAATTCTGTTTCGCACGGACGTTCAATTTTTTTTATTCATTTTAAAAGTGGCTAGTGTTATTCGAATGACATCTAGCTAATGCCGTGAAGACGTCAGCCCTTTTTACTGTCATTCAAACGTCTGTCTGACTGCTATTTTTAACTTAATCATGATGTTGAAGTAATCAATACTTAAAGACTTAAAGGTATATTATAAGTGCCTTCAGACTTGGCAAATATTTCCTATTTCATTGAGTTTTAAGTAGGTTGTTTGTTATGAAACACCAAATAATTAAAATAGTTTTCGTGTCGTGTTCTCAGAAAATTTTACACACATCTCATGACTTCATAACAAACAAAGTTGAAGTCACAAAAACAGATAAAATTCCGATCATAATTAAATAAGTTAATGAAACGCTCAATCGTAATATCTGACCTATTTTTTGCCGATCTATCGATCAATGATCTAGATCGTGTCAGCGTCAATGCCGGGCCCGTGATTGACAGACGGACGGACAGCCGGACTGATTGGATATAATTACGATGCATATTTTATAAAACATACACCACAATACAGGAGTAGACAGTGTGTTGACTCCAAACTAAGGAATAATTTGAATCCGCATACGAAATCGCTTTGTGTGACATTAAGCCTTAAGGTAAGAAAAACATTAGTGAAAAGTAAAAACAGCGAGGAAGCTGGCGCAATAATACTTATGGGGTTGTCCTATACTATATATTTTACTAAAGTATTGTAACAAATATTGATTATTGAAGAAATAAAGATTATTAAAGTAAAAAAAAGTGAGGAGTCACATGGTGTCGATGTTGATTACCACCAACAATTATTATGAGCATAAGTTAATAATTGCCTTTTAATAAGCGTACCTACAATATGATACCTAAGTAAGAACAGTTTACCAGAACTTATATGTTTCTTCTGCTATTTATTGTAAATTCATGTTGATTTTGAACACATTTCATATTGTCTTGGTCCTACTGAATATACTTCTACTGTGACCAATTGTCTCTTTCATGCGGTCTGATAGATCCCAATCTAGATCGATTAAGGGTTAAAATCGATAGATTGTTGCGAACAATAGCGCAACACTCGATCTTTAATTATGAATCTTTGTGTGGAAAAAACAAAACTAGCATGACGATACAAATCATTAGGATTAAATAGGCATTAATGATTTGTTTGTTTGCGTTGTCATCCTTGAATAGGATTGTCAGTCATGGTGGAATACTTTATCAATATTAGATAAGTACTCATTCTTATTTTATACTACGTACTCATTTATTAAAAAAAAAAACAAACAGTGGTCATCATTATCTTGAACCTACACAAAGTATTGAAAATATTATAGCTTGTTTCTTTTTTAAATCACATTACTGTATCATACAAAGATAAATAATAAAAGGAGGCCAATTCTTTGCAGTTCGTATACGAAATAAGTTCACCGATCGAATTTTCTTTTAAAAAGGAAATACTGTTATTGCTATATCCGGGTCAAGATTTCTATGCATTTTGATTTCTTTCGTGTGGTAGTTTTTTTACGTGACTATATTACTTGATTTTTTCGGCAAAACAGTGATACTCGTAATCGAATTACCACACGAAATAAGTTCGATCATGCGAGAATCGGCCTCCAGGTCATCGTTTTTACACAGCTGTCAAATGTCATTATTAGGCGTATATCTTTCTTCGCAAAAATAGTGGGTTGTTATAAGTTTAACGTGTCTGTCTGTGTATCATTTTGTCATAGCTCCAAACGGATGAACCGATTTTCATCCCTATAATTTTATCCCGACTGTTCTTAGCCGAGTTTTTAAAAATCTGTTAAGCCGTTTTTTATTTGTACTGTTAAACAAATGTAATAATTGTTAAACTGATTCATCCAGCACATATTTATGCTCTGCTTCCAAAACTAGTGTGATAAAATCTTCTACCAAACACTGTCACTATCTTTCTGCTCTGTCTTCAATCATGTTATTCTATTTTCTTGACGACAAAAAGAGTTTCCCACCGCCCTCTATGCGCGATCCCACACTCCTGCGCATCGTATTGTTAGTTTGACGTTTGCTGCATTGATGAGTTGGTAATTGACGGGGCAGTCGCACGGTGTCAAGTTGATTTTACACGGCACGATATTATTAACATACAGTAATATAAATTTTAAATGTATTTTTTTCTTCATTCTAATTTCCCTCTTGTGTTGTGTCCAAGGAGTGTTCCTTGTATTTTGTGGCCGATTTTGGTGTCTCCACATTAATATATATTTTTTAATTCGTTATTTTTGGCACTCAAATTACTTAATTTTTACAAATAAAAAGGTTGTAAGAAGCTGAGTATTATAGGACTTCTACGCCGCAACCAAATTTGCTTGTGTTTAAGCAAATGGTTGTAAGTTACCTACTAAAGTTTACCTTTACATCGGTCGATGTTAAAATAAGTTACTCTATGCCTAACAACTACCAATCCAGCCCAATTCCATCAACATGCATTTTGTTCTCACAGGCCGTTACATTGCAACAGAACACAAAGCGTCACCTGTCTGACGCGCGGAAATTTTATTTAGCGTCAAGCGCCAACAATGCGCGGCTAATATACAGCGCGGATTTGACGCGCAGCGAGCAAATTAACTATTTTCGATGGACAGCCGAATTTCAATAGCCTGTCCGTACTAGGGGATTCAATTTGGAGTTATCACTTTTCATGTTTGAAGAGTTTCAGTCGAAAGTTAATGTCATAGATACATTTTATTTGGTAAAAAAAAACATATCGGCCTTCGATGCTCTTATGGATGATGCTCTACTCGTACGTAGATCACTTCATTCATATTCATTTCAACGAATTATTTGTAACTTTTAAAGGAGGTACAAAACAATTATGGCATACTCACATGGTTTTTGTGTAACAAACGGTTTACGCAGCGCGTACGCGACGGTTCTCAAAACGAATATTTTCCCCTCGTTTTCGCAACATTTTTAATTGCCGCTCTTCTTGTATGAGTTGTAACGTGAGGCCTTCCTCGATAAATGAGCTGTCCAACAAAAACAAAAATGTTCAAATCGGATAAGTTGTTCCTGAGATTAGCGCGTTCAATCCAACAAAAAACTCTTCAGCTTTATAGGTAATATTAGTATTAGTATAGCTGAAAATAGTCATTGATAGCAAGTATTTACTGGTCCAACAAATACACCCAGCTTAGGAATTTGAGAGATTACAGATTAGTAATTTCTATTACTTACGTTTTTTGTAAAACAAGGTATTGTGTAAAAACAAAAACGCCAGTAGTAACGCCACGTCACTAGCTCCGGCGATGTTATTTCGCTAAATAATATCAAGTGTCAATCATACAACATGGCGTCGACCGCGGTGGTTATTTTTCCCCGCGCTTTTGCGAAAATCTTTACAATCTGTCCGGAACGTTTTATAAAATAGATTCAATGTTACGCTTTTCATTGTTTTTTAAAATGTGGATTGTTATTTATTTTAGATTTTTTTACAATCCCTTATTTTAATGTTTGATTGTTCAGTACAGTTTATGTGCGTCACTAGAACATGTAGGCTTGACGGAAATTGAAAAAAAAAACTTTTGAATGAAATATTAAAACAAAAATTAAGTTCAGAATGGTTTTGAAAAGTTGCTTCTCGTAATTGTTAAAGGTAGTGGCCTTTAACAATTTATGTATTACCAAAATAGCATTTTATTCGATCTAAAGGAGTAGTGGCCTTTAACAATTTATGTATTACCAAAATAGCATTTTATTCAATCTAAAGGAGTTTTTTGACACAAATTACTTACGACTAAGCCGTCTTGTTACTCAGTCAATGACATTTGGGCATAAAATTTACATAATACAATAATTAGGCGCCGATAAAATACTTAAATGGTCTCCTGCCTGCGAGATAGTGTAGACGTATCTAATAGTTTTATGTTGTTCGAACTTGGTATGTTAGTGATGTTAATTAAACTAATAAATATAGAAAAACACAAAGTCTGCGAATGCGATGGTTTATTTTATGTAAATTAGTGATTTAAACTTGTTAACGTGGAAACATCAATTAATAGAATAAATACCACCGCTCGCAGTTACGTAAGAACTTGCAAAACAAAAAGTTACATAAAAAGTGTAATAATAATACATATAATAACATATATAAGTAAAAAGACGAAAAGTTTTTATTAAATCATCTTTAATTAGGTCGTAGTCGTGTCGTAACGTGTAAATGCTTGTGATTAAATGACATCTAGCTTCTACATATTGGGTCAAACAGACTACCAGTTTATTAATAATTTAATATTTTAGATATGTAATTATTTTTATGGGTTACTTATGCAAATGATTCGATTTGAATACGCCCTTACTAACCGTCCGTCGAAGTTATGTCATTTAATTATGTTTATGATAAAATAGTATATAGTTATCAAATACATAGAGACATCTTAATCCAAAGGTATAATATATGAAACAAGTAAGTAGGTGAACCTCGGATTGTATGTTATTGTTAAATACAGCCAAACGCCTAACTTTTTTTCCTATCATTAATTAGTGTTATTAGATTTGCCGTTTTATCGTGTTGTGGCTGACTTTAACACGTTACTGACAGAATTGTTTTCTTTCCATACATAGATGGACTCAAACTTAAGACTAGGTTACACATACACCTAGTTCAATGTCACTATACGGGGTGCATAATGCACATCAAATTAGATAAATAAATTGATCAAATAGGTTGTAATGGTAACTGCTGGCCAACAAGTACAAAAAATGCTTTTTTCCTTTTCATACTTTGTAGTCCACTGAGGACAGAAAAACGAGACGTTACCTTAAAAGTTCAAACAGTCAAATCAAGACACTTTGATAAAACGTTTACCTGCTAACCTGCTAAATTGTATTCCTAGGATAGGAATCGGAGTAAGTGTACAGTATTCTCGTACACTTACTATTAGGTGAGATCGTAACCAAATTCCTGGCAATTTGTAAGTAGGTATTTCTACTTATTTCTAAAGTTTACGCGAATATTACACATTTAATAAAACACCATTTACGGATAACATCTACCCCGTGACCACGAGCGCTGTAAAGTGTTCGAAACGTCGGTATGAAAAATGAAATAAATTATCGCGAAATTATCCGTATATTGTGTTTTATTAAATTGGTATTTCTAAATAATTAAAATAACTCTTTGATTACGCGTTTGTCCTTGTTTTTTTTAGAGGTCGTCAGTGTTTTTTACTGTTAGTTTATCAATGAATTCGGTAGTATACTAGTGTGTTCACAGCCTTACCATGCGTGTGCCAATTAGCCATTCAAATCGGATCAATAATTTAATAACATCCATTGACGTCTTGCGTGCGCTCGTAAAGTAGACGCGAGGCGAAAGAGTTACTCATTTGTTAGCAAACAAATTTCGACTATAGTTTCTTGGGTCCGATAAGTTTTACTGATAATGTTCAGATATTTTTTGAGGGCTATTTTGATGACATTGATCCAATCAAACCTAAACAAGAACATGGTTCCGTGTCAGATTCTCTAAACATAAATAAGCAAAAATTAAGATAGATAAAAATGAGGAGATCATTGCTTGGATATTCTTACAATTTCCACATTCAACTTGGCCCCATAGTAACATGAACAGCAGAGCCACATAACGTCAAGTCTACCTTTTGCACAATAGTTGGCTGCGAAATAATCATTAATGAATAATTTTAAACTTACTAATTAATTTAAAATAAACACAATATTGCGATTAGCCAGGCGGGTGCAGAAGCAGATAGCATCTGTATCAAGTATTTTGTCCCCCTATTTTATATGGTGTAGAGAGGTGTGACTCAGCTCATTCCTTAGCGTCTGTACCCCCGGTGCCACGTGTTGAAGGGCGAATTCACAAAGATACATACTTGAACTTTAATGATACTTAATAATACCTACAAATACCTAAGAATAATCAAAAATCATCAAATTTTCATGCAAATAATCCCACTATGGATCATAGTCGTAGCTAAAGGAGACTGTTCGTTGTACAGTTATATCAAAATCTTTTGTGCGTTCACCTACCAGGAATTTTATTCACAAGAAAATACACTAAGCCAGTTTTAAATATTAAATTAATGTAAATATTACAAATGAGTAACATGTCGTATTAAACAATAGGTAATCTATGTCCATTTCAATTACTGGGTGTTTTTTCAGATAAGATCAAACCTAATTTCTAAGGAGTAATGACTTCAGTTTGCGAATAGTTTGCGCGTCCATTCCCACCGTTGGGCTTCAAATCCCACGGCGCCAGGTGCGCTCTCTCAGTCGCGATGACTCGCGAGTTTCCGCACCCTGTTGAACGCTAGGGTGGCCAGCAGTCTGTAGGCGGGTTGGGATACGTCCCGTTCTTGGGACAACGTCTTGAAACTTGATAGAAACGGTTGATAAAATAAAATATTTATAAACGTTATTGTTGGTTGTTATAATGTCGTTTTTTTAATGAAAAATAATTTTTGTAATTTTATTGTGCTTGGACGAGTAAGGTGATCTTACGCGAAATTTTTTTAGCCATTTTAGGACCATTCTACATGCAAAGTATGAATTTGACTAAACACATAGTTACTATGCAATTTGTTTTTAGGATAGTTAGACAACAGTGACATGCTAGCTAGTCAATTGTCAATAACAAGTAATATTATTATCAGAAGTAGTTAAATAACAGTATCAGCAAGATCTGATAAGCAAAAAGTTAATCAGTCACTTAAAAAAATGTGATCAATTGAATAACGCTAAAGCTTAAAATCCAAGCATAGCATAATCTATATCATAGAATGTAAAGCTGTTAACATCTCACGGAATTTGTCCCGACTTACCCAAAAATCTGTCCACCCCACGCCTCTCAGCGCGGCTAAGTGACGATGATCGACAAAAAGGGATGAAGCGCGATTTTATTAACAGCCGCTTTCATCAGTTCGGAAAAATAACAGTGAATGCGAACAAACGATGTTATTTGGCGCGATTCGTGATGTATGATCGACTCTTTGACGGCGCTGACGCGGCAGAAGGGCAAATGGAGGTATTGTGCGCCCTTGAGAGACGACACTTGCGCCTATTCCGAGGTTGGTTTTTGATGGCAAATCAAAATCACGGGTGGTGGTGTATTTTTAAAGAGGGACTCTTTTCTCTCCAACCCAAACCAACATACTTATGTATCTGTAGAATTAAAAAGGGTTACGTAGTTAACTCTTTAGAAAGCTCAGTGTAATTCAACGCGCAACTAACAGCTATTTTACTTTTTGGCTGTAAGACTGCTAATGTTTTTGCCTGCCTGTTTTAACAAAATAGAGTATAGTAGTAGTAGACTATTGACTAAGTGTAGTCTTAAAATGACGAATTATTTTTGACGACCAAGCAAGGTCTAACTAACCTAACCTAACCTAACCTAACCCACCTGTAATGTGAAAATCATGTTCCTCTCTTTATTTAGTCAAGTATAATGGCGAGCTAATAGACACCCTATCTCTCGCCGACAGATGGCGCAATGATGCTCTGTCCGTCGCTCCATCCATCGACTACTCGACGTCGACGATCATTAATTACGCCAACCCTACCTCACGGTGACAAATACATTCTTTTTGGACAGATTTACTTTTCGATGTGCAGGTTTTAGGGTGGTTTGTAAATGATTTAAGTTGATACACGGTAGTTCTGTCCTTAATAACTATATTTTAAACTTTTAAATAAAATATGAGAACGTTTTTTATATTATTTAAATAGACTGTTACCTCAAATAAACATAATGCAAATGTAAAGTCTATTTTAAATTATTTTAAGGAACAAGAGATACGAAAAATGCGCATACAAAATAATCCTTCACAAAAAATTTCTTGACGTAATTTGGTATATTTTTTTAAATAAGTACTAATCATTCATACCCTATAAAGAGGCGACGAAATTCCCTACCCAAACTGCACACAAATAAAAACAAACCCTACAAAAAGTCTACCATTCAAATATCGCAACTCACGAGCCTCAAAGAGTATGATAGCCGACTTGAATACGACAATAAAACGATCGCTCAACCAAACGTATCGATTGTGGTCAGTATCCTTTGTGTGTTATTAATTTGGTGATAATAATGTAGTTGATAATAACTTTTTGTTCGATAATCTCATGAATGCCTCAGTGCGTGGTTACGATTGAACGTCAATCAGTGTAGTATTTCGTCCTCATCAACTTTAGCTCTTGCAAATTGATAAATCTCCTAATCAAAGTTTTCGTTTTTGAATAGGGTAGTCTTATTTTTTTATGTTGCATGTCTTAGTTTTAATTTTTTCTTGTTTAATAATTGAACTATCAAAGTTAGAACATTATAGTAATAACTAAATACAATATCGTTACGTGAAAACTGCTGCATTTAGTTATTTTCTTACCAATTACACGTTAAATAATGATGAGATGAGTTATATCCGAGCAAATTATTCAGTGCCTTTTATACCCACTGATGCTAATACATCAGATATAACTAATTAACAAACTTTTGATCATTTTTTAATTAGGTACTAAATGAAACAGCTCTCAAAGTGCATTTTAATGAACGAATGACAGTTCAAGCGCCTGAATAATCGAGTAGCTTTTTATTTAATACTAGCTGTGCCCGCGACTTCGTTCGCGTGGAATAGTGACTTTGGGTAGAGTTTTTAATTATTTAGGCTTATGATTTTACAAATAAGATACTTAAGTATGTACTTATAAGTACGCAAGATATAAAGTATTTATATAAGTTAATTAAAGTAAATATTAGTACTCACTTATCATTAAAATTGGCCATTGTTAGCAATGAATTGTAAAAGTTTAGGTTTTATATAAAAAAACATAATAAGTATTTAAGAAAATAGTGAGACTTCGTCTAAGACAACCATGGCTCAACTATACTACTTCCGCCTCCAAGCTTTGCACCCATCTTCAAGTCACCCTGTATTACTTAACTAAAACTAAAGGGCGATATAGAATGCTTAGTAAGCTTTATTAAACTTATTTTGAAACAAAATCAGTATATTTATTTTCATTTTCATATAGCGCTTTTTCATTTTCCATTTTTTTTTCTTCTTTTATTTGATATTGATAATGAGGAACCAAGGCAAGTATAGTATTGATTTTTGTTTTATAAGTATAATAATGTAGTCTATAACTATTACTATCGTGTACAATTTCTTTCGAAAGTTACTAAGCCCCCATTACTGATCTTCTCGTTTACCACCTAGAGAGAAATGGGAGTGACTGAAAATTAGCGCTGGCTTGGCTGGTAGGGCCTACCCAGCATACGCTGAGTCATTTCCATTTGCCTTTTATTTGCTATGTTATGTGTATTATATTAAGTATGTATATGTATCTATTGTAAAGGCAATAAAAAATTTTCATTTCATTTCATTTCATTTTCATTTTCATTTCATTTCATTTATTATTACAACAATAAGAAGCAAGTAGTACATCAAAGGTGATCAATTATTATTACCACACCGATTATTTGGACGTTCACAATCTGTATTTTGATTAAGAGTTCCTTTGTCTGATAGGATTATATGGTTACTTTACTTTTTAACTACTAAGTACTTTGCCACAAAAAAAAACTACTAATGTACTAACATTTTACTTTGTTGTGAGGAAAGAATTGATCTAGATATATATTTTGGCAAGTACCATAAAGTAAAGTACCAAAATTCATTTAATTTATACAAACCAATATGGAGGAAACACTACACATTGAATTAAAACACTTTAGATTCATATCCCACACATTTATTTAAAATGAAATAGAGGGCCTGACGTTTCTAATTATTATCAGCATCCGTGGTCACAGGTAGACCAAGAAACTACCATCGCTCATTAATATCTATTGACGTTCCTAACCACCCAGAAAAAGCTTATTGTGTCTTGAGATCTTGCAGTATGAGATGTTGCTTAGGTTGGTCTAAACATAATTATAAAGTGGTTCTTTGTTACATAAATAAATATAAATAAATCAGCTATTTGTATTCTTTAATCTGCATGCCTATACTAATTGTTGATTCACTGATGTAGAAGATGCCACAGTCACATTCCTGTCTGTACTCCCCTGCATCTTGGAGAGGTATGTGATGTGTGTGACACTTGAAAGGTGGTAAAAATTGGTTAATCTTCTTGTTCAATTGTAGCGGGTTTAGCACGGGGTATGCAACAACCTTCCTTACATGTTGACAATGTTTTGGTTATCATTGCTGCCCCTTGTTCTCTGAAACAAAATTTTTGTCGTGATAGCTATGTATTGGTGGCATTTCTAAAGACTGTGAGGCTAAGGATAAGAAATATTGTTTATTGTCTGCGTCAATTTCTGAATTATCTGAATATGAACTGTATGAGAGTAGATTTTCCAAATTCAACTGGAAGAAACTCTTCAATTCTTTCTCTGGAAGAAGAGCTTCACTTCTTATTAATTATTCTGCAATCCTACCAGTTGAATTTTTTGATGATTAGAGTTTAGATGAATAAGAAAAGCAGTAGGTAACATACTGGTGGGTAAAATTGTAAAAGTGATATCTACATACCGTTAATAAAACTTTGGTGTTGCATTATACAGGTGATGGTCAGCAACAACAGGTGATACTGGAGAGACCATTGCAACACATCAGTGTCTCATATTAATCCTTCACATGTGGCGTTGTTGCTCCTCCTATTATTTACACAGGCAATTTTCCATAATTTCCATGCTTTCAATCACATATGAATAATATTTTCAATACTTTGTTTCACTTTGTTTTATTTTGATAGATTGAATGACATTTGTTTGACAATGACTTTAGACATCAGTTATTTGTATCTGTCAGTATCTGTGTACAATAATGGTATAAGGTTGAAAAAGTGACACTTGGCGCGTTTCGTTCTACTGAAGTTTGTTTTTAATATTTTTTTACATCGCACGGAAACTTTTATTTACAGGCATTGTAAGTATCCTAAATGTTGCTCGATGGTTTAAGCTACCACTGTTCAAAATTTCATTTAAATTGGTCCAGTCGTTTCGGAGTTTATCGCGAGCAAACAGACAGACAAACAGAGAAATAAGAAATTCGAAAAAAATCTAGATTAGTGCTATTGCACTTCTTACATCCCCCTGACTCGGTTTTAAGCATTTTCTTTTATTGTACAGAAATTCGACCTCTACAATTTTATTATATGTATAGATTTATTATGCTTTGCACTCCGATTAGCGTTCCTATTGCAACACAAACTAATTATAATGGTGTTCAGTCTAAGTTCGTGCCATCGTGGATCGCAGGATCACAAAACTGCCGCGTCACGTCGATCATTCTAATTCGTGAGTCGACAGCGCCTGTCGATGGCTTGTGACGACAAACAGAACTTTTTCACTTGGGACAATGCGTTTGTTCTTTGGTTTACCTGTTTGAAATTGTCTTTTCATTAGGATAGTCAGGAATACCACTGTTTCAATGAAAATAATTTCAATGTTTAAATCACTGCTTAGTGTTTCTATGGCCACATATTAAGTACCTACTACAGTAAAAGATGTACTACCATTTCTATGTAGATTCTACAAGTAAAATAATTAACCTACTGCTTAGGTTATTAATTTTAAGTATGCGTGGACGGACGACCTTGTAAAGATCGCAGGATCGCACTGGATGCAGACCGCTTACAACCGGTCTTTGTGGAAAGCCATGGGGGAGGCCTATGTTCAACAGTGGACGTCCTTCGGCTGATAATGATGATGATGATGCGTGCAGCAACTCCAATCCAAACCTTGTCCCAAGCGGAACATACCCCTACAATGACAAGAACGCCGACAAAGCCTCTCGCGCCACACCGCCGATCACTTCTAATTGTGTGATTTGATACGAAAACGCTTTGTTAAGAAGAAATCTCTATCGTAATCGATAGATACAACAAATTCGTCTTTTGTGCGCGCCGAACGCCCATTTCACGATTTTGGACGTAATCAAACAGACCGAAGCGGAACGGTACCTCGCGATTAGCGTAAGTTTTTGAAGAAATTGACCTGTTGTTTTGCTGTTTGATTGTTTTTTACGATAAAAATTAAATTAAGAACGAGATTTTGAGGTTTCGTCGCGGTTAACAAAGCGTGGAATGATATTGATGCGGTTTTAAGACGATTTTGTTAATTGTGCCCATTTCGTTGTAAATCGATTTGATTTAATCGATGTCGAGACATTTTTAACTCGATAAGAGAGAAGAGAGATTCATGACAGGTCTAGGTTCATTAAACAAGAATCATCATTCAAACATTATGGTATTGACCCGTATGTTCGGCAGTCTTTTAATGTTAAAACTAAGCCCATTTCATCCCTAGTAGTATAATTTCAAGTTTGCATTACTTCTGCATGATTTTCATGTATTCGTTTATAGGCAGTATCTCAATTATTCGGCATCTTGGTGTCAGTGGCGTGCGCACGCGACGCGGCGGACGGTGGCTATGTTTGTATGTGGATAGGGCTGTCAACAGTATTTTACTACATCTTTAAATATTATTTGTCTTTGTTTTGTGTTAATGTATTTCGTGTTATACTATCGGACAAATTAAAATAAAAAACAAATTTTTAAAACAAGCATAATTTCTTAATAAAATATGTTTTTTCTATCTTACAATCCCATATAGAAACATCTTTTATTCCTGAAATTTCCTGACGGTTTCCACATCACTCATTTGAAATAGGTAAGTCCTCTAAATTTTTCTATAAAAGAGGCAGCTAATTCAAGGCACTTGACTTTGTGATTTTGTCGATGAATTTATATTAATTAATTATTAGTTAGTAACAACCCTAGCAGTTATGATGTGCCCTATTTACATTCCGATAATTTATCGGCAGATGCAATTTAGTGCGCGTGATGGATGGGTGGCCGTCTGCGCCTAAGCTGAAGCAATTATGGCGTGTGCACCAAACGTATAGCAATAACTGATGTTACCCAATAAACAATTTTTCTTTCTTTCTTTCTTCTTTAACATAGGGACAGTAGTAGGTACTCGATAGATTGTAGACGGATTATAGATCCAGTAACCATTATATTACTTTTAAATATGATCTTACTCCATCATTGAAACTGCACATCACAGTCCATTAATTATTTTTATTACCCACTTTTCAACGGTATCGGTTTTGGCGGTAATTCTTAATTAAGGTTCAGCTAAAGTGTTTTAGAAAAAATCGTTTCAAGATTTCAGTAGTAGTACGGTCTGGAGCGCTTGTCTTTGTCACTGGCAAAACACCGGTTGTCAACAAGTCGAACGCGAGAAATCGCACGACAATTGTCGCAATCGCTAGAAAATCATCGTACGCGCAGCGTCCAGTCGTAAATCGCTCTTTTATACCCGCTGCCGGCGCTCCAGTAAAAATCAATTAACCATCTGAGTAGGCAATCAACTTTGCCTTTAATTAGTCACGTGTTTACCAACGATGACTTATGGCATATTGGAAAACCTCCCCAGTTGTAAATTTAAGAGATCGGCCCCCTTTGAATAGTACAATAAAAGGTACATGATATTTACAGTCGTTGAGGGCCATCAATTTTCAGGCTCGTTATGTTCTGATCGACTTGATTTGTGATTTGTTTGTTTTAAGTTATTGTTGAGTTGACGGTGATCAAAGTAAAGCCGCATGAAGAGCCATCAGAAAACTATGCGCATTCATCAGTCCATAATGATTTATTTCAGAATTTTGAAACATTTGATTTCAATTTCAAATTTGAAAGATTTTCAAATAAATAACAAATAATTTAGTGATGGAAATATGGAAATATGTATTTATGATGCCTCCCTTACGGGCAACATGGTACTGTATAATCTGTATGTCTTCATAGATCTGTAGTTATTTTTCCATCACCTTGCTTTAAACAATGTGTTAATAATGACAAAGATTCCACTTGAGAAATTATGATATTTTACCTATTTCGGTTAAGTACTAATTCCTATGTTTAGCAAATATCATTGCATTCCTTCCTCATTTCGTCCTGTCCTGACAGACACGACTGTGTTTGTGACGGCAATGACACGGCCGTTAACTTTGGTTTATTACTTCAGCAACTTTTATTTGCCGATGCGCACGCGACGCTCTTTCACGATCAACAGGTTACAATGTGTTTTATGAGGTTTGATAATTATGATGGTTCGACATACCTACCTTGGAGTGGTTTTAAATATTATGGTCGTGGAAGGTTGTAACTCGTAGATTGTATGTTTGCTTGTTGCTAGGGTTTCGGTGTCGTCAGGAAGAAAATGTTGGTTTATAAATTGGGATTTTATGATTGCCTGCAAAGACAGCTAATATGCTTTACTTTTTAGGCTATAAATAATAAGCCACAATCGCAATTGCTTTAGCTAATGCTGCATTCGGATGATGCTGGTATTACGGACACTCAACTCACTATTATTTTCATGAGCAAGTAAATCCATTCATTCACTCATTCATTCAAAATTGCTAACGTCTTGCTGGCGTAACTTCAGTTACAAATAACGATTTATTCGTACTTATTTGCCACTCACATGAACATGTAAATGAGTGCTAACGACTGCGCGATGCGCTATACTTATCTATTAGCCATAGTTATAGTTACGAAGCACGGGTCGGATGTGTGTACGAGTCGAATTTACGGCGCGTACTTAAGTCGCGTGACTAAGGTACCATTCGAGGTTTATACGGTGATGATTAGGTGATTCTGGTTTTACTATGTTAGATTACATGGTAGATAATGAGAAGAACCATAAGAATAAAATGCGAGGATATTTGGTTCAAGAAAAGTCTTAGATTACGTTTTACGTTACCGGTCGGTCACCGGAAGATTAATGCAACAGGAAATTTAAAGGCAGTATGCGAATAATCTAATATAACAAATTTTAAAGACAATTGACTAGAGTACGCCATCAATGCCCTACACTATTAATGTTTGTCAATATAAAATGAAATGTCATTGTGTATGTTACGAGTATATCAGGAATTTAGGACATATGTTTAAGTGACCCGTATTCATTTTAACAGGTTCTCTGCCTTAAAACATCAAAGTGCATTTATTAATGCTGTCACAGCACAAAATATACACCAGTATTTCATAACCCATAAGGCTCTTTAAAGCGGAATGACGAAAATAGCCCTCGTTTGTTCAAACGTTGGCATTTGAAGTCATAGGATTTACGATCAATGTATTAAACTAATTTCATAGTAATTTATTTAGCATATGACATACACGACTCAATAAATTCTGGGGATTTCATTCGCTATGTATTAATTATGTGCAGTTTAGTGGAACTGGGCAAATAATTTATAATTCAACGAAGGGTCGTATTGTGAGTTAATACCGGCTGTCTTGGTAGCGCGCAGTGGAATGATGTAGATTCTGCATCACGGCATGCGCGGCAGTCAAATGAGGCGAGTGAAATCCACTTAATCTTTAATTATCTATGTGCAGCAAGTAGCTCACTACTAGTAAATACTAGACGGAAAAAATAATCTTACACAGAGAGAGAGTTGAGATTTTTTACAATCCTTACATCATCAACAGCTCTATTAGATCTAGAGTTTCCTTTTTTTACAAGAACGAATATCCTACTATCCTACTACTATTATAAAGGCGAAAGTTTGTAAGTATGGATGTATGGATGTATGGATGTATGGATGTATGGATGTTTGTTACTCTTTCACGTAAAAACTACTGAATGGATTTGAATGAAACTTTACCACAATATAGCTTATACATCAGAATAACATATAGGCTACAATTTTTGAGGTTTCTAATGTGAGGTCGTAAAAAAACTCATTTTTTGCGCTACTAGACGGGACGAACCTGAAGTCCACGCGAACGAAGTCGCGGGCAAAAGCTAGTAAGTTAATATAAGTAAGTACTTCATTTACTTCTTAAATCCTCGCCAATATTTACATTTGTATACACTAAAGTCCTCTTTACCACTATTTATTTATTAAACTATATCATAAATATCTTCACATTATCATTACATTTAGCTAAGTCCTAGAATCAGAGTATTTTAAGGATTAAACCACGCGCTTAACTATCAAGATAATCAATATTTCAAAAGTGCCCGTTCACAACAAAAGCTCGAGTCACTCTGCCCTGTGATCCCATCTACTTAAACGTATTTCTCACAATTCCAGAAAGACATTATTCAGCAACGGAAATATTAGAGCTCACACACAGAGCCAAGTAACTTTTAGTATAAACAAATGTTCAAATGAAACAAAGCGTCCTACAATAATTATGGTGTCCTATGCATATGTTATCATTCACAGTACTCAATAAAGAGGACCGTCGCAGAACAAAGCTCGCCGTTGTCCCTTCGTCAGCGCGTACACGCCGACTCGGTTGCCAAGCCAACACATTAATTAATATTATAGTCAAATAGGTATATTAGGGTTCCGTAGCCGAATGGCAAAAAACGGAACCCTTATAGTTTCGTCAAGTCTGTCTGTCTGTCTGTCTGTCTGTCTGTCTGTCTGTCTGTCTGTCTGTCTGTCTGTCTGTCTGTCCGTCCGTATGTCACAGCCACTTTATTCTGAAACTATAAGCATCACATAGCTGAAACTTAGTAGGTAGGTGTATTTTGTTCACCGCTTTCCGATTCAGATACAAAAAGTAAGAAAAAATAATATTTAAGGGGGGGCTCCCATACATGAAACTAAAACCTAAAAATTTTTTTTTACTCAAACCTATGCGTGTGGGGTGTCTATGGATAGGTCTTTTAAAATGATGTTGAGGTTTCTAAAACCATTTTTTCTAAAAGTGTAAGGTTTGAGATATAGACGCTTCCAAAGTGGTAAAATGGGCGTCCCCCCCCCTCTAACTTTTGAACTAAGAAAGTGAAAATTTTGAAAAAAATATATGATGTAGATCTCAACAAAAACTTGCAACGAAAATTGGTTTGAAGGAGATCGAACCAGTAGTTTTTGAGATATTGCACATTTTTATCAACAGCAAATGTAACTTTGTCTTTCATACAAACACTATGAAAAACAAAGTTATTTTTGCTGTCGCAATATATTGTGATGTTTTCGTTAAGTGAAAGAAAGTGGACCCTGAATTCAGTTAAGGGTGGCACGGAACCCTCAGTGCGCGGGTCCGACACGCACTTAACCGGTTTTTTTCTTTAAAATTAGCTAGAAGAGAAAGAGGGTGATTCCACAGAAATGGATGAGGTAGGCATTCACATTACTTTTGCGTTACCCTTTAGTGGGCTAACTATAGGTTTATTCTACGTCAGTTATAAAAGTGCTTGTGTAACAGTCCACCTTATTTCTTCCTGAAATCCTTTAAGCCCTGTAATTATCATGACACGTTGCCTGAAGGATCGGAGTTCAGTATAATTAAGATTGCTTGATTGCTGTGGCTCGCACCAATAAATTGAGCTTAAGGGCTCGGTGTCATGTCAATAATATTTTCACGACGATGAAATTAATATTTATTTCTGTTGTTTTCAGATTCGGATGCTGTGATACTCGTTTTCTGGAATAGACCTGGCATCGTAAGTGTTTTTTAATTAATACGTACCTTTTCACTATCATTTTGGAAAGTGTATGTGGATTGTACGTTGACGATATGACTACACCTACCAATCACACGAACTATTAATAAAGTAAAGGTTGTGAAAAAAATAGAAAAAGTGTTCTTAGTGTTGCAGTTTATTTACATAAAACATTGTGGCGACACAATTGCCGAAACATGTAGGCACAATAAAAACAGACGGCAGCACATCAGGCTACCCGATTTTGTTGCAAACTAGCCCTTATTACAACTGCATAAGATACCGCAGTGTTCACCTTGACGTGCTGTTGTCCTTTAAAAGCATTGTTAATATAGGTCAAAATAGCGCTACAAAGAACTGCATTGATACTCGTACGTGTCTCAAGTTCAATTTTCGACGAAACAAAACAATGTGTCCTTACATGATATTATCTAGGATCTATTTAGGAGCCTAACTTCCTGCCAACAGAATTCCTCTCAGAAAGTTACCGGAACCGCTTACAAAGTTGCGAACAAAGTTTTCTTATGTGTTACTTAATTTTAACTTATCAAAGTCCACTTGCAGAGCAGTTCACTCATAATTCTGGTAGTAAACAATTTTTAGGGGGCTTTATGACTTTAAGGTAGAGTTCAAGTAGGTAACTTCCTGAAATATATACTTAATTTGTAACCATCTGAAATGTTTTGACTTTATGTGCGTTGTATAACTTATGAAGTCCACAAGACATGGCTCAGCTTTTGTCTTGTCCTGCGTGCCCTAATCCCTGTTCTTTAGAATACCTCATGTAGGTATGCCAAGGCGATCAGTGTCGCTAATACTGGGCACAACAAATTTAAGTAGTTTACCATCGAAACGCTACGAGCTACGAAGAAGAACTCATGAAAGATTTATTATTGCTATATTTCAAAATCATTTGCTTACAAGACTGTTACTTCCTAAAATGCTTCTTGTATTTAATTTGTATTAATGTATGATCAATTCGTATGCAAGTAATCTGAGAAATGAATCATTTAAATCTTTTTTTTTCATTCTCGGCTAAGCAGATATTAAGTACAATTACATTTTTCCGAGTAACTAAGGGCTTGAATTTTTTTTTCTATAAAATTCACAGCTCTTATTACAAAAGTAAGCTAATCTTACATTCTAAACTTACAGCCAATAATGAATTTACTTTATATAAATATAGCTTGTAAAAATAAAAGTTGACACGGGCGATTTTCTACTGTACTCTACTAGAAACTAAACTAAATAATAACTAAAGCAAAACAACCTCACGTCCCACTCATATCTATATTAGTCCCAATACACCGTGTTGAGTGACAGCAATAGAGCCCTGATAGAGAGGGACAGCGCGCTTGCGCAAGCGCACCTATACAATATCAAGCGATTTTAGACCCTAACTACTTGTGTTAAGAATCAGGGGTGCACTGTACGCGGTAACAAGTGTAACGTATGCTCATGCGGTCTGACGTGTAAAGTACGACCATATTCATTTATGTAATTGAATGTACCTCGTTTATATGTACATATTAGATATCAAGATCTTTTCCTTTCATTTTGTTTTGGATCTAGACAGAAAGCTCCTCGCTTGAGCAAATCATTAAGTCCGAAGAAAATCCTAAAGGTAGACTTTAACATCCCAAATACATCTTGAGTTATTTAAGGCCTGAGCCGCATAAACAGTCACCAAAGAATAATCCAAATATAGAACGTCATTTCGTATAAAGTATCTGGCAGATAGCACTAACTGGGACTTACTTAAAACAGGCCAATAAAAACAGCGTTCTTTTTTGCTTGTCCACAATTCGATAAAGCATTAACAAACAATGTATAGGTAAAAGAAGTTGCATTAAAGTACTCTACTATGAGTAAAATAATACAACTCATCTTTGCCTAATTAACAACTTTCTCATTTTAACTTGTCCGCCCATCTTCATTCAACAAAGCTACTAACGCATCTACAACACTACCAATCCAAAACTATAAAACGTCTGCGCTAATCTGAACACGCTCACCGCTCGCTGTCTTCATTACCAATCAACTATCGACTTGCCCAAAATATACAGGGTGTTGAAACGACAAGACGTGTCCGGTGAATAATTGATCAGCGTCTGTGCCGACTAATTGTCCGGATAACCGGACAACCGGACCGTCCGGTGGTAAAGTGACAAGTTGTAAGACGGCGGGTTTAAATAGACAAACAACGGGAACAACGAGTCTGCATTAGATGTTGATACGACGCAGTCGATGGCATTAGTGTGCGGGTATTTTGGGATGGTTAGGATTTAAGGCAAAAGTATTTATCGATGGAATAGAAATTAGGCACATACATTATTTACGACTGTGGCTTTTAACGTAGCTAAAAGTGAGAGATTTATTTACGAAAATTCGTATGTCATGCTTTGGAAATTTTAAATTAGGAGTGTAAGGTGTTAAATTTACATCAATGTTATCTTTCAATTAGTAGGTTTAAGTAAAATCATAATCATATTTGCTATGTGTGGAAATATAGACTAATACATGATGTGATGATAAATAGTAAATGTTGACATAACAATAATACTTATACTCTTTTTAACTTATAACAATAATAGTTTATTTACCCTAAACAATTATTTCAACTCCTCTTAAACCATGTACTCAAACGGTGACAAATAGCCATCTTCAATACATTCAGCGAGCCCAAAGACAGTGTCCACGCAACAAAAGTCACTCGGACACGACACAGTGTCCATCAATTATGCTCCGACACGGACGCGTCCGGAATTGACTCCTTCAGTACACTAGACTAGGGCAAATAGATTTGTGACGTAGACGACACTAGCGATTGTATCAATGGTAAAGGTACTATTAAAGAACGAAAAATTTGCACAGTATTAAATAATTTTTACATAAATATTATTAGTTTTTCGTTTAAATATCAATATTAAACAAATACAACTGTAAAAAATGTAAGTGCTGGAATAGTTTAACCCCTTGTTGTTGCGGATATGTAGCTGACAGAATGTATTTATTTCAAATAACGCAGATATTATATAAAACCCACCACAGCAATCAACCCCATCAACGTATTAAATATTCAGATGTTCTGATAGATTTCCTGTCCATCATTAAAAAAATACATTAAATAAAATGCATTTGATGGAAAGTTGTTGTATCATTATGCGAGAATTCAAAATGCATTGACGTGTGGGAAACATTGTCATAGTAATAGATTATGGAAATATGTGTAACCTCACATGTTAGACACTTATCATAAATACAATTTTAATTCCTTATTGACATTAAATATAAAGATATGAGTTTTGGTCGTAACGAGCTTTTCATTTGCTTATGTTTGTCTGCAGATCTTTAACTAAAAATGTAACTATTTGTTTTAAACGCACCACAAAGCATTGTCCCACAAAAGGCTAGTTGCCTAAATTTCAAAAACTAGATTATAACTTACCTTAGCAAATACATATATTGATATTTTTAAAAATATTCAATTTACATGATTTAATCATGATTAAAAAAATAATTGAATAGGTCTCAAAAACGCTCGAACTGTCATGGCGTACTAAATGACGTCACGGCAGTTGGAAGTCTTTTTGACAGCAAAATACCATGAAGAGTAATTACTCTGACAATGACAATTGTCAATGATAGCAAAAAAAGCCTGCCATCGCGCAAGGCATGACGTCAAATCCTCTGATAGGCGTTTGCGGACACGTTACCAAATGTACGTGTTGGACAAACTAAATTATTTTAAATATTATTAATTAGAATTTAAATTCAAAAATTAATTCGTTTTACTATATCTCCAAACCATAATTAATCTCTAGAAACTACCAATATTATAATTTGTTGTTAGTGGAAACTAGCTAGCCTATTGTCGCTTAGGTCAAAACGCGATGTCCCCGTCTTCGAGCTGTATTGCGACCGTTTGAGTCTACAATCAATTACAACGGCGGGCCTATTCCGATACATGACAATAAATTAGCTCCGTGTGATTTATCCGATTTAAATTTAGATTGCGAGCGTATTATTGTTTATGCTTCGATTTTGACAGGTAGAATGAGAGTAAAGATAATGCAGATGATATCATTTTATATTTTGATATTTTTGCATATTCATATTATCTTTGTGAGTACTTAAATGAAAATTATCACACAGTACTTACACATATAGTTTGCGCATAATCTGACTTCAATCTGAAAATAAAAGTTTATTAGTTTTTTACATGAAACCTATGATTTGCAATCAATAAATAGACTATTTATTTATATTTTATATTTATTTATACACATATCTATGAAACAAAAACACCAATCTCACTCATTCCCTTCATAGCGTTAGCATATCATTTCTTTTCCCAGAAATAACAACATTTGTAAACCAAACCAGCTCCAATTTTATTCAGAAATGACTGAAATGTATGTTTGTGGGTTAATTGGTCGATGAGACATTTTATTTTCGCGCCGATGCACATATTTAGATCCGGATTAGACGTCTGGGTGAGATCGATTGGAGTTAGCTAGACCGGTCAAGGCTATATTTGATTCGGGAATATACAATCATCTTCTGTTCGACTTATTATGACATTTTGTTTTGACGTGGTGGAAAGATAAAAGAGTAAAGTTTACTTTTAAGTTAATTGATGATGTAATTGAAATGTTAGTCATCTGAAAATAAATATGTGACACTGAAATACTGTTGTATCAAATGCCATAAAAATAAAAGTAATATTAGCACCAGGAAGGTGCCTTAGCGGGCGTATAATCCGCTTTAGGCGCGTCATATAAAATCGTCATGTTTTGTTTACGAGCTCGATCCTCGCTCGTTCCCAGCCGTTTGCAGTTGTAGCATAATGTTGTGCTGATTTACCGACGTTCGCTAAAGTCGGCCGAAGTCGGCTCGACAATTACTGCCCTATTAGACATTAATTCTAGAAAGACGCCCGCCTGATTCATGCGTGCATGACCTTTCGCCTTAGTGCCCAGTGATGATACTACCTTTTGTAAAATCGGTATTGAATTGAACGAAGTCATTCCACCGGTAACCGGTAGGCCATTAATAGTGTCGATGGTGTCGAGTAATGGTCATCGGAATAGGGCTATAGTAAAATTAGTATCGGACTTTACTAATTCATACAACCGGTAAACGTTGATATGTTCATAATTCTATGTCACTACAATGGTTTCTACTAATCTTAGTGCAAAATGACAAACAGGATTTATTGCTACTATAGAAGATTCACCTGATGGTAAATAACTGTATTTCATAGATAATAAATAGAATCAGGCATTACTTTGCGGAAATCCATTATTAAGTAGAATTTCATTAAAAAAAATTGCTTTTTCCGCTAAGCGACGCCGGCGCATGCAATTAACAATACAAACCGTCACCAATTAAAGCAAAATAAGGTTATGAAATTCTACTTTTCTTTCATAGCTTGAGTATTCCGCTGAAATTTTATCGGCGGTACTTTTTTAAGGTTATGTATAGCTGTCACATGTAAGTCTTTCTCAGATCTTTAATTTTATATCTTCACGCAGCTTATAAAAAAATAACTTATAGTTTGAGTACCTTAACAAAGTATATAGCGAATACTGAAATATCGGTGCAATCCCATCGTCCCATCACTATTTTAATACTCGCCCCAAGTCCGATTGTCTTTGCCGTAAGATTAAATTGATTTATGCGACAGCGCTCCGTCATTTCGCTGTAACTCGTAAAGATCTCGCGGATCTGGCGTTTGATGCAACGGTACGCTTCGGTGATTTATCGGACGCTTCCTTGTTTCTTCGGCGTTATTATTGCGGACGTTAAAGGGTTAACTGATATGATTGCACGTAAAAATGGCGGTTGATTCCTTCGTGGTAAGAACTTTGCTTAGTCACTTAGAGAGCTTTCCAGAACTAAAATTTCACATGGGCACGGTTTATGGTGAAAAATTATAAAAAACATATGAGGCAAGTTAAATTTATTGATTAGTCTGACAATGCGTTGTATGATACATACATACAGATGCCTTGGTTTCTTCTATTCAAATATACGTACAGTGAGAAAGATTGGAGATGAATGATTTCAAATAATTATTTGTGAAAAGAAAAATCTTTTTAGAGCAGACATGTTTCTATAATTAGGTACCATGGTTTCTTTAAAAAAAGATTTGCTTATTCAAAACCTTGTTTTCCTATTATCCATTGTGATCCATTGATTCGTACTTTCAATACGGGATCAATCACGGCCAATCCCGGGTTTAGATTAAAAACGATTAGAGGCGAAGTCTGAAAACGTCCGTTTTCTTTGTGAAAGGACAAAGGCGTTAATCGTGCGCATTGTGGCGTTGTCCGCGGCGAAAACGCACGGGAACTCATTATTGGAGGGCGTTACTGACTGGGTTGGGAAAACGCAGCGATTTTTCAGCGAGATGAGCGAGTTTAATAATAGTATCACTGTGCCCCTTTAGGTGGTTTTAAATTTCGATTCTTTTTTAGGGATTCGTAGCTGAATGGCTAAAAACGGAACCCTTATAATTTCTTCAAGTCTGTTTGTCTGTCTGTCCGTCCGTATGTCAGATCCACTTTATTCTGAAACTATAAGCATCACACAGCTGAAACTTGGTAAGAAGATGTTTCTTGTTTACCGCTTTCCGATTCATGTCTCTAAAGTTTAAAAAAATAATTCACTCATACATGAAACTAAAACCAAAAAAATTTTTTTTACCCAAACCTATACGTGTCTATGGATAGGTCTTTCAAAATGACATAAAGGTTTCTAAAACCATTTTTTCTGAAAGTCTAACGTTTGAGATATAGACGCTTCCAAAGTAAAATGTAAAATGGGCGTCCCCCCCCCATCTAACTTTTGAACTAAGGAAGTGAACATTCTGAAAAAAATATGTGTACATCTCAACAAATTTTTAAACGAAAATTGGTTTGAATGAGATCAAACCAGTAGTTTTTGAGATATTGCACATTTTTTTCAACCGCAAATATAACTTTGTTTTTCATACAAACACTTTAACGTTTTTTTATCATCGTTTTTACACCTTATGGATATTGTTTTGGCTATCCAAGAATATGTCCATCCGTATGCGCCAGGCACTAAGAGTTGGCAGGTACTCCTTACGTCTGACTTGTGACTGACGACTTAATACAATATCTGTACGCGTTGACAGGGATCGGAGGCTGCTATTTTAAGTAAATCTAGATATTTCAAGAGAATTCGTATTATTTCTTTCACCATAAAAACAAACCTAAAGTAAATTTAAAAAATATATGAACCTGTCCAAAATTAAAAAAAAAATATATATTTGCCACAACATCGTTATCACACACACATCTTATCGACTGAAATATTTTTTTCAGATGTGAGTAGTTCGATATAATTTTCGTTGGTTTTTATTCTGCCTCCCATCAATACTACTCAAAACTTTTGTATAAAGTATGGTAAAAAAAACAAGATTTAGATTTGACGCTTCTGTCGAAAACAGCGTTTCTCCGACCCAGTGCGTGCATCCGTCTAAAATGAGCTCTGTCGTCCAGCAACCCAGCCGGAGTGTTGCCGAAGATGATCAGATAATGAGCTCGAGACCAGAGCCATTGTCTGTGTACACTCTGATCGGTTTTCAATTATGAAATGATGAGATTTTTTTGAAGTTGAGTTTATTCGGCTTGTGATTTGTGATGGTTGTGAGGTAACGATTCGGGATTGCTTACGATTGATTGGATTACGCCCACAATAATTTCTGCTTAGCCCAAATGTATGACTGGTAGAGAATGCCATATGGCGCTAAGTCCACCTTTTGTACAAACTGTGGTTGTGCAATAAAGTATAAATAAATAAATTGCTACCATGTACCTTATTATTTATGAGCTTCTGATATTTCGGCACTGTTGCAAGAACCATGCAAATATCGGTGTAACCATGCCATGATTACGAGGTAACTGAAGAAAACTTGCGGGTGGCGGTGGTGCGATTTTACTTCAATTTTAGTGTTCTTGAATCATCTGTATGTTTATATTATCTTAATTAATCACATGATCTTTAAACACGCATGTGTGAAAATGAGATATTTATGTAATAATAAGCCTCGTAGAACTTTGATGCCGATGTTGTATCTTAAAACATTTTTCTTAGAAACCTTGTATTCAACTCCAAAATTCTGGTTATTGTCGGGCCTGACTGTACTCATTGAAGTAAATACATCCGTCGATCATGGAGATCTTTAGAGGCTTTTCATTGTTTTCGCTATCGGAATTAAGGCTTGAAAGCGATCTCTATGCACGATTGAGCTTAATCTCGACTGCAGATGTTAAGCAATCATCACTTGGGTATTTTTGTTTTGATACTTTTTTTTGCTTTTGATAGAACTTCGTGAAGGTACTCGTACTTTATTGACTGTGAGATGTCTCAGTCAATTTTAAACCAAAAAACAAAAATATAAATAATTTTAAACTGGTGTTAAAAATTTTGTCCTAATGATTAAGATGGTTAGTCAGATTTACAGAAAATTAAGCTCCACAAATACCTTAGATCTCAGTTACGACGATGCCCCTAACATACATTTCGACGTATGTATGTGACTACGCCATTCTTTTATTGTATAACATAATGACATAGTATATAACATGGCAATATGGCATCATGGTTTTAATTGTATTTTAACGTGAATCGCATTGAATGCATCGCAAATGATTTGCTTTCAAGCTCTTTCGTCTGCGCTCTACTGCATACACGAATGTTTTACAATTCAAGTATTCGTTATAAAACTGATTATTCGCAATAATAATAATAATAGTCCCACTAGCCGATTTCGACTACGGTGGCCAGTCACAACGACTAACCGACTGCGCGGGACATATTATAGTGCACAAGTGTGTGCGCAAACACAGGTGCACTCTCTATTCCTTTCACTCTCATAGCCCGATGGGACAGCAGTCTGACACGACCGGAGAGAGATCAGGCGCAGGACCAACGGCTTAACGTGCTTTCCGAGGCACGGGGGTGAAACACCGCCAACTTCCAAACTCCGGGCTACCCTGAGAAGTTCTGAACAGAAAAATCCAGGTACATATTTTTGTCCCGACCCGGGAATTCGCAATACCAGTACATCCAATCCGATTCACAAAAAAAAGTTGTATGTCTCATCCAGCTGGCAATATAATAATAACTCTACAATTAATAAAAACGCGATGAAAAAGATATTTATAACAGTTTTTAACCGACACTACAACATGTTATTAGTGTTATTACTCGCATCATGTGTGATATCATCGATTTGAATTACCCTTACATGGGCGTAAATAATCCATCATTTGGTTAGTAATTGATATTTTTAAAAGCTTTTTAACTGTAATTTTAAAAGGTATTCTATTGAGACCTATCATCGGTAGGAATGCAGGGTTTGGTGTAAAAAACACAATGGTTTTACGGTTCTGTGCATGAAGGCACATCTGCTCTGTAAAATATGCGGAGACTAAATATGGAGTGATGATTAAGTGGTCACAGGTCGATGCATATTTAGCAACGCGGTTATGGTTCCGCGTTCAATAGATAGTTATTGTGAAACCGTTAGAAATATCATAGGAAAACTATGTAGGTTTTTGCCATTCTCATTGAGTCAGTAATTTGTAGTAGTGTAGTTTCAGATACGTTTAGTATAAAATGCCACAAGTTATTCATCAATTGTCATCCTGTTTGTGTTCCTGAAATAAATAAATAACTAATTGGCAACAATCACCTTGATTGATTCTAATAGCTTTCAAGAAAGAAACAAAGATTTTTAATCCTTTATGATTTTGAATTTTTGACAGTGTTATTTGATAAATTATGGAAATATGACAAGTTATACTAAATAGTTTTTACAGAAATTCATTTATATCCTTTTTTTTGTTTGAATCCATCATTACGCTTCAAATATTGAGGACTGTAGTATAATATGTACTTAATAATATTTGCTACGGAACCTGAAAAGTCTTGAAAGGAATGTTGCTTAGTTTTTATCCGTATAATTTTTAGTATGCAAAGTGCGAACACACCGTTGTAATTTATTTTCCGTAATAATGTCTTAAGCGTTCACTTGCGTGTGCTTAACTAAGCAACTCGGATAACTGACAATGCGTTTATGGCATTATTAATTGTGTTTTGTTGGGTAAATCGCACTAAACGTTGTTCGGAATTTCAGGTAAATTTTTTCATAGATTTCGTAAAAAAATAGGCAATTGTTGATTAACCACCGTCAAACACCACAGATTTCTTAAATCGTTGTAGGTAAGTTATATAGTTAATTTTTGTTTTTATAGTGTTTTGTCACTATACAAACTTATTTATGTTACTACGCGTTAAAAGAAAGCGCTTAACAACAGGCTTGTAAATGTGACGGCGGCAGAGTGGTATAGGCATACGCCCGGATAGCGTAAGACACGGGGTTCGATTCCTCACAGACTCACGGGTGCAATTTAATCGTTATTGCAAGTTATTCAGTTCAATAGTTGTAAGTTACAAAGTAATATATCTGAGGTGTGTTTCATCATGCATATTTGAAAACCGTTGTTTGGTCAAACGAAACATATATCTTGTCGTATTGTAATTAACTACTATCCTGTTTACTTACGTACGCATGTTCCTTTTAAAGTAAGACGAGAATATTTTAGTTGATACGTAGCAATTTGTCGCAGATGTGCCATTACAATTATTCAATTAACCGTCTCTTGGAGGGTTTATTGATGCTTTGTACAACATGTTAATAGCTTATTCAACTCGCGTACTGAGACATCATCGTTATGATCACATACCTGAGGATTAAATACATAAACGGCTATGATATGTCTAGGTTAGTTTATTCGTTTGACAAATTTTTTATCGGTCCATGTTAGTATTTTTACAGTTTTAAAATGTTTTCTAGACTATAATTTTACTTAATTTTTTATATAATTTTATCAACGTAGACAGTTACCTTAAGATGGCTGGGTAATTTAATGCCTCAGTTTTAAAAAATGGCTTTAAAAACAGCTACCCTACTTTTTGCTCCATATTTCAATTGTTATGAAAAAATCGCTAATACCTTAGGTAAAATGTAATCAAGGTTTACTTGTGCATCGATGCTTTAAGCTTTGTCCTGGGATAAATCATTACTATCGCATTTCAACATAGGAACGATAACTGAAGTTTGACATCAGAATATTCTAAGATCATACTGAAAAAAACTTACGTTCTTACAATTTATTGCCTACAAAATAGATCAAACTACCCAACACCATTATGGGAACATCCGTAGGTAGGTAGTATCAAGCAGCCAGTATATCATTCTAACTTCCTTCACAACATGAACATGACGAGATAAAACAACGTCACTCCATCGCGATAGCGCAGCGAGATATGTTTATGCTGTGCAAGTATGAAAAATGCATTATATTTTGTTATTATGAAATACGATATTTTAAACTCATGCCATCGAAGCATTTTGTTAAACCCTAATGAAAAGCCCTTTAATAAATTGTTCTGGAAAAAGTTTAACCATCGCTAGTTTAGGCTAATAGGTTCCGTGATCGATAGTTAACTTATAGTTAAATGTCGTTACCAGCGGCTGTATATATGCTATTGTGCGTGTTTTGAAGAAAAATACCTAAACAAAACGACAGAATGGCTATGGCTAATGGCTGGGATGAAGTAGTTTTTCTTCAAACTCGCACAATGATAAATATTCAACCGCTAAATCTATTAGTTAACTATCGGTCACGCAACTCGGCCTGAGTGCACTTTTGTAAGCAATTTTGTTGGTCTTAAAAATTACTTAAATAGGGAGTCATTGTAGGTAGGAAAGCTTTCTTTAACATTTCATCCTACTTATTCAGTGTCAAGGCTTCATATACAGCACAATCTAAATCTACTAGTCACTCACAGAAATCTTTAGTAAATAAATGACAAAAATAACACAACGTCAGTGCAGTGATAAGAATTTTCCTTGGAGATTGAGAGAAACATTCCTTATAATACGTTCAGAGCTGCCTCATCTCGTAGGTGTGACAGACAGGCTGAGTTGCAGCGACGGAGCTGCAGCGGCAAAGGAAAAAGTACAGAAGCTGAGAAATAGTTGATAAGTACTTCCCATTATGCGGTTACGGATTAATTAATGAAATGATGATGATCAGGGCTTGACTTTTTGGGAGTGATGCATCATGTTACAGTTATGTTCTGATTATAACCATCACTCCGTCGAAGTCATAAAAATAGACCATTAAGTCAGCGGTTACGAGCGGCTGTGAGTCTGTTAGGTTCGCTAGGGCTTTTGTAAAAACTTAAAGCTCAGAACAAACCAAAGGTCAGGTAGAACAGAGCAAGTCAGTAGTAGCCCAGTTGACGGCGCGTCATCAACTGGGTTGTAATGCCATAAACATTGCTTTTTTCTCTTGCTTGCACTTACTTAGAGGTAGAAATGTGCAGCGCGGTGCAGGGTCTGCACCTTACGGCCTCACAAATCCAGTTGCTAACGCACCGAATACAGTTGCACCGAATTGCGAAGGCCCCGCTGGTCAACATGGTTGTTCTCTACATACAGCAATGTTGTTCTAGACTCTTCAGAGGAAGACTGCTTCTATGCCTCCCGTTCCCCCGCTGCAGCGATATTACCCGCGTGACGGCGCGTCCCGTCACCGCCACCGCATATTAGACGCGCGTCTTGATGTCGCAGTAGCTGTCGCAACGTTATGCCACCGCCATTTTATTTATTTTGATTTTATTTTGATAAACTCGCAGAAAACTAGCTGAGTTAGAATCAAAATAAGCCCCAAAAAATATTTTGGAACCTATTTTGAACTTATTTTTCCGTGATCATAGCGCTTGCCGAAATATCGGAAGCTCATAAATAATGAAGTATATGGTAGCAATCTCGTATCTAGCCATTCTAATATTTGAACCTATTTTGAATTTATTTCCTTGTGTTTTAATATGATAAACGAGTAAGTACCAGTAAATTATTTTCAAGTTTCTATAAAGTTTAATTAACAGTCCTTTACAGACTTTCGAAGATTATCAAACAAACGAAGTCTTAGTTATCCACAAAAGCTCGTTTGTACCATTAAACTTAATCATAACTCTATAGTTAAATGGCTATCCATACGCTATGTTTTGTTATAGAGTTTGACAGCTATTTGACGCACTTTATGCAACCGAGCCTTAGCAACTGACTGGCAAGTAATAATTCGATCGATTAATCTTCATATCGTCCGCGCATATTTGTTGCAGACCCTTAACACATTTACCGCTCACACGCAGCATCGTTAGATCATGTCGCGTCACGTTCAAGTGACGTGCGTGGGTTCCGCGTTCGATGCCCGGTAGGTCTTTGTTGCAATGTTTGGGCTTAATTTATGATGCCTTATTGGCCGTTAATTATACTTGATGATCGGAGATTGCTTAACATATTGGTCAAGAATGGTGGGACGAATGTTTTGTATTTATCAATGCTTTAAAAAGCAAATCGATATTAAGTAAAATATGAAACAAAAGCCGCTTTAACAGAATTTATGTTTTAGCAAAAAAAGGCATATTAAATAACATCATAATACCCAAAAAATCCCATCAAATCATAAAATCCTTGAAATATTAGGATTTTTTTCTGGGTAAATTCTAATCTGTTACAAAATCAGTGATACAACAATACCATACCATACTTTTTTATCGAAATGGGTATACAATACCACACTTTTTTATCGAAATGGGTTTAAAACGTTCCGGGCACTACTTCAGACACAATAGATGTTTTATTGTTTTCACGCCTGTAGGCGGGCATTGTCCCGGAACGTGTTAAGCTACATTTGATTCGATTAAGCTACATTAGGTATAGACCTAATGTAGCTTAATCGAATCGAATGTAGCTCGCTCCATCGTCAACTTCGATATAGCTACATCAGGTATAGACCTGATGTAGCTATATCGAAGTCGACGATGGAGCGAGCTCACCCAGAAAAAGCCTGTTCACTTTAACTTTAAAGATCGGGTTGTAATCCTTTTAGGAACACATTACAGTACTAGAACCAATATTAGTGTAACATTTATGATTCATCATACCAAAAGTCACCAATCTTCTGTTCTCTTCTGCCAGTCGACAACGGAGGCATCATTAACCGGCTGATAAACACCGCACTTGTAACCGATCGTCACTTGTTGCGCTGCCGGCTGAACGAATGATTCTAGTGGCTTGGCTCGAGACATAGGCGGCGGACGGGTTAAGAGAAATAATAGAAGATGCTTGCGTGTAATTTTGACACATGAAAAAAATATAAGCTACTACCTTGCTTGCGTAAGGATGAACTTACAGTGAGGCTGATACATTCTCATGTACATGTGACGTCAGCGATAGGAATAGTTTGTTGGAAGTTCATAGTTTTGTTTCTACATTATTGCTTTGTAAGTTATTGTTTAATTCGGTATTGTAACAGCTAAAGCCTACTAACTTAAATTGCTAATATCGCTTTCAAAACTCGGGTCAGTTTTAGATCCTTAATTAAAGTTCATAGTGTTTTCGCTGACGTAGCTTTATTTTAGAGCTTGAAATTTAAAGTTATTGGTGCTTCCGCTTCCTCATGTGGCTTAAACTTTCAGTTAATAGAGTGTCCTCCGCCAACGCACATTCTGTTGCGTAGTAAGTACCCTTTACATTGAACGACTTTGAATTCGATATCCCATCTAATGACTAAACCATTTTTCAGCGTGACCTTCGAGTTTAAATTGTAGTTAAGATACTGTGCAAACATTACTTACAAGCTCTCATTGGTCTAAATTATGAAACTTAATAGTGTCTAAAAAAGGTTATCCTTCAGTCATGTTTTCCGTATAGAATTTGACAGACATAGCTAGCTAACCAAACCTTAGTCGATTCTTCCTCGCATTGTAAAATACGAAAAAATACTGCGGGTCGGTGGTATTATTTACCTATCAGGTGACTGATTTTAGGACAAAACGCGTCTGTTCACCGCACGATGTAAACCCGCCTCGTCCGTGGGTCCGACGTGGACCACTTTTTTTTTTTTTTTTTTTTTTTTTTAAAATCTCAATAGTGTATAATGAGCTTACAGTGCTATCGGATTACACTGTAAGGCCAACATTGGTTTAGATGGGATTATTTATTGAAGTTCTTTAATTCGGAAACTATGAATGTGAGTAGGTTGTTAAAACTGTTAAGTGTGGCCTCTTTTGAGACCACGTCTGAGAGTTTGTAAGGATCGTTGAGCTTATGGATGTGGCAAATGATTATGTGGTCGGAGCGTTTAGAGGCGAATCGTGGGCATTCTGTCAGGAGATGTTGGAAGGATTGTTGAGACGTGTCGTCGCACGGGCAAGAGTCTGTATTAGCGATCTTGAATCGGAAAAGGTATTCTCGATGATATCCATGATTCGTCAAAAATTGTGTGAGTTCACAACTGTATCGGTACAATGGAATCGTGTATCGTTTTACAACGCTTATGATTGCCTTCCTACCTATCTGCTGCTGTGGGCGACACCGAACGGTAAACGGATGGATGCGTAGTTAAATCTTTGTTTTAGTTTACGAAAAAAATGGATTTTGTTAAACTACTTTCAGTAATAGTTATCGTCATATCGTTATATCTTTTTGAATATCTGTGCGCGTTTGCTATAAGAATACAATTTTGGTATGGTTGCAAAGGAAACGGTCGACGCGCCATACATTGCTTGCCCCAAAAGTAAAAATCCATGCGTCACGACCAAAACTAATTTTATGGGTTCGTTTCTTCGCCTTTTAAATTAATATAAAGTAATATAAGCCGTAAATAGCGGGGTTTTCACATAAAACGAAATAAAATGTGTGGGGTCAATCTCTTGCACACTATCTAGAACAGGTCTTTCTAGATCATAGCGCCATCTGTGTCGAAAAACCGCAATCTAGGCCACCAAAACTAAAACATAGAAAACTGCCCCGCTAGGGTGCGTAACGCGTGAAAATTACGATGACGCAAACAATAGCCAACGAAAAGAAGTTCCTTGTCACAGTTTTTTTTCAAGTTTTAGGAAGAGGTTGGTTGGTTTAAAGGTTAGTACCTATGAGAGGCAAACGTCATCTTCCTTCTTAAAATAGCGATTGCGAGCGCTTACTTATTTTACTAACTGCCAGTTATATGACATTGTATGACACAATATGCCATTTCGTTAAGCGGTCGCCAGTTTGCTTATAAGTGCTCGAAACCGCTATTTTCTGCCAAACACAACAATTGTTGGGGACAGGAAATTTTGTTCAATCGATGTCCTATTTTTTTTGTAGATTTATATGCCGCTAGATAAAAGCAAAGTAAATTAACAATACTGTATTAAAAATTCAATATATTTTTTGCAAAATGATATTGTCAAGTCTCTTAATGCTTTTCTTTAACCAAACATAAAACGACTCTGGGGCAATTTACGACCGTGTCCTTTATAAAATGGAAATTTTCTGGTATTTCTTGAAAACTCTCTCTCTCTCTAAAACCGTGAAATGTTCATTCTGTATCACACAGCTGTTGACTCAAACATTTTAATTTTCAATGTATGTGTTTGATTGATGTCCAATATTTTTACTTATTTATTTTATTTCTTCTTGTTTGTTGCACTATTTGCCATGCATTAGCTAGTTCAGTAGTTGCACGCAAATGCATATCTAACTTATTAAAAATCATCCACATCTTTCTATTTTATGCCCTCATTATAATTACAGCACTTATATAAAACGGCTAAAACCTAATTAATCCACCTGCTCAAAAGCTTGGTTACCAATGACGATAGCCGCGGACGTACGAATCATGCGCTTGCGCACACGGTGTGGTCCCATTTGCATTTGTGCGCACGCGACGCGCGCAGCCGGCCTTATTTAGCACCGAGCTTTGATGTTGCGTTAATTATTGAGATTATAAAAGTTAAATGTTAAGGTAAAGAGTTGCAATGTTGCTATTTCGATGGGCGGGCTAACAGTGTTTTTTGAAAAAAAAAAATAATACAAATAAGTACGTAAATGTTTGCACGAAACAGACTAGATTTAAAAGCCAATAGAGAATTGAAATCAGCCTACGAATATAAAAATGAAAATTCCTTTGTACTTGTTTCTACACTACACAAAAAAACGAGTGCCTTGTATAACGTGGGCATATGAAAATCGATTTTAAAAACTGAGAGGCGAGCATTTGTGCGTCAAAAATCATACTGACCCGTGAACGCCATTGATATAAATTAAAATATATTGTCGAAAAATCTGTTTGGATTATACTCGTATGTCTTACAAATAAAATGTAAGAGGTCCTCTTTGATCATCTTGACCATCCCCATTAATTGTGTAAGAAGTATATTTGACAAATCATCAATAACTATTGTCTCGCTATTTCAAGGTACTATTTAGCTGATAATCTAATTAACTGTCAGTTTCGTCATTAATCAAGACTTCTGGTTAATCATCGTGATGCATGGCTCTCTCGTCAATCACTGTTGTTATAATGGCGTTGTGTTGTTCCTGAACTAGGTGAGCTGAGCTGGACTAGAAACGGGAGTTATTTAGTTATATTAAGAAGCAGAATATGTTATTGAATGAAAGTAATGCAAACGCCAATAAAATGAGACAAATACTATTAACTACGCGTACTACTAAAATAGTGCAGAGGATTCCAGCTAAATAAAAGTATCTCTCTGAAATAAAAAGATATATGCATAACATAATTATTTAAAATCGCCGGTATCATCAATCTGTATTTTCACTCTTACTCCGATTTTTCTGATAGCCAAATTAAGTCAGCAACTACAAAAATGAGATATCAAAGATAAAAATTAAGATTATACACAAAAGCGCACCTCCTTATCCAACTTTACGAGGCTGATAACAAGCTCTACATAACGAAAAGGGCAAACGTATGTAAATTCGTTCGAAACTTTTAAATCAGCTTCGTTAAGTTGCTAATTCGGTATCTTGCAATTAAAATTAAGGCGCGGGACCTCACGCGTGCGTAATTGATCGGCGAAAATAAATGAAAATAAAAGCTGCGCGGGCGCAGCGATAACGCTTAATGAACCTATGCTAATGCGCGGCGCGTTTGAGGTGGCGCTTCTGTTTCTTGATCTGTGAGGGTTATGTATTGACTGGTGCAGGAGTTTTACATACTGATAAGAGTGACTGATTGCAAAAAGGAATCTTTAATAGAAAGAAAGAAAGAAAGAAAAAGCATTAATTGGTTAAAGGACAGCACAAACACACACACATACGCACGCTTAACAACAATAGTTGAGTCGGAGTTGTATTTTGGTGCAAAATTGGGTCGTTCACGAATAGGCGACACTTAAAAATTGTTGTCGTCAGATCAGTGATTAAGAGTAAGTTCACTTTTCACATTTTATTTTGATCAATTAGTTCTACTTGTGAATGACTATTCTTACTAACTATCCCTGAAGAATAAGCTTCTGATTACTTGTAACTTTCTTATGTGTGTCTATACTCTATCTTGAAAGTAACAGAGACGTATCTGTCTGTGGTTGCATGCAACTGTTGGCTTTCAGGCTGGAAGTCGGATCAGATAGCGCCGGGGCCGATCCGATTATTTCGGCGTGACAAAAACATGAGCCCTGTCCGATACCGGGAAAGGGGTAAGGGATGTCTAAGTAGAGACTTTACAGTACAAGCGTGGTTAATAAAAGAAAGAGATAATTCAGATTTTGATTTAACTAAGCACCGAGCATTTACTAGCTCACGACCTAATGAGCCATTTTTTTAAACAAAATGTAAAACAAAAACAAGACCCTAATTCAAACAAACTTAGCAAGCATTACTTTCGACTTCAATTTTTGATACTAAAGTTTAGTAAATATTTACAATTGATTCTTAACATGGATTTCTTTGTATTAGTTCTTGTTAGTACCATACAAATAATTTTCTTATATTGAACTAAATCTTCTAGATTAGTTCTTATTGGTACTGAATAAATTATTATTGCTATCATATCAGTTTCAACGTCTGATTTTGTCTTCGATTTCTTTTGCTGCAAATTGACAACCCTCATTCCTCCATCCCTGGTCAGGTACAGTCATGTCCGATACTATCGATAGATACCCGCAGATTTGAAATGTAGTTTCTTACTGCTGATAGCAGACGAGTCGTCCATCGATTAGGTTATCGATGCTATCCGATGGCTCGACGTATTGATAATCAAGAATAATATACAGTGGAAACAGACTTTGAACAAATTGTTTGTACAGTAAGCCACAAAAATAAGTTCATATTGAGTCTATCGGAGTACACATTGTCATGCATATTGAATTTTGCAATCTCGCAACATTAATGAGGTGACACAGACTACGCGTTATAAAAATTCAAAATTCAAAATCTTTATTTCAATTAAGGTCATGAAATGACACTTATGAACGTCAAATCGTATAGAAAGCACTTGCAAAATTCAACAGACTTGTGTCGGTGTCCGAGTGGTATAGGCATGAGCCCGGATAGCGTAAGACACAGGGTTTGATTCCCTGTCTTGCACAGTTGCTTTTCACGAGTGCAATTTATAATATTCAATTTATTATTTCAAGAGACAAAACACTAAAAAACAAAAATATATAATAATTACAGATACTTCTTGTTGTGTTTACTGCGTTTGTTGTGCAACCTCTAAAGCATCAATCTGTAGAAATAGGCTAATTAAACTTATAAATATTTACTCGTTGTACTAACTACCAAGTGACAATTGTAGGAGCAAAAAAATGGAAAAGTACGTTGCAAAAAAAATATGCAAATCTTCAACATTACTATCCAAAACAGGTCCGCATTATACCAAACCAAATAAATTTTAACCTGATTGAATATGTCGAGGCATAATTAAACAATTCCTTGATAATGGCTGGCGAAATTTTTTATTTCTTTCACATAATAAGCGATTTAAAATCCATAAAAAAATATTATCAGCTGTTAATATCAATAAATTAGAATTAATACATCCTGTAACCATAAGCTCCTGGGTTTTATGGGCGGGCAATAAAATGATATATTTAAGATCTGTTTGGGTTTTTAATTATTTGAAAGGCTAATTGCGCCTTAAACACCGCATTAAACATAAAACTTGGCTATTGCGTGTCCGTTTGCACGTTACATCCGTTCTACTAGGTTAGTTTTAACGGTCTAACTGACTTTAGCTTAATGGTGACAAAACCATAATGTAATTATTAATATGCATGCCATTATAAAAAATAAAATAAATCGCGAGTCGTATTAAAACATTTTGTGATTTATAAAATAATATTGGTTCGGTAATATCTCAACTTTAATATATAAAACAAATCTATGTATCATGCTTTTGAATGATTACGAGATGTCTCTATATGGAATTATAGTCAGTCAATAAATTTAAACCTACAACCGCTCTCTACCTCTCTTAATACTTGTACCACCAAATCAACTTAATCAACTGGACTAATAAAAAACACACACGACTCCACTCCCTCCGCTGTTCCGGAAGAAGGAATGAGAAAGAGTCGCCGGCGTCGCATTCATTAAACTTGCACGTTTTTTCGCGATAAACCACAAACAGTCGAACGTCAAGTCGACAGTCTTCAGATAGAGCTGTGTTTCGAAAATACGCGACCGAGCCGAGTTGAGCAATTGGTTTATATGAGCTGTTTTTGTTTATTCTTTGTGTGTTGTTAACGTTGAGTCAAGGGTTGATAGTGAAAAGTTTTCAGCAAACTCTGAAAAATATCTTATTTGATCATGCTTAATATGTTTTTTTTTTATTTGAAATGTACTGTATTTGTCTGGTAAGGAAACAAAACGGAAATCAGTTCTACCTTTTAAAAAAATTTTGCTTTTCAGTCAGTTGGTTCACATATTTTCATATGAACATATTTCATTTGCTTATTCAATCCATTTTAATCGTAATTTACAAAACATGTCAAATTTACATTATAATTTTTGAAAAACTCATTGATTCCCAAACTATTCCCAACATTCGTCGGCAGCACAATAGCAAACACACGTCCGCGGTTTCCCGCAAGCAACCAGCGCCACCGGATATGAAGATAGCGCGAGTTTTTGCTAACTCTGACTGAGATGAGTTATATTTTCTACACATTTTTTTGTTTCGCCCGTTCTGTTCGTATCGATTCGTCGCGCTCGTAGACTGCTTGTGGTCTTTTTGCTGCAACGGAGGCTGACGTGACGATTTCTAAAGCCAGTACACGTGTTGTGTGATTACGAAAGTTGCGACTTCGGTTTTTCAGTTTCTTGTTTTACTAGATACAGGCAGGAGATGATTGTGGACTATCAAAAGAGTATTCAACAAATCGAAGTGAGAAAAGCTTTCGTAACTTATTCAAATAGCGGTAACATTGTTACCGCTACGGATGTGCATTTTTCACTTGTCATATTATTTTCCATGGACTTTTTTTTAAACAACTGTATAAAGTCATCTACCTCTGTGGCGCAGCGGTGAGAGGGTCGCGTTTTAAAGCGACGGCTGCGCCAGAGGTCCCGGGTTCGATTTCCGGGTCGGGCCAAAAATGTATACCTGGGTTTTTCTGTTTAGAATTTCTCAGGGTAGCCCGGAGTTTGGAAGTTGGCGGTGTTTCACCCCCGTGCCCCGGGAAACACGTAAAGCCATTGGTTCTGCGCCTGATCTCTCTCCGGTCGTGTCAGATTGCTGTCCCATCGGGCTATGAGAGTGAAAGGAATAGAGAGTGCACCTGTGTTTGCGCACACACTTGTGCACTATAATATGTCCCGCACAGTCGGTTAGTCGTTGTGACTGGCCACCGTAGTCGAAATCGGCTAGGGGGACTATTATTAAAGTCAATTTACTCTATACCCTGCAACATCAAAAACACAAAGTCTTATTTTGTTTATATTTTGTAAGCAACTTTTCCATATACATGAAACCTTGGCCAATCAATCAACAAATACATTTTATTCACTGAGTCTTACCAAGGTCTCACATGTTCCAACATCTCTCTCTTTCTTTCTCGTCCTAATTGAATCTATCTATCCTCGTCGAATCATGCGCAGTATCAATTATCGTAAATCACACTGGTGTCATGTCTGATTGACGTTAGTGCCGGCCACAGCGGCATTTTCCTCTTGGAGACCTCATTATGGGTATCATGAATATTTAATCATTTAATTCTAGGTATTTAGGAACCAGTATCGGTACTAGGTGTTTTTCTGCGCTCATTAGAATAAAGTTACAACTCAGAATTTGCGTAATTAACGTAAGTGGATTACATGGTGCAGAAATTATTGTACTGCCCGAAATGGTAAAACCTTAATCAATCTCGCATGCCAGGACACTTTATGTTTCACTCTTAAATGTTTTTTTTTTATTAAAAAAAAGCATCGTAAATAACAAAACGACTGAACAGATTTTCATGAAACGTGGCTAAGAAAACTCGAGATGTAATTAACTGTGACAAAATAAAATAGCCGAAATTATAACCCACTCTTTTTACTTTTCTTCGGGGGTTTAAACAATCATACTAACGGATTGACTACGAAAGCAAAATTAGCTGAAGTATGTATACTCGTACCTAGCCCTGTGGATAACGAGGAGTGGATACTCTTGAGCTCAACTAACTTGACAGGGAACCAGAGAGACACAAAGAAACAGATTCAGACTATGTCTTTCTAATGAGACAGTGCTCTCTGGTATTACTTTCACACTATTTCAAAAGTTATCAAACAAACAGATTACTATCGTTTTCATAATCAGCTGTAAGACGTCCAATAGGCTTAAAATTGTCGTGTGTTTATCCGCGTACCTACTTAGCGTAGGACGTCCGCTGATAGATTTCGCAAACTATTTTGTTGGAAGGTATACTAAATTCAATAAGCACCAAAAATAATATTCTTCGGCATAATGCAAATTGTGGTATAACCGACCCGGTGTCAATCCGCCGTAAAACGTTTATAGTCGTAACTTCGTCCGATTCGCCGGACGACTGCGCTGGTGCAGGGTTGGCAGTGTTGGCATGATGAAGAACATGAACCTGGGATGTACAAACAAGCTGACCCCGAAAAACATTGTTCTGTCGTATAAATGATCAAAGAACGGGTGTTTGGTTGGAGGGTGAAAAAATATCAAAATCGGTCGAGCCGTTTAAAAGTAGTGCAAAAACGATTAAGAGGATTGTACAATAGCTTTTTATTCAAATTACGATAAATGAAAAACAAGTTGACTAAAATTGTTCTATGTATTAAGCGAAACATATAAGGGGGTTATTATATACCTATCAGTAAAACACCACATTTTTTTCTTAAAAATTAAGTTTTAAAATGAATAGTCATAAAAGGGCTTGTACGAGAACCTCTTTTCATGAATAGAAAACACATTTCAGAATTCTAGAACCTTCCTTTGTGGCAACCTTGCGCACGCGCAGACATTAGGCCCTAAGTTATGATTGAGCCCTGGCGTCGCTCGCATTGCAGTATTTCAAGCGAGATAAAATCGTGCAAGTTTATTGCATCAAGGCACTTCTTTTATTGCCCTCTGAAGGCTGAGTGTGATGCCGCTTTGACATTTCAAGATATATCCCAGGTGGGTTGAAGTTATGAATTTAAAATATCTAGTTGAGGTTATTTTTAGTCATGTTTTAATAAACTAGAGTACCAAAATTATACGTATAAGAAACTTATGAATATCCAAAACAATTACATAATTTTGATCCAATTGCTTCTTTAGCATTTAAACTTGTACGAATCGTAGATTGATTATCACTGACCTACCATAAAATTAAATTTATGCACTATCCATCCATAGGTTAGCATCTGGCCTGTTGAGTGTTGCGACGTATGCGATTGATGCTAATAAAATGTTTTGTCGAACAGCAAAACAATACTGACCGCTGTTTAGGTTCTTAACCCCAAAAACGTCCAACAAACGCGCAACGACAACTGTCTGCGCGTACGCAATTGAGATTCATGCGCGTCACCACTCAAGCGCCAATCAAAGGGCTGATAAATGCGATCAGGCACGAAAGATCGTCCGTCCGTCTGTTTGTCCCACTTGCATTGACGGCTTTACGACCGACAATTTTGACGTGTCAATTCGAAATTATAGCTGAATGTTAATTCTTTTGGACCTGTGTTATTGTGAAATACAATGGCACTGACAGAACAATAACATCGATAAGAGTTTACATCACCTAAGGTATGTTGAAGATCTTAAAAATCCTATTGCAAAAGTCTCTTCTTCCGTTCTCAAATTATTTTGAAGATAGAGTGGACCGCACCGCAGTCCCTAACACTATATTAAACTATCTAATAGCATCAACATTCATTTAGATCTGCATTTAGTTTAAAATTAGTAGCTATTTAGTCAATGCATCGTGCAATACATATAATCTATTTGCACGAAAATATCAATAGAAGAAGTTGCTATTCTGATAACTGATCGATGCAATTAACTTTTGGCAATTCGCACCATGAATGAAACGCGTTGCCAACCCAACCTAGTTCAGTTCCAGTGAAAAGCGAGACAAATTATTTCTCGGACTTTCTCCACAAAGAGCTCATCACCGAGCTAGATCCACAATGCTACCCCACATCATGTAGCATTTAAATGTAATAGTTTAATATTTGTCTGAAGATGCTTTGATATTCTGGAGCATTACGCGCGGCCAAACAAAACAGTGGCACGTTTCATTTATTCGTTACCTCTATTAGAATGCTGATATATCATTGTCACTTGTCAAAATCGGGCTGTCAAGACGCGCAACTTCATAAATAACGGTGTGGTCGTCCCGTCAGCCGCCAAATGCCAGCATCGCCCAGGCAATTTGTCCGTCTGTCCTCGTGATTTGTGCCTCGTAATGCCACGCGTAGGTATATAATTGGAGACGCGTCTGCGCGAGGATGCGTCTGTGGCAGTGAGGATGGAGCGGTAGACTCCTGAGCTATAGGTTGATGAGTCAGTATCAGTCAGGTTGAGAATGTATTAAGTACCATGACAAGATGGCTTAAGGGGACTAGAGAACTCTTGAGTCATAGTAATAAGGGTTGTCGAACCAGTCTCCTTCACCTTACTCTCGGGCCATTACAAGACTCTAGTTCTATACCTGTCGCCATTGAACGACTTTTGAATATTTGCCATGCCCATCCATAGTTCTAATGCCATTAACTACTACGTTTTGATTTTTAAAGGATACAACTTTTCATTTTCGTGATTGGTACCCAGACCGTTTGAACCAGACCAATGCGAGCTTACTCTATCTCTAAGGCTATCTGCTTTGCATATTGCATTACTGCACAGTGATTCTACTGTATTATTGTCCACATTACTGATGTCAACAAGCTAAAGACTAACACGAAACCCGGCATAGATCAGCCGCGATTTGTCAATCACATTAATTCCTGCACGCGCGCAACAATTTGACACTCTAAAATTGGTCTGTACAAGTAACGCTAATAAAATAGGAAATAAACCCATCGGCATGCGACTGAATTAAACCCGTAACCCGACGCCGACCGCGCTCCTGTCGCATTCATTACGCAGAACACATGCGTGCGCGCAACCTGACATTGCGATTGATTCCTCATTTCCATCCAATCAAATTGAGACTTTATTTCTAAAGAAGTATAGTTAAAAGTATCTTGAGTATGTGTTCTGCAGAATACCGTCTTATTAAGCGCGAAACGAGGCATCAGCATCCATCATAATTTTGCCTCATTTTGTAATGCAGCCGCGATGCGATATTTTCATATGCAACTGCACTTCCCTAGCTTGAACCTTACTGGTTAACTTTAAGGTTCATTTTGCAGTGTAAATGAGTAGTTTCACGGTAAGTATAGCTATGGCCCCGGTCAAACTAGTTGCAGGGCTGACGAGAAAGTTGTTGATGTTAGATTCACTGCGGATTTTGTTTTGCTAATCTGTTTAATGCAATTTCTCTTGTGGGAAATTAAATTCTTGGTAGTTCACGTTGACGATTTCATATCCGTGAGATGTGAGTTAGAATATACGAGAAAAGTTAGTTTTATCGTCGAGTTTAACTGACTGCACTTAGGGTTTATGTAGATTTCAGTTGGGGTCAGATATCAAACATGTAGATGCAGAGAAATTATTATTAGTCGCGTGCCTTCCATAGTAATATAATATATCAAAAGAATCCCTACTAATGAATAAAATATGTGGATGTATTTAGGACACCAAAAGTATGTTTTTCTTGTTTTCAGAGCATATAAAAATAATTGGTCGTAGCTTACATGAGCACTTATAACCTACTTGCTGTTTGGTTTACAATTTAAGATTTAATTATTATATGCAAACAAATATAACCTATACACTAATTATATATACTATAATTGTAATATCGCCGGTAATTTACCATGTGACAAGCAAATACATAAATTCAAATTCAAATTCAATTTGAATTTGAACATACATAATTAGATAATCTCTAAGTACAATCACCAAAAATATTTCAGTTAGCTGTTGCACAAATTCACAGGGATAACCAAACAACCCATCAACTCCATCAAACACCAAATAAAACAAAACACAACTTGTACAGTCGAACCAATGCACCTGTTATCAGCACTCGCCTGATAATGCGCGAACGACCCTCGTCGCGGGTGACATACGAGGCTCAGTGGGCCAGTCAACGTGAGCACGAGTGTACCTGAAATGTGTTTGTTCAATGGATTGGTGACGCACTTCTATGAATAGTTGAGGCTAATTAAAATGCGGATACCTGCCAACCGTCAATGAGTAGGGGCCGGTTTCGTGATCAATTGTTAATTAATAGATGAAAATATGTTACTATCGGTTGAATAATTAGATAGGTACCACAATCGATTGACAGAATGGCTATTTTTACGTTAGGGTATTTTTTGTTTAAAGCACGCACATTCGTAATTATTCAACCGCTTGGTAACATGTTTCTACCGTTAGTTGAGTTAACTATCGATGAAGAAACTGGGCCTTACTCATAGGATGTTTTATTTAGTTTTTGTTATTATGTCCAATTCAAAACTTTGGCTATGTATATTACTCATTTTCAGGGGACTGGATTTAATGAACATATGGACGCATGTTCTTCGCATTTATTTGGCCTTCACGAGGTCACGCATCATTATTGTTGCAAGTCTTATTTGGATCTTTGAAATGACGATTACTGACAGGGAAAGAATATGAGAACAGAATTGTGTTGACTGTCCGAATTTTGCTAGCTTTTCCTTCCCAAACTAACGGTTTTAAATACATTGGTAGTAAAAACAATTTCACCGATAGTCACTCATGTACTCGAGGGAAAATCTGCTTAATTAGCTTTACTTTTTGCCAATATTTTGTGATTCAGTCCTCTCTCTGGGGACAAATGATGATTTATAATTACGTCGAAATATCTCCTGTCAGTGACCAGTTTATCCGGCGTCATTTCATCGTGTGACGTATTTTTAATCAACAAAATTAACGTCCGATCATTCAAATTAATATCGGCACGGATATCTTAATTAACGCTTTATTAAAACTCTCCGGAACGAATCAACTGCACATTTTTAACGAAAACCTTCAAGGGTTTTTACATGGTGCGATTTTTGGGTTCCGTAGCACGAAAGGAAAAAACGGAACCCTTATAGGATCACTCTGCCAAGACCCTTTTTCTCAGGAACGCGTGGAGGTAACAAGCTGTATGTAGATTTTATCAATTTCTCAGGTCTACTGTCTCTTGGAGTTGTGAAAAAATTCAATCTTCCAAACCAACGCAATTTTTGACACGCGAAAGGAAATCAAAACCTACAGGGACTTCCCGTGAACTCAGTTTTGTTGACCAGTCGTCATCGAATCGAGGTAGTGTCGTCATATCTAAACGTGCAAATATCAATATCAGCCAATATCCAGGTAATGAGGGGTCGGTAATTAAATGTCGTCTGTCAAAGCCGTCGCCGCGTCAAATTATACACATTGAAAATGGCCGCTCTACACATCACGTGACTAGGGGTCTGAAAAACGTTGATACCCCAGTGTCGATACTACATTTGCCACTTGTTCATCTCATGAAATTATTTAAATTTTAGCGAACCTGGCATTAAAATCCATAAACAGAAATATACGGCTTTTAATGGATTGTATGTCCCTTTCGGTATTTTATGTAAGCAGAACTTAATTTGTACAAGAGGTGGACTTAATGACATGCATTCGCTGTCTGTCATGCCTTTAAGCTAAACTTATATCGCGTCGTGGTGCATTTGGCAATGACTTCTTGACCTGAGCTTTTAGTTTCTTTTCAGTAATTTTATAAGCCTATATCCCATCTTTATTTATGTATTTTGTTTTGTAAAATGATATTAATTATCGATGTCTTATTTACGGAAAATCATGAGTCCGATTTCTGAGAAGTATCGACTTTATGCCGCATGATTACATCACATACGAAGGATTTGCTTTTTTTCAACAGTTGACGTTCTGTCGACTCGGCATTCGGCAAAATAAATTCGAGATTAATTGTTCAGATTAATCTCGATTCCGATATTTCATGCAAAAGAGGAAAAATTTTATTTCAGTATCATTTCAGAACATAATTAAGGAGATGCTTCAGCTAATGCAATGATTACTTTTTTAATCTTGATGTACATAATTTATGTGAATGCGATGTCCTTGTTAAACTTTTGTACATAAACATACGTATTTATTTTACTAATCAACATTATATGTTTGCCTGGTTTTGCCTAGGCTCATCTAGTTTATCCTGAAACCGGGTTTGGCCGGTCATCATCATCAAATGATGAATCCATTAAAACATGCAAAAATTGATTTTTTAAACTATTGTGGTTACAACAAAACATACACACCATAGTTTTCCCAGGACAACTACTCTAATACGTCCATTTTTACGAACCTCGCGTAACATAATGAGTTTAGCTAACATGTCACTTCAAATTTATTACAGTGCGGGAAAACTCATTAAACTACTTTCGTATCCCACGAATGATGTTTTTATTGCTCATAAATATATCTCTTAACGATTGTTTTCATCGATTCCTAACACCAATTACAACAGTTAAGCGATTAATTAAGTTAAAAACCTTTAAGTAAATGACTTTTTATTTACATGCATTAATACTCAATCGTACAAGCTTTAATACAGGGCTATTTTTTAACCCCGACCCATAAACTAGGGGTGCTATAAGTTAAACGTGTTTGTATGTGGTATCGTAGCTCCAAAACGGATGGGCCTTTTTGTTTAGTTTTTTGTTTCATAGATAATTTTATCCCGAGACATGTTTCATGAAAATATGTTCAGCCGTTTGAAGATTATCATCTCTTTTCTAGTTTCTAGTTGTCCGATCAATTCGAAATTTGGTGCCGTGTTACTTCAATGATGTTTAAATAACATGGTAAGGTAACCATTACTTTAAATATGACGTAGGTATGTCGAGGGCTTTTTAAATTTACATTTATAAACCAGCTTAGATGTATTGAGTGTTATACTATAAATTTACTTACTTACTGGGATGACTCAGCGGCCCAAAATGGGTCTTGGCCTCCAACACCAGATCACGCCATGCATCTCGATCTTGCGATAATTCTTGCCAGTCGCCGGTTGAGCAGGACTTGAGCTACAACGTCCTTCCAGCGGTACCTAGGACATCCAACCGGGCGTCTCCCCTTTTTGGTTGTCCCAGGTACGCTCTCTTCACGGCGCGATCCTATTCCATCCTCTCTAAGTGTCCGAGCCATTGAAGCCTAGCTGCTTTGGTCATTCTATAAATTTGCTGCTGTATATTTAGACTTGTCTTGCAACGCGACTTTTAATTATTTTTAAATTCTTCGAGATGGAACTTGAATGTAATATCTAAACTATACAAACACCTAATGAACTTCTATCCAACAGTATTATAAAGAAATATAAAAGCTCCTATTATTAAAAGCCCACATCGACCCCGCCGTCCGCGCCACCAAACTTGGGAGCAGAAGGTGGAGTCACATAATACAGCGACTTGTGAAAGAAACGTCATAAATATGTCAAACTTGACGCGGCGAGTTAAGTTATGGCCGCTCGCTGAGTGATTTGTGAACGAATGGCTCGCAAAAAATAATAGCAAGAACCGTGACGGATGTTATAGGGACGGTCTTGGGAGGCGGGCATGGTGGATGGATGGAAACGCCATTAAATTGATGCAAAGATATAAATATATGTTGTAAATAGCACGTATACTGGAAGGCTATTGATAGGAATATGTGTTATTCTGTATGTATAACTTGTATATTCGATACTATCGACTTCGACGTCGCATTTAGTGTTATTCTATTGCTATATTCACCTAATTAGTGAGTTTTAAGGGCTAAAAAACTTCACAACACTTGTGTATTGCGTACACATCTGGGCACTATACTATCTCCTGCGTACCTGGCCGTTGTCGAGAGTCGCCGCTATCCACGAAAATAGAAGAATATAATTCCCGTAGGTCGTAATGTCTTATATCCCCTTTCCCGATTTACTCAATAAGTAAGCCTTTGGCTATTAAATGAAATATTCTGCTTGAAAACAGTCCTGATAAGTAACGTCACTGGTACCTAATGTATTTCGATGTTATCATCAGATATTATCAACACACAGACCTACATCATGCTTCTTGTCATTTCTGACAAACATTTTTATTACTACATCTAGCTGTAGGTTTTCCAAAAAATTTAAAATTAAATAAAGTAAACTTTGCATAAGCCACAATCTGGGTCCGTCCAAATTTCGATTTTGCAAAAGACCATAAACAAATTCAAACAATAGTTTGTTTATACAATTGCGTTAAATGTTTGCAGCTTTGTTTTGTTCAATCCAACAAACGAAATTGTCTCAAACGGTTAGAAAAAATGTTTTTGTCGGTCCGAATTTGTGCAACATGCAACATTGTGGACTGCTTTGTATTGACAAGCAAACTTTCTCTTAGGGCATAATGGCGTGGGAGTCCCATTATTTTATCTAAATGAATGCCATCTGCGAATGCAACTTCTACATTGTGTATTTTGAATAGGTACAAGGTTTTTGGCAAGTTAGGCAAATCTTTGCTATAGAAGTACCTATTTTAGAAGTGGGAAGATACTGTATTTTTTAGTAATGTTAAATAGTCTAGAATTCTAGAATCTGTAAATTTTAGATATTTGTGGCTGCAAAAATATTTTGTACATATTTTATAATTTGGTTTCCGTTTTGCTTAAATCTTTGTACCTACCGGCGAGATTTGAACCTAAAATATATTTTTGCAAACAAACTCATAAACTTCTTACCACACAAGCAATAAATAAAAATACCATACCTATACGAAAGCATAATCGCAAATTCTCTATTCACGTCATCTAACATCTATTCCATTGAAAGGCCAAGTCAAAGGGTGCCCTATCGTCGCACAGTGCGCAGCATCCAGCATCTGGCCGTGCATAAATCTGCCTCGGAAAGAATTAAAACGTACCATTGTGCACGCCGTATAAATCTTAGAGATATCTTTGTGAGCGACGCGACGCCCGCGGCACTCGAACGAACCGAACGATATTTTACAAGTTTTTGACAGCCGATATGGATACCGAAAGCCACCTGCCCACTGTGCGGTGATCGGGAGATGACTGGACACAAATAAAAATAGCGGTGGGTTGTTTGATTGTGGTGTTATTGGTCTGGAATTTGCTAGGATTTTCAGAATTAAACCTATGAATAGTAGTCGCGCGAGATGGAATAGAGTCTGGAGATTATAAGCGAAAGCTGAAGCTTATTTCGCTTTTCAAAAGTGCAATTTATAAAAAAAAAAATGATTTATTTCAGATCCGTGATCCATATTTAAAAAGTACAATAAAAAATACAGTACAAAAACTAAACTAAAACTAAAACAAAAAAAAGACAAAGCTATCAAATCACATGCTTGTATATTTTTTATTAAAAAATACACCGTTATCTGGTATTGTCAACCACACTTTTTCTACCAGCGTATTGTACATATTGTCGCAATATCCAAGTTAATTAGAGCCATATTCGCTCCATTTAAACAAAGTTACCTTTCCCTTGTCAACAGTACACTGCGAGCGCAGTAAAAAGGGAACACTTTGCAATCGCTTCCTCTAAGCTTACATGGTTACTAATTACGAAGAAATTAGGTAGCGAGGAATTAGAACAGTGTTTGCAGACGACCACATTATTTTAGAAATTAAAAATAAGTGTTGTGAAAGACCGATAAAATATTGAGAAACTCAATTATTGAGCAAATCATAGAATTTTACAAAAAGTGATACGGAAACCAAGACCAATGTAAATAAAATTATTATAATAAAATAAAGGTAATTTTGAAACTGAAATCTGGATACAAAAGTGGTAACCAAATGTTGATTTAAATATAGGCAATTATTTTATTAGTTACGCAAAATATTCAAACTTGATCTTATAAAATTAACTTATACCATAAAATATTTTAATTGTTTTTCAATCTCTCAAATGATCAGTGCAACGTTTATACTTATTTACTTTTATTCCACTTTTAGTATTCTGAAATCGTGCAATTAAATTTAAATAAAACAAACTACGCCTCCCACATTCCACTAAAAGCGACCAATCAATACCAAAACCCTATTTACTGTATATAGATCGGAACATAAACAGAAAAACAGTTTACGATCAATTAATACATACTCAGCCCGAATCGTGGAGACAAAAAAACAAAATACGATCGCGGACCACTTAATAAATTGTCTGAAGGGAAAAAAATGTATAAATCGAGTCACCAATAACACTATAGTACGGGGTTTATGGCAGCGCCCTTGAAGTCTGTTATCGGCCGACGATTCTTTATTGGCACTATAAAAGTGGAAACATATGGGGCGGGAATGGGATTAATTAGGATTTGATTCTGTCGTGTTCGGGCGGGGATGGTTGGGTTTGTAGGAAATGTTTTATAACTTTTGTTTTCAGTATGCTTAGACACTGAAAGACTGATTGATAAGCCTGGCCTAAGTGAATTAATTTAAGTCAAGGATTTAAGAGATCTACGCTTTAGGTTTAGGTTAGTTTATTCTGTCTGGGTGTTGTGGTACCACCCTTGTTTTTGATTTCCATAACACATTAGGTATTAACTTTGGGATCAGAGCAATGTATGTGATAGGTGTTCAATCATACCTATCTAGTATTAAACGAAGATATATTTTTCAATTAAATATTTTGATCTAAACGTATCCGCTTTGCTTTATGATGTGCTATAAAGAGTAATCCATCTATCTCAGAAAATATTTAAAGTTTACCCATCTGCTATCGCTCCCGCCCACAATACTAACTCGTGTGTCGCTCAAACTTTGCTGACTGATTTATAAGGCTTTAGCGGCGTATGTTCCCAGCCACCGGCCAATAGTCGTTAAGACAACCCGCGTTAATCCTTTATACGGTTGATAACAGCTACTCAGTTGATACCGACCGTTCGGTTGATACCGCCCGTTTGGTTCATACCGGCCGTTAGTTGATAACCGATGGACGTGACGACTCATGTTTAGAAACGATGTTGACTTTGTTAATTAGCGTTATTGGTTTCCGTAAATGGTAGAGAGCGTTTTGGTGAGAACGAAGTTCTTTGTGTGTGTTTAAGGTAGATTAACCTCGATAATTTGATCCACAGCAGACGGAAATTTATATTATTTTTTGATAGGACTAAGAAGGTGCTGCTTATGGCAGGGAATGTATTAAAGAGGTCTTTTTTAAACCGACTTCATATTATGTTGATATTTTAGAAATACACAAACCAATTAAACAAAATAAGATCAGAGCCAATTTCATAATGATATAGCCATGAAGTTTAAAAACATATGGAAGGACCACCATAGTAGATATTTCTTCTAGTTGATATCGAGGGCAGATACAAAATTCAGCTGTCACTGTCCCAAAACTAATATATAAGTTCCTAATCAGGCGACCGACGATTGATATCGTTTGATACACACAGGACAGATACACGGCACATCCATCGACATTGTTCGGCGCTTGCGCATCATAAACGAAATTAATCAAAACACAAAGGTACACTCAGCCCCATAAATACGCTTCTATCGGAACATCGCACGTCACTGTATCACATTACTACATTGTCTCTTTGATATCGAATTTATTACAGAGACTTATTCGAATCACTCGAAACATGTCATCCTGTGTCGCGCTCCGATCATAAATTGCCTGACGTATCGTTCAGGTTCTGAGATTTTTCTGTTCAAATACAACTGAACATTCATTTGCATATCACAACCTAACCTTTATTACAAAGAAGCAAGATCTAAAATGGCTCTTTCGAGGGAATATTGGAACGTTGCAAGCGGTATCTTGCCGTGTCTTGCCTCATATTAATGTCGGTTCGTTTTTTTTAATTTATCAGGAATATTTTTATAGTGTGACTCCGGATCAGACTCATCGGATCGGAGCAAGGAATGACCGGATAATTTAAAGTTTTGAACTTTCCAAATCGTGGGATTTCTGTGGTTGTCACGAAAGGTGATACGACGCGTATGTTTATTGGTTCTGTGAAACGAGTACAGTCATAGCGGTCTGGTGGCAAGCGTGCCTTTTGCGTGATGCCATCGAGTTTTGACGGTTACAGATATCCTCATTTTTATGGATAACGGATGATAGATTCATATCTGACTTAGTACACATGAATCGTTTATTAGTTACAATAGTTAGTTAGTTATAATAAACTGACTTGTAGCTGTGATCCAGCAACTTGCGATACCTCTCCGCACATAAGCTACAATTGTCCCAAGAAGCAGTGGTAGAGCACGGAGAAAAAAGACACCACCATAAATTAAAAAAATGTTTTGTATTTGATGCAAATACTAAGTTTTAATATTACTTACAGAAGTTTTGCTTTTTTTACAAATATTAATGATTTTTAGGAAATCATTTGTATTTGTTTTTGTAATTCCTAAAAATCGGTTTTAGTCAATGCCAGATATTACAAATTTTCTTGGTTATCGCAAATCATAGTAAATATAGCTAAAGTCTTGTAATTACTGCAAACCTATTTAGTATGTTTTAAAAAGTTCATTCATATTTTCAAGAAATGGTTTTAGTAAAAGGCAAAATAACAAACTTTTGTAATAATTAATGGTTACATCTTAGTATTTACATATGAATTACTTGAAGTTACTAACGTATTTCTTATAATAATATTACTGTAATGTTTTGTTATTCCAAGTAAGCACATATTTGTATTTACATATGGTTTACTTGAAACTATTAGCGTATTTTTTAGAATAATAAAAACTAATCTGTTTTGTAATTCCAAGTAACCTGTTTTGTCAATACAAGTGATGCTCACTGCACAGGCAATATATTGTCTGCCATTTCAAGTTTGCAAGCGCTCCAGGTGACACGGTGTGCTTGCTTTAAACATAGTAAACACCTATAACTAGTGTTGTAGGTAAATACAATTTTTTTGTGAATTTTAGTGCTGTGATATTGGTAATATAACTAGTTTAGTACCATTTTATAAGTAAAGACCTAACGTACGTACGTACTGGATGTGCTAACAGAGGTGTCGAAAGATATTTAAGTCGTGAATTTATTTGTCATTTTGCACAAAAATTACTCACAAGGACAATGACGATATAATCACCTCTTAAAGACATGCGATTTCTCAGTTAGAACATCCTGTATAGGTGTTTACTTATTTAACTAAACTAGATAAATTACTAAAACTAGAGCACTAAAATTCACTAAAAATTAGTATTTACATATGACGTCACCATTTCCGATATTACAATAAAACTCTTAAAATTACAAAACACTTAGTAAGTGTCTATGACGTCACCATTTCCGATATTACAATAAAACTCTTAAAATTACAAAACACTTAGTAAGTGTCTATGACGTCATCATTTCCGATATTACAACCGAACTCTTAAAATTACAAAACATTTAGTATTTGTTTATGACGTCATCATTAAAGAGTAAATACTAAACACTTGAAATTACAAAAACGTTACATGTAATCTTTACTAACAGCTTTTACAAAAATCCATTACCAATTGTTACTGAACATTTGTTGTCCTCGGATTTAGAAATATTTTAGTAATGATTACTGTATTTTTGTCAGATTTTCCCTCCGTGAGTCCTTGTTGTAGAGTGGTAGTTGCTGGCTGTGGCTGGCCTGAAGCTTTTATTTAACCACAAACCTTTTACACCCAACTTATTATCTTGTTTGTTATCGTTTCAGATGAGAGGCCGCGCGCATGCGTCGCAGTGCGGGTAGAGATGCGCTCCAAGCAGCAGCCGCGACCGTCCTACCGCTGGCTCAGCACCAACGATAACGGTCAGTCACCATCATCACTATCATTGATGAATTTCTATTATCATCATCATTATATTGTTTTAAACTTTCGTGGTCACTAACATTAGAATAGTTAAATACGGGAATGCTACCAAGTACGTTATTATTATGAGCTTTATTTGGAAGCACAATAATAATAAGGTACATGGTAGCAATCTCGTATGTAACTTATTTTAATACCATCATCATTGTAATTGCATTTTTGTTTTTTTAGTGTTTTATCACATACAAAATAGTGTAATAGTAGTGTAGTGCTTATAGTGTTTTGTCACTATGCAAAATTCAACAGGCTTGCCAATGTGTCAGTGGTATAGGCATGCGCCCAGATAGCGGAAAGACACGGGGTTCGATTCCTCGTCTGTCACAGTTGCTTTTTACAAGTGCAATTTATATCATCATCATTATCAGCCATATAAGGACGTTCACTGCTGAACATAGGCCAGATTCTTCAACATCGATCGGTCGCAAGTGGTCGGCACCCAGTGCGATCCTGCGCTCTTTACAAGCTCGTGTGTCTATCTTGTCGGTGGACGTCCTACGCTGCGTCTTTGGTCGAAGGTGATGGACTTTAATGCCCAATATCGCCAACATTTGTAGACCTTTAGATACTCTCGTCATAGCAGTTTCACGTTATCATAATCTGTGGATAAATCTACAGTAGGTCCGCGTCTACCTTTCTTCTAGCTAGATGAACTTTCAATCATATCACAAAGTTTTATGCATCAATTAAAGCCCTACCAAATGATGATTTTGAATCCGTCTGACCCTGATTAGGTATCTATCGTTAATGTTAATTACGAACTGAAGATAACTATCATATTATTATTTTGCATCATGTCATGTCGCTACTTGTAATATCATTAATGTTACTACAAGTGGTATTAAAATAAAATATGTTATCATTTTAATAGCGGAATTATAAATAAGGCGGTGCGTGTACAAACACGGCGTTTGCACCTTTATTTTTTGCGCCTAATCATATCTCATTGTTTCTTACATCAATAACAAGCTTAACTTAAACCGAACATGCAACGTATTTGCTATACTTTTTGTTATCTTTTAATCACTCAACGTAACAAGATTTCTTTGTACCCTCAAAGCTCGTTTGATCCTCCTTTCCCACAGACCACAATTACTGGACTAAATCTCTGCAATCTGATTTGCCTGTAAATAAACACGTTACCTCTGTCACTAGTTTTTACTAATAGAATACGAAGTAAAACGAACTTCAAAGCGTATGGGGTAAAGTTGAAAGTTGCATTGCGCTATTAAAATGAGTTTGAACAATCGGACTCGAGACCGTGACGTGACAGCTCTGAATATTCAACTAAAACGCGCAATAAATATAAAGTTACGACCATAGAAAAAAGCAGTGTACAAAACGCAAATGTAATACGGCGTAATAACTCATAGGTCTTTTTGTACGGAACTAAGCCACCATGAAGCGATAAATAATATTTATTTTTGCTATTATACGCGTTTTTGTCAGTTGTAATGGGTGTAAAAGCTCAGGGCGGGTTCGGGAGAGCGAGGCCACGAGAGCAGCGGTTTGTCACGGTGCATCCGACGTTAAGGTTGCTTGTTTCTTTTGTGTATTAAAAATTTTGGGATTACAATTTGATAGCATTTATGAAGGCTTATTACGTGTCAATAAGGCTTAGATTATAAATTACTATCTAGCTTTTTTTATTTTAATCCTGAATCTCATGTTACATTAGTGTCCATTGCTTCGGCTATAATTTTGTAATTGGTAAGGGTTGTCAATTATTAAATTCATTCATAAATATACCAAACGGATTTTAAAAATCTGGCGGGGCAGCCGGCGCACAGAATGCTAGTATAATTATGTACTCGTATTAAATAAAAAGACATACACCACACACGTTGTGGCCTCCTGCCTGCTTAGTGGCCACACACATCTGAGCAGTTTTTCGTTTTTAATAATATCTTGCCAGTGCGCCGGCGTCGTTGGTAATTATCAAGCACGCCACTCGCGACTATCCCCACGATTTACGGCGTCCGCACTTCGCTCTCCCAAATTACTTTCATTTCAATGTTACTTTACACTACTGTGTGCTAAATGCTTCATAAACAGATAGTTTTGTAGTCTGATTTTTATTAATTTATTCAGTTAATGTGAATGGAAGAAGCAAGAAGTAAGAAAAATACATGAGTATGAATGAATGTTATAAATTGGTGCTTTATCTAGGGTAAAAAGTCGTTAGCTTATTTAGGTCATTATTAAAATTAAAACTTGCCGCTTTTTTCGTGACCCACCGGTCACCACACTGACACTTACTGATACACTATGAACAGCTGTTTTTGTGCGCTAAAATAATTGTAATTTGTTGATGAAATTACAGTATAAATGGGTCAATTATGTCAACGAAACGTTCTGTTGTCACGATGCGATGTCATTTCTGCTGTTTACTTTTATAATAACCTGTTTTACGGTAGTGATATTTGTGAGTGTTATGATTTTCTGCTTATTGCTTTCGGGCAAGTGTAAATCAGTCAGTTTCAGAATAAGTTATAATTCAACTGTATTTTAATACTTTTTTGAAATTATAACTGGAATGCGGGGTGACGTTTGATAGCAACTTTTGAACCTAGCTTCCACTTAAAAGCCATGAACTTTCAGCCGCCCAGATAATGCTGATTTGAAGTTTTCAATTTTGACTGATTGTCAGACTTCCTGACTTGTACATTTTCTTTCAAAATTGAAACTTTAATTTTCCGGGCGGCTTAACTATAAACAAGTACTAAAATAACTAAATTTATCCCATAATGGTCGGCATCAGGGATCATGACCTTACCGTGTAACCAATAACATGATACCAACATTGTTGCAACTAATTCGCATGCTTAAAGATGCAAAATCCAATAGACGCTGTCAGAAAGCGTATATTTAAAAACTAATATACATTTCGATACACAATAATGTAATTGGACTTTTCTGTGCCGTTTGTTGCCAAGATGGATGCTCGCCAGTCGTTATCGAATGTGTGTTAAATGTGGATTGGATATGTTCATGAGATTCTATAAATCTTTGATTCACAGACGCAAAGTATATGCGCTGATTAAGATGTGTATGTAACTGTTGCCTCTACATTGTTCGAGAAATTTGATGCAAGCTTTTGTGATTGATTTTGTTTCTTCAACATGACCAGACCAGACCATGTATAATATGTTGTCAGAATTCCAATGCCTCCTAAAATCTAGTAAAATACTTGACTGACCTAAAGGTTAGACTGGCTGAGAATGCTTATAGCATTCAGTCCACCTTTGTACACTATTATTTGTGCAATAAAGTCTTTAAATAAATATATAAATACAATGGCGTTGTTCAATCCCCCATAAACAACACACAAACGTGTTTAGTTTAAAAATGACTCAATTTTCAATTGATCTTGAATTTAAAAATATGTTTGAGCCCCGACAAATTCTCACCGAAAATCTGTACCATGACGCGATACGATTTAACTCTTCAAAACCTGACTAATTTACGATCAAGTTACGTCTGATTTAGTAACTTTCCAGTCTTTTGTGGCCAGATATGGATATTATGGTCCTTTCTCCCTATCCAGGTAGTGAGGCCATTGTTGCAACTAGCTAGTGAGTTATACTCTTCAATTGTAGCCCGAGACCGGTATGGCAGATCTAATTTAGTTCATAATGGCTGATTTGATGTCGTGAAAATGGGCTTGTTCGTTTCGTTTACTTTGTACGTTTGTGGGTATAGTAACTGGGATTTAATTTGGAGCGTATAAATATATATATTTAATTGTGATGTGAAATTATGTTGACAAGTCAGAACGAAACGCTAGGATTCTGTAAAATTTTCTGTTAAAATTATAATCTTGCATTTAGTTTCACTTATTCGCGGTTCATTAAAAAAAACAATAGAATACTATGTTGCGGCATTCTTAGTAGGAATTTTATAGGACCTTATTGAGATTTTTAATACTATGGAATTTTATAACTACTGATGAGATGACAAATTTTGTCGATTTGATCAAAAAAATTAAAACATCATTCTGTCATTTCGCGTCTTAACCCTATCGTTGCCGACGTGATTACAGCCAACTAAAGCACTAAACCGTTTGACGGACGACGCGCAGGTTTACTGCCGTTTTTATGCGTTTGAGAAAACAATTGTTAGCCGACACAGGCATAATGGGTTTACGACGGCTCCCGTCTTGAGGTTTTATTGGCAACCCTTTACTGCTTTATGAATGGACGGTGTGCGCCTATGGTCTTTGAGAAACTTGTTACATTTGGTCCTATTCATAAATAAATACGACATTGGACTTCTTTTCAAGCAAATAAGGTTCTTAGTTAATTTATAACATGAGCCAAATAACTGTCAAACTGCATACGAAAAACATAACTAACGGTGAAATCCTGATTATATTAAAGAACACATTTGAATATATGACAATAACCGCTAACGAAAACATCTTTGTATTGAAGTACTTCTTCTTCTCAGCACACTGCAGCACTGGCTCACGACACGACTATTGCGAAGCAGGAGTATGATCTAGATAAGAAGGATGTATAAACTGTAAAGAAGCTTTTTTTTAATTTGACCATTAAATAGGTTGGTGGCCATTGTAAAAAGGGCAAAAACAAGACAGCACTTACAATCGATTTACTAAGGTTTACCACAGAATTAGGTTCTTCACGTAAAATTTGAATAACAATAGAACCTTTCTAGTGATTTACAACATCCTTCGCTCCTAGTCTTTAGTTTTTGTTAAACCTTTATTGGCTTACTTTAGACGCAATGAGACGTTTGTCAAGACTAGGTGGAATTTTTTTTTAATGGTTTTACAACCTTTTTACGGTAGAAATGTAGACAATGATTAGTCTTAAGCCTTTAAGGAGCCTTTTAAAGGTTTAAATAAGCTAAGTATGCGTGACGAATTAGTGTTGTTTTTTCAGTCTTTTCGATGCTGTGCGATTTTGCGATCCGTTCCAAGCTTTCAAAATGTCTCGTAAATATTCACTACCACGCAATAAACTGTATAAACAACGCACCGGCCCAGAACGGACTCAAAATCAATCAAACCATTTTACTGCCCGAACTGCGGCGGTGTAAAACCGTAAAACCTTCATAAAACGGAAAAAAATCTGTCGACTCCGCATAAAAGTAGTGTTTACAAACAGACACTCGGTTAATCTTTACGAGCGGCCGAACAGTGCCGAAAATTGCCGAACGCTGATTTATTGAGTTCGGAATCGCTGCCGTCTTTCGGACGGCGCTCGGCCGATCGAAATTTACGGCTTCATAGAGTTTTATAAGTGATTTTATCAGTCGTAAACTTTTACAAGGCGATTTCAGCTATTCATTAAGATGGGTGACGCCTGCTCAGCGGCCGATTTGCTCTATTTTTGCGTGACCTAAAGCTGTGTTTTGGCTACATTACTAGGTAGGTAGGTTATGATGATTTCGAAACTTGTGATATTGATATGTTTTTGAAATTATTCAAATTTTTAATCGTGATTGTTTCTAAGCATACAATCGAGTAATTTTAAGAATAATTTCAAAAGGATTTTAATAATTAATACTTTTTGTTTGTCATTTTATTGCAAAATAAGTCGTGCGTGATTTATTAAACAATCCAAATGGTAAAGCCATAAAATGTAAACTTTCCCACAGCAGCGTCGTAAATCTAAACTATCCAGTTATAAATCCAAAATCTTATTCATAACAAATTTTTAATTTCCACTAAAGGCATCGGTGTTCTGCCTACGTCCTGAGCTGTTATTGTTTCGTCGTCGTAACCCGATCATAACCTTTTTATGCCCAAATCCCACACGTCGTTAATTAATGTGTGGCCGTTAAATCTGCCTACTGCATATTAATCATTAATAAAATAGATTTAGGAAGGCCGTTAGGCCATAAAGTGCGTTTAGCTGTCAATAAACGAGTGTAAACTGATGTCAAGTTGACGGTCGTTAAACGGTATCGCCTACTGTGTGGCCCCACACGGTAGTGGTAACACAATAGGCTACCATAGTTTGGATTCAATTTCCCGCGTCAGGCAGTCCACACTTTCAAGTGCCATTTTGATCTTTAAATCAATACGGTTTCTATTTTCCTTAAAAACCTACCTACTGCAACTTTTATTTATTTGAAATGCATTTACAAAACTATTATGAGCTGATAGGTATATATTATATATTATCAACTACAATTTTAACGTTTTCAAGAAGAGAGTGAATAGGCTGTTACTAGGCAGACATGGTCCATCTTAGGCTACATTGTCACTTAACATCAAGTGCAATCGTAGCCAAATGTCTGGCTATCTATTAAAAAAAAAGATGAATTGACAACACCTGTATTACGTAGGTAAAGTAGTTGACAGTTTTCAGCGTTACATTTATTTCGTTAGACAACCTAAAGTTTAGCCGCTATTTTGCTTTTTTCACTTTTGATAGAAAGTGTATTGGATAAATGACTAAGTCTTGAAGTTTAACATTCTCTCTATATATTTTGTGTCTCTGAGCATTTAAATAACTTATTGTGTAACGCTCAGACACTGTCATTACTTTTTTTGTAACTTACTGTATAGAGAGTCATCATCAGTATCAGTCATGTCGGTCGGTGGCTCGATTAATAAATAGAATCGGTAAATTCTATTCTATTACTCCTTGCTTTCTGCACTTATCTTACAGGTCATAATTTTTGACATCATTCAACCGATCTCAGTATGGTATTATCTCAAGTCTAATCCGTCATACATAAATGCGAATGCCAATGACGTTAGTAGCGACCGCGTAACTCGACCCGTATCCTGCTGGACGCCACTTACAGGGAACTCGAGACTCCTGCGCAGGTAACGGCTAGGTCACAATAGCAAGTTGAAGAAGCTGGTTCTTATTAAATAAGTTTTATATTAATAATTATTCACAGTTCCGTTTATATATATACATTCTATATTAAAAAAAATACATGATGTCACAATGTGAACAAACGTGGGCTTATCCCTAAAAGAGATCTCTTGCAGACAACCCACAGATGTTAGAAATGTTATAAGTATAATTAAAATGTAATCTTTTTAACAACTACGCTTAATACTGTTGGAAGCCACACAGGGAACGAAACTCCTGTGCAGGCTAAGGCTAGGTCACAATGGCGATGCAATAGGAACAAATGACAGAACACGACAGGCCATGACAAACGGGTTAGGGGTTATCATCATCCTTATTAGCCTGAAGACATCCACTGCTGAATCAGAGAATGTGGTGTCTGATGATTGAACATTGGTCTCCCCTACGGTTTACGACAGAAGCTCTAAGATAGCTCTTCGTAATAGTTTGTCCGAACTTAATAGGCACAAGGTCCGATCAAAAGTCATCACAACATTCCAATCTTTTACCAACATTTGTTGTGCTAAATATGACTTTGAATGTTTGACAGCTTAACCAATGTCGTCGAAAGATATAGTGATAAATTATTTTTGTTGTTTTAAAGCTACCTTTTGAACGCAGCCTTATGTCACACTGTAACAGGAGCAGGTGACTGTGCTTCTCTTGACGATCAGATGATGCGTTGATCTGATAAGGTGTAATTATAATGAACTTACTTGTGGTCAGGCAACACATCAAGATACAGAGTTCAGTAGATTCATTAATTTAATCTTTGTTTTTGGTGAGATGGAAATTGACTTGTGTAGGCGTTGTTTTGGTGTAAAAAGTGGGAATAAGACAATAATAAAATGAAATCTGATTCTTGAAGTCATTGATAGCGATCGGTTATGTTTCAGGTCCAGACCAATATGTCGTACAGGGCGGTAAACTATTATCATAATACAGTAGTAAGTAAAGTAAAGTTAGCCTGTAAACATCCCACTGCTGGGCAAAGGCCTTACCTCAAGGTATGAGGTAGTATATTATGAGCCATACTCCACCACGCGGGCTCAATGCGGATTGGCGGAGCGATAAGACCGTCTTAATTGTACATTTTCTTAAGAATTTGGATCTGACCACATACATAACCTATGTGATGAGCAATACAGGGTTCTTATTTTTATGTTCTCTTCTATGCCTAATGTACTAACTAAATAGTATCTAATCTGGCATTTACTCTGCCCCTTGATTTCATTAACCGCACTAATCGTGATCTAACACTGCAGGATGACGTGTAAAGATATATTCACACACGTCACCACCAAAATAGATCCATTAAACTCGGACATGATTTACTTTTGCGACACCGCCAGTCAAAATTATATTAAATCCCGCTGTTTATAATAATTCCACCAATTTATTAGATGTCCCTTAAATATAGTAGATCCCTCGAATTATCTATGTAACATAGTTGCCGGTGTAAGTCAAGAATAGTTAAGATTATTTATCCATGAGGTTGATGTGTGATTTTGGATCGGCCATAATTTTGTGATGTTATGCCTTCCTGGCTGTTGTGTAAGCTCTGAAAGTAATTGATTGGTGAGTGTGCTCTCTACTTTATGTTGCTGTTTTGTATTTATGAGCAAGACACTGGCAACCAAATATTAGATTAGGTTTTATCGCAAACCTGTTTTTATTTATTTCGCTCTCAGTTCGTTTTGAGTACCTGTTATTTTTGTAGGAAGAAACGAAATTAATGACACAGCATCGAGTATCTCACTAAATTAAAAACGTTGCCTTTGTAAAAACTTTTTCATAATAAAATAACTTTTTATTGCTCATTGCTACTTACTAGGCTACTACCTAAACCAGCCCGGATTGATTAAACAAATCAATAAATCTAACAAATGAATCGTTAATATCAAATTAATGTGATTATCTACCATGAATAAGATCGAAACGGAAAATAACTCCAACCTGATTTAATTTCGATAACTTGCGTAATTTGATACTTCTTACTAAATTAATCCAAATCGGCTATTAATTAAAATAAATAGGAAGTAATCAATAAAACTAATATTTTTACTGAATCCACTTTTGATGTCGAAATGTGCGTAAGATTTAATAACAGTTTAGATAAATTTATTATGTATGGAAAGTAGTCTGGGAGCTTATGACGATAATCCGCTGGATTGATAGTGCCAATTAAGGCATTAATCAAATATGATAATTAGATTTAGGTCGGATTTTAGTCAATATTTTAGAATTTCGTGTATTGTAGTTACCACAATTTTTGAGTTAACACAATCATCACGTGACACGCTAAGACATTTCTCTTATTCCTCCATGTATTCTTTCTTAACCCATGTAGGTAGTGCGTATTGCACAATAATTAAGCAAATTTTATAGCAATATGTAAATTAGTTTTCAAAGCTCAAAACGAAGCTTTTAGCAGATGTTGTTATACGTTTTTTTTACATAATATGGCAGATTTTGTTTGTCGGCGTAATAAGCAAAAAGAAACATTAACAAAAAGAAAAAAACATTAATGCTAACGGATACTTCTTCTTTATTTTACGATAACTCATGGGCGATATCAAGTTTGTAATTATTGTTATTTATTAACCAGTTCACTTAAAGAAATGGTCAACGTGCCTCTTCCTGTACCACCAAATATCTGATCAATCAAGTAACATTAAAATAATTACTTATTCCCAAATTTGGAATTATTAAGTTTCTAAAAGTTTTCTTATTGCTAGTTACTGATCAACAAGTAGGTAAGTTATTTGCTCATTATCTTAATGAATAATGAATGATTTAATGTCTTTTATTTATGACACCAAGTTTTAAAATGAAGGTGTATTACATAATATTATTTTAAAGTATTAAAATCAAGAGTGAGAAAACTTTACAAGCATTTGTCTCATTTGTCTTTATTATAAGAATTGTATTCTTACTAATAACTCTTCTCCTACTGATTTTCGGTAATGGCGGCCCCTCTCAACACAGATAGGCCTGGTACGCAGGAGATATAATAGTGCCCAAATGTGTGTTTAGAAGTGCACTCTCTGTTCCTTTAATCTCATTATTTTGGTGAGACGGCGTCCGATAAGACCGATAAGGCCGCGGCCCCATCTCTACGGCGCGGCGCCGCGCCGCGCTACGGCACGTTTTTTCGCCGTGGAAATCTACGGCGCGGCGCCGTAGAATTCCACGGCGAAAAACCGTAGCGCGGCGCCGGACTGCGATGCGATATTTTTGTTATATTTGTGTTTAAAACTTCTTTCCCTTTTTTTAATCTATCATAATTATCTAGCTAGTTAGGTAGACGCAATGTGGTGGGCGGCAGGCACCAATGCTCCAAATCACACCATGTGCATACCAGTAGCATTCTACGGCGCCGCGCCGCGGTACAGTTTTTCGCCGTGGAATTCTACGGCGCCGCGCCGCGCTACGGCACGATTTTTCGCCGTGGAAATCTACGGCGCGGCGCCGCGCTACGGCACGAATTCGCGCCGTAGCACGGTACGGCGCCGCGCCGTAGAGATGGGGCCGCGGCCTAAGAGTTGCAGGCGCAGGCCCAACGGCTTGACGTGATTTCCGTAGCACGGGGTGTCATCACCACCAACTTCCTGACTGCGAGCTGTCTCCGGGTATTTTTAAGACAGAAAAACCCAGAGACAAATTTCGGCCCTACCCAAGATTCGAACCCGTACCCTCTTGGGTAGCAACCAGCGAGCTAACCACTACACCAACGAGGCCTGACTGCCTGCTACTCATATTGATTCAAGACAGGTGAAGTTAAAGTGAACAGGCTTCTTCTGGGCAAGCTCGCTCCATCTTCGACTCCGTCTTAGTCGCACTTGGCTTGGTCTGGAGTCAAGAGCTAACCCATACAAAAAAAGGTGACAGGTCACAAACATTTCCACTTATGTAAACTATCTCTGAATGACACGGCATAACGGTAGCGCCCCTCTTTTGTGCAAATTAATACATTGGTAAAACCTAATAGTTTATTAACATAAGTGGAATTCGGTCAGATTTCACGTTAAAACCATTTTGAGTGCGTCAATCTGGCGTGTGCCATGTTTGTTCAAATCTTTTGTACATATTCATAAGAGCGAACATGATTTTTGAATTAAGTTTATGTATGTTTCTCATGCGATTAGTGATATAGCACGTGGCACTGTTTAATACAAGAAAACAATTATTGGCCCTATCAGATTCTAAGCTCTAAGTAGAAATCAAAAAGAATTGTCAGTTAACAAGAAGCTATTTTTATGTTTGTAAATACTTAACCTTCTAAACAAAGGCTCCGTCTTCCATAAACTCGTTTAAATAAATCAGTAGTTTTGTTCAATAGAAATATCAATTATACAGGGTAGAAAATATGTTTCCGCGTCATCCTTATTTATCAGTTGAACCAGTCGGAATGCGTTATTGGGACGCGACGGTAGATCGCGATAGTTGTTTTTTTATTATTATGATTATTATATTGCTGTGATAAAATTAATAATGCAATTGATTTTGTGTATGTGTTATGAGTATTATTAGTTTATTGTTTAAATAGATTAACATTGATTGTGATCTTATATATTGCATAATGAATCTGAATGAAGGAGTGCTCCACCGTCGACCCTCTTAGAAAGAAGCAGTTACTAAGGTAGGCAGTAATAATAAATATTTAAATGTTGGTTTAATTTCTACAAGTCATGATGATTAACCAGTCTGTCTGACGTTTTTATATTGAACTACTATTAATATTCATCAAAAGGTAACTTGGAATTCCTCAATAAAACTAAAATGTCTGCATAAAATAATTGTAACTTTTGGCTAGACAGTGTTAAAATACTTTAAGAAGCGAGATCCATTTATAAATACATATTCACAATTTAGGCAAATGTCCTGACACTCAATAAAAGTTTAACACATCAGATATGGCAGTTCAGAAAATCATGGAATTTTATGATGTTTTTTTACAGCCGATTTTAATCTTGATAAAATTACAAATCAGCAACAAAACAAGTTAATACGTATTATGATCTAAAGGGTTTAATGAAAATAATGATATTATAAAACAAATTTAAGTTGTATAATTGTTTAATTCAAATAAAATCACAGTGTATTAAACACCACTTTTATTCAGTTTAGGACACAAACTTGTCCTTATGAAGCCTACACGCCCGTTTTATCATACCTTTTAGGCCTTATTAACATGACCTGGCCATAGCCTGATTAATCTTGTCAAAATACTTGATTTTGAGATTTAATACTCGTTTGTGGCGTCTAAACCAAAGTTGTCTGTTAGGTTAGTAATCAGCTGATTGATTCGATTACAAACCGATTATCTACATTGCCTTCGAGAGGTCGACACTCTTTGGTTGACATGTTTATTGTCACGACTCAAATATTGTAGTCCTAGAGCTAGACAGCGCTCGGCGAACGTCAAGGTCGGGGAGGTCAGATGACAATCGTTTCTTAACTAGAATTTGCTGCGAAATCATGGTTGAGCTTATAGAGAATTAGAAGCAAACGGCAGAATGCTTCAAAATTGTAGGATTAAGTGAAATCAGTAAAAAATGTTTGTTGTTTTCATTTATCTGGAAATATGAATAAGGACCAACTGTATTTTATCCTGTTTTTTTTTCTCGGCTAAGCAGATATTTGACTTCAATCGCACCCGGTGCTCAGATGTAGATGAGGTCTAGGAGGTGCATATCTGCTTAGTAGCAGCCTGTTCACTCTTGCCTTAAATATACTTAATCAAAGATATAATTTGAAGGAACTGACGAACAACATTTTGTCATATTTTTTTATTTCATTCTAAAGGAATATCATGTTTATTTTATTTTACAAACTCGGTATATGTTCTTTAGCCCTAGGCCTACTAACCCAAAGTTTATTCCAACGTCGATTAATAAAGCCGCGAATTTAAATCTATCGAACTATTCTCGATGCCGTCTGCATATAATTTGGCCTCTTTATTCACTTAGCCCGAGCCTGTCTGTGGATCGTTATCGATACGGTTCGGTATCTATATAAATTGTTATTGCTGACGTGAGTTACCGATTTTGAGATGGCAACAGAATCGGAAACAATCGCATAAATATCGGTTTATCTTTATTCGGTATCTGAGTGGGCGCTTGGCGGCCGCAAGATGGCGACTGATGGACTGTGTGACAGATAGGCTTTTAGTTTAGTTGATTTTACGATAGTTTCTGGAAATTTGCCTTGTTCTTGGTTTCTGAATTAAGGGATGTTTTTATGGGTGTTAGAAGTGAAAACTGTAATAATCACGAATCAGTTTGTCGATACAATTAATAAAAAGATAATTTTGTCATCATCATTATCAGTCAAACGACTTCTAATGCTGAACATAGGCCTCCAAGGTGCGTATTGCGATGCAGTTTTGACAGTTAAACAGCGCAAATTAGCAATTCTTATTGCAATTTTGCATTATATTGTATTGATAATATTACTATAGTATAACATTATAAATATTAGTATTCATACCATTGTAGTATTATATTATTATATTAATAATATTCGTTTACACTGAGTGGGAATTGAACTGCCTCGGAATTGAACGGATTATGTTGGATCGCAATACGCCCCCAGATCCAGATCAATCAAAATTCAGAAACCAGTTCCAGTTTGACTAATTTTGATACCAATAAACTGTAGCCTTAATTTTTTAATAAAACTGCTTCTAAGTGTAAAAATAGCTATAACGCAAGCTACCACCCTTTAAACGGTTGTCATTGCACATAATTTTAAAAATCTTCCACAAACCTTTCCAACTCGTTCCAATAAAGTGTTTCCCACAGTTTTCCAGCTTTACGACCAGAACTATTACATTTGAGTGCGTGCGTTTGATACGCGCCGGGAATCGATCACGGCGGATTGATGTTAATGTCCGACCTACCCAACACTCCTAACGTTTGATGGTACAGTCGGAAACCGAGTGTGAAGGGGAAAAGGGTTCAGGGCGTACTTTTTTGTAGAAATGTACGCGGGATTGATGAACAGTGACTGTTATATAATAAATACAAATATTTTCATAGCTTTTGCAACTTCATTTACTAGGCACAAATAATATGGATAGTGCTGTTACAGTATTCATATATTATTGATAAAGAAATAATTTAAATTATGTTAATACTTGTCTGCCATAACAACTTTTACACATTAATACTTGGCAATAATAATGTGTCTTACTACTGTACCCATAATCACATTTTCGCGAAAATATACTTCGTGTATTTTCACGTCTTACATATTGAACTTTGTAATTAATCAATCACTGATAAATATGGTATAATTTTTGTATTTCTGACACGAATTGTCCAATATTGCCACTCTTTTTAGAAGAAGAAACTATTGGTTAATTAAATGTCCGTCGACTTTAATTATTATCAGGTTTTATTTTATTTTAGTTGAAATGAAGATGGTAACCGTTAGTTAAACCTACAAGTAAATATGATCAAAAGGTCATCGACTCGCCAGGACTAGACCGATTCATTCAAAAGTCCGATTGCCGACTCGTAAAGACAAGGGAAAGCCATTCTGGTAGCCCACGAAGCATTTGAAAACTCGTAAAAAGTTACGTCAAAAGGCACTAAACAAACGCGTGGGAGTCGCGTCCCACGAATGATATAGTGGAAAGAAATGCAGTAAGGCTTGGTTGCAACAAAAGTAAAGCCGCACTATAACCGTCAACAATGCTTTTCGTGCATCTATAAAACCATATTATAAAGCTCCTCTCAGCATTAATCGTGGCAGCAAGATGCATGCTACGACACTAATTTTCAGAGGGTGCCTTGTGGGTATAGATGAAATACAAAACAAGAAAAACATAAAATGAAAGAAAGGAACAAAAACACAACAACAAATAATATCAATTCACTTAAAGAAATATACAAAATCAAAAGAAAAAAAAACATGTATAAAATAGCTTCGTAAGCGCTTAATTAGAAAGCTGCAAGCGCTTGCAAGCGCCTACGACAGCCACCTTTAATTAAAAAAAATATATGATTTAATTAAGTTCGAAACGCATGGACGCAGTCGCGAGGGTCCGCTAGTGTTCGATAAAGATCAGCAGATAGTGCAACCGAGACACTTATTTAGAACAGATCTAGAAAAACTAAATAAAACGAACGCAACGAAATGATAAACTTTGATTTTTTCTTCATGTATATTTTAAGCTTTTAGACTATTTTTTTTTTCAAGAGTGCAAGGTATATTTTTCATTTTGAGCCTACGGTGCATTATTATTTTGTGGTAATGTATCATTAACATGTCGTATAAAGAAGTCACTTAGGGTATTCTTTATGTTCATTTACCTTACTCACTTTGTTTAAATATTTATGCTATTTTGTTCTGTTTAAAACATCATCATTGACAATTTTGTTGCACTGTTTATTATATTAAAACCCACCTTAAAAAATATTAAAGTAATGATTTTGTTGCTTAATTCCAACAGTTATTTTAATTGTATAAATGCTTATTATTGTGTACAGTCACTGCAGCGTTGAGTTAAAACATTTCTTAGTTTAGTACCGAAAATAATGCTGTAATTCAAAACAAATTTATCTTAACGCACCTGAGCCCATCTTCCCCATAAATTCATTTACCAAACCTTAACCACACATGGCAAACACTTACCTTAACCCATCACTTAACCAACCCCGACGCGTTCGCTCTCAAACGTCAAAACGTAACACTCATACCGTTAGCAAAATCAAACTACCGTCTTAAACTACACATTTCGAAGTAAACACTATTGAAGGCGCCCGACATCTTTCGCCCCTGTTATTGATAGAATTTATCAACGATCAGCTTCGGGTGGGGTTGGAACGATGAGCGAGAGCGATTTTGGAGGCGTGATATATTTTTGAAACACGAGTTTAATTTAAGGTCTGTCGAGCTTTTAAAACAAAAGAAAATCTTATGAAGGCTAAGCTTTGAATAAAATAAAATTCAAAGTAAGTAAATTGATACAAAGTTGATGAAAACATCTTGTTAAACTGCGATTCGTTTATGGATTTCAATTCGTAAATTTTAATGATTGTATCATAAAAAACACTCAATGCTGCGCAGACTCAAAAGTTGCAGATAAGAGACATCAATTTTTGGTCCTCCTTATTTATAGCTAACATACATTTAACACCCATATTTCGTATACAAAAAAAAAATGCATTAGAGCTATGTATGGTGTAAATCAGAGAGTCAGTTGCAAACCGCTATTTGAAAAAATAAATATTCTAAATCTTCCTTCCCTTTATATATTTCAAATAAGCCTATTTGTTAAGCGCTATAATTATCATTTTAGACATACCTAAAGTAAATAAGTATTACCGAAAAACCAAAAATAAAATCGTCATTTTGCCCCACTAGCTGGCTTGATCCTTTGAAAAATTAGTACATCTACTCAAGGTTGCTTATTCTTGTCTTACTACCTAGCTTGGTAATATTTTTTCACTCTTAGAAATCTATTTTTGAAGATACTTCTCTCCTCTTTCTCCTACTTGCTACATGACAACTAGTCTAATCACGCATTGTTTCAGGCTCCCATCATTTCCCTCGTATAGCTTCGCTCTCACTGCTCAGCTCGCTTCCAACTTGCGTCATTCCTTAGAGCATCTCACCGCTTGCGCTCGCACCTTGCGCCACCGCTGCGAAGTTGAGCGGCGTCGGCACGTCACCCGGCGTTACAGTCATACCGCGATACCTGGTTGTGGCTACTGGGGCTTGATCCTTCGAGGATTAGGACTTCTACTTCAGTTCTTGCCGAGGAAGCGAGCTTAATGATGGCTTTGACTTTTGGGCGCCATTTAGGATAGGGTTTGTTGCATGTTTTTTTTGTCTTGCGACCAAAATGCATTTACAAACATATTGGCATCAAGAGGCTAGAATCGCGTCTTTCTAGGGTTAATTTTTCAATAGTTGAAAATTTACATTCTTTACAATTTCACTTTCTATTATAAAAATGATACCCAACGAATAACAAGTACTTCCATCAAGTTTGTCCCTTGAAACTTAATAATAGGGGACGTGTTTATAGAAGACCTTAACGGGAAAATCTGAACTACGAGTATGCTCTCGGCTCTCAACATAATGCACACGTGATGTTTTAAATTTATATGATCCAATCAATTCCTGGATCAATCATTACAATAATGAGCCCGGTAACCCGAACATAAAGAAGCATTCACAATGATGCGTGCTTTATTGTTCAATGGCTACGTGTGTGGCAAAATTAAATTAATTGAAAAAAGCAAATGTTTCCTGTTAAAGTTAACGTAATGGTTAATTATTAGCAAATCTTTATCATTTATACTTTCAAGCCGCCATACTGACAATTTATATAGTAAAGTGAGGGTGGCAGAAGAAACTTCAGGCGATGCCGCGATCCACCAGTTTGTGACCACGGCTGTTGCAACGCAGCCGAAACGTCGAGCAGTGAGTAGCATTAACTCATGTTTATATTTCGTGTTTAGACCCGTCATGTCTTATTCTCATTTACACTTTATTTGATTTTTAAAACCAAAGCGAAAATGGTTTTCGAACAGGTGAATAAATGTATTAAATTTAATGATGTATATTTTTTATTCCAATTGCACGTACTACAGCCTCATACCTTAAAATAAATTTAATATAATTTTTTGACAACCATTAATTATTACATCGAGGAATCCACTGTCTAAAAATTTTTCAGTGTACATGTTCCACAGTATGTATGCACCTTATCCCTTGCGGATCCCTCTCCCTGCAATCACGCGCATCGGTTAGTGCGCGTAATGACTGCGCGCGCGCACCCGATGTCATTACCGCGGATGCCGAGACAGGAGGTGATTTACTATGATTTTAAACATTACCTGTGTTCAACCAGGCAGGGGTATTGTTGAACTAAAGGTGCCTCTGCCCGCCAATGTCTTATTGAACAAACTTTGTTCTATTTAGTCCAAATAGTAATTGAGTTTTAATAAAAACCGAACTCGACGAGAGTTACTCTACCTAGGATTCGAATTTTCTGACGTTTGTAAAATGATGTTTGACCTTACCAGATCAGTACATAAAAAAACTCGTGATTTTCTATTAAAGTAACATAAATATATTCGTATTTACGGGACCTTATTAGGATGATTATTTTAGTTTGAATTCTGAATAAAATTTCTCCGAAATTAACTCTGCGTTATTGTTCTACTTTCGGGTTTTTTGCTTAGACTCCACAATAGCCAAGATACACATTAAAAACCTCTCAAGTATATTTGTTTCTTTACATATGGCCTAAAAGGCTCTATCTGACACTCCAGTCATAATGTAATAAAGATCTCAAACAGCGATCGATATCGATCAACCGCGACAGATCGACAATAGATCGTGCGATCACCAAATGCCAGACTTTATACCCTCGTGATAGTTCAAGGATTGGGTGAGGTTGTCACCACAGTGGAGGTTAGTGCAGTAGGCTTGTTTCACGGTGCAGGCAATAATATGGCTACATTTTCGATGGTGACGATGTAGACGGAGGAGCCTGCTTAATTAATTAAAAAAAATATTTTGTGCACTAATTGGTACACCTAGCCAAACTAGCTCTAGAAGCATGGTATGTGAAAAATGCGAATTGTAGTCAGAGCCAAAACGTCCGTTGCTGCAACGTTTTTGATCCCAATTTAAATGACTAAATGCTGAACCTTATTATAAATACATAATTAAATAAAAATACTGTTTCTGTTAATATTTTCTTACTTGTTGCTATTTTTTGTAACTTTATTTCACAAATAACAGTGTACAACTCTTTTAATGCTAAAAAAACATTATCTCCCAGTCATACCTTTAGATCATGCAGAAATATTTATAATATATATTTTTACAGGGTGACTTAAAATATATTTCTGACTGACAAACTTAAGGTATTTTTGTACTGCTCTGTAAATATGGGTCACGACGTGTATCTTTGTTTTTGTGATAATCGTAAGTTATTATTTCAGATGTCTGTTAGTGCTAAACCCTTCGCTGTTGGAGTAAATGTTAGGAATATATAAACGACTAGTGTTGATGTATTGCGGTCTACGTGGTATTTCAGGCGAAAGGTCCCAGATTCGATTCCGTGTCGAGCTCGTGACAAGCAAATATTACTAGGTCTTTTTAGATATAATTTTTGGCTGCATGATCAAGTAGTTTGTTAACGCTCAAATCCCACGCCTGTTCTCTTCCGCACTCATCTTTTAAATATTCCGCCACTGATTAAACTATTTGCATTACCAAACAGTTGACTGGTAGAAAATGCCACAAGGCATTAAGTCCGAAAATTGTACAACTTACAGTGCAATTAAGTTTAAATACATAATAAATTAAGATGACGTTGTCGATGTATACAAATTACTACCTTCTGCCATAATTTTCTGTCAATTTCAACTCGTACACTTTACCTCAACTATCAGGCTTATATTTAACTAAGGACTAGGATACCAACAAATCATTACCACTATCATCAGCCGACTCCGAATCTTATCTCGCGTATTAGCCGACGCACCCGGGAAGGAGTTATGTGTTTCGCCATTGCTTTTTACGCAATCTAAGCGAGAACAGCGGTCGTACGTCAAGGATGACGTAGGCTGTAGACTTCAGTATGCTCATTTAAAAACTATGGCTGAATAGACTGCATTGATTGGGACTTTTTTTAAGGCCGGGTTAGAACTAAAACTTGAGGCGATTAGGTCGGGCTTTTACTCAAACCTAACTACTATGAGTATAGGTTTCGGAAGATTTAAATTCTTACTGCTGTATCTTATGTTCATGAATTTATAATTATTAATTATTGGTATCTAAGTAGCTAACTTAAAAATATGCTCTTTTGACATTTTGTTTTTAATTTAATTCTTGTTCAAAGGACTCCTTCAAACTTTTCCAACTATTCTTATTCTCTACCATCAACTAAATCTGTCACCGAAGAAATATTCATGGTTCAACTATGCTGTGGAGCCTAATCTTTAAGGATCACTTTATAGACAGCTGTTGGCGATCATGGTTTATCGTTACATTATGATAGCTGTGAGTATCTGCAGAGGCAAATTAAGTGCGTCATCCTACAGCTCCTCAGATCCAAATGATAGTGTTTTGAGTTCAGTTCCCTGGCTGTTATTTCCCTTGCTATACTAAAAACAGCGGCCGTACGTCACCGACACCTGCCGAGAGTCGAACCCGAGTCACGACCCGCTAACTGTGGCTATGCAACAGGGTAGATACGCGCTATCGTGACTTACAACGGGGATACATGCAGTAGGTGCGGGTACAAGCCTTGTAAGCAGAGCGAAGATGTTATTGCGTGTTGCGGTTCTAAACTTCATTCATATAGCAAGTTTATAGGAATACTTTTAAATATAAATATAAATATGCGTCTGATAACACACCAATTGTCTCGGTTTCGAAATAAGGAACTTTCTTCCGTGTGCTACGGATACCAGACAACGATAATGACGGGGACGTCTCCCATTAATACTTAAATACATATAAATATCCATGTACCTAAGTACAAATGGCTAGTATTCTATCTATTTATATCAGAAAATTTGCCAAGCACGCGCATGCATGCATGCTTTTGAAATTTTTATCCTCAGGTGCTTAATTATTATTTTCGAAGTCTCGTATTTAAATAAATTAAATACGAGACTTCGACTTCGACTTCGTGTTTATTGTGGGCGTTTGTTTTAAAAGTCAACAAAACATTACATTTTATTCTAATTCCATAGTATGATCGAAGAGAAACCAAACGCCGCACTAAGAACTTGGGCGCGATACACACATTGCACACACACAGAATGAAAATTGTAGCTTGATGCACTGACACATCTGCGTCTATTTATTTTATGTTGTGCCTAACCCAACTTACAATTGTGAATAGGAAATGTACTAGAAAGTTTCCCCGGGGCTACGTGTGCTATGGCGGGGTTTCAATAAATTGATTTTATCAATTTATTTCAGATTGATGCTATCCTACAGAACGCCTGAGGAGAATGGACATGATTTTATTATTTCAAAGGCTCTTATTACTTTATCTTACCGCCTTGCCAGATGAATCGTAAAGCAAAATGACAAGTTTGCAGAATAATGATACAGCTCTGTTACTTCAAAAATATATAAAACTGAGTTAGGTGGTGCAACAAAATGTCACATTCAGACAAACCTTAAAAAACTTGGTTTTAAGTACTTGCACAACTTCTTATTATATTTCAATATTAACAGAACCTACAACCGACATAAACTTTTACTTTATCCAAATATCCAGCGCTTAACCTCAAAACATGTGAATACTGCTCTATTCCTCCTCCATTATTAATTCATAAGACAAACTTCCTCTCTTCGGATATTGTAAAACTGCTGGCTAAACCAATCAATCTCAGTCGGGCCTGTGTGATTACCCCCCGGACTAATAAGTGGGGAAATACTTGTTGCTTTGAAGGGAATAGGGGTTGATGCCTGGTTGGGTAAATGCTTATAAGCAAAGATATAAAAAAGAAACATGACATAAGCATGACTTTTTACATGTCATGATGTTTGAAATTCTGTCCATACATTTGTGTCAAAATAGCATTATATGAGCGGCTAAACAGATGGTGAGGTACTTTATTTTCAAAGAATCTGTTTGTTACTTGTTATATACGATAACTTCTTAATCTTGCATTTAAGCTTTTGGTCTATGTGTCCCCATTTTATGATTTTTTTCTGTTATAATAGCAAAGTATTAAACTTTAAAAATTTTGATCAATCAATTTAAACTTACGTATTTCAAGAACATCGTCATACACATTCCTCATTAACTCTCCTTGTAATTCAAAATACTAACTACGTACCTAATATAGGTATAATAGTTGAACAATTTTGTAACATAACATGAGCGCGCATAAGTGCGGTATGGTATAATGAAATCGACGCAGATGATTATCGGAGGTTATACGGGGTGTATAATTTATGGCGGGCAAACGACTTAGGAGCGGCAAGGATGCGCGTACGCCGATAAAAGTAGCTATTATCTTGAGAGGGTGGGGGCACACTGGATGGCACAGAGTTTTTGTTTGGGAGTTTAATAAATCATCTAATTTGTAACCATCAAAGTCAAAGTGGAAGAGAACGAACACTTTTTATGGTTTAGGTCACACCATCGTCGACACGGGTTATGCTACGCATGGCTGAAGTCAATAGCAAACTCAATTCAAGTAGAAAAAATAAATATACTTATATAAATAAATAATAACCTTACTAATACCATCGACGCGGTGTGCATTCACGGTGTTCAGGTGCACCAATTTGAATAAAACAATCAAATACTTGATGTTAATTTTACATCATGAATTCTTATTTTGGCGACTAGCAGAATATTTTGCCTCTTTTAAAAGCCACAAGGTTTCCTTGCAAAGCGTTAATATTAATAAAAAATATATTTTTGACCTCTACTAATCTGATCAAGATAACGTGTAAGTGAGGTAAAACAAAAAAAATAATCATCTGAGCAATCGATGATTTGCTCTCAGTGTGCCCCATTCCTAACAAGTTAGCGTACAAGACATTGTCCATTACGGCGGACACGGCGGAGGTGCGTCTTATCGTTAATTACCGGATCACCGGTTTTACCGATCGCCGTGATTTACCGGTATAACCGATAGGTACCGCTTTTCAATTAGCTAGGCTATCTCGTGACATATAGGCGCGTTGAGAATGATTGGAGGCTATTATTGTAGCTATGATCAGAAGTGAGATCATGAATGCCGTAATATATTCTGGCTGCAAAAAAATGTTGTGACGATTTTTAAGATGGGTATCGTCGCTTGTGAACAAGGACCGGTGGTGGCGAAAATCGAAAAATAAGAGAAGATTTTCTATGCAATGAAGTTTAATGTTGCCCTTCGAACGCAGGGTTCAATTTCGGATAGAGTGTGTTCAGCTTTTTATGAGTTCCGGTCTGAAAAATCGAGTGACTTCTTGCGACATTTCTGGATACCTTGATCCATCCTTTTCCTTGGCACACTTCTTATGGCAGAATGGTCAATTATTGCTAATTGCTAATTTTATTTACTTACTGCTAAATTAGCTTACTGCTAATTTCCTAGTCTTATAGTTACTACTTCAATCACCTATGTATTGAATTGTCCGGTAACCAGTTGCAAGAGAGTCTAACATTTTCACAAGTTTCCCCTCACTTCAATCACAATTTCTTTAACTTTATCGGACTGTCAAAGTGACAGCTAAATTTACTGTCCCTTTTCATACATTGGACACGTTCTGAGATTGCGCCTTACTAAGCTACCTCTCGCATTATGTACCATGTACTGCGCAATTTATAACACGCACACATCTTCGGGCATAGAGAAACAGCTTTCTACTGTACAGGCATAGACAATCCCATAAAGTATGGTTTCCACAAAGCGGCCATTCAGCGACGTCTGTCAGTGGTGCGCGAGCGCAGCTTGTCAGGGGTGTCAGCTGGTTGGTCGACTGAAAAATAAAATATAGTTAAGCCGCGATTTTCTGCTGTACCTATATAAGGTCAAATCATTTTAAGTGATAATATTTTAACACTGGCTTTGTATACATCATAGAAACAGGACACTATCATTATTTTTTGGAAAATCGAGATTTTAATTTTATTTTTTTATTTAACATAGGCAATATAATTTTTCAAAACAGCACCCTGACAATTCAAAAAGTTATCTACGTCATCGGCTTCGCATCTCTCAATTCAATGCCCAAACCTTCTTTTTCTCTAATCTTAGCCTTAATTAATAAAAAAATATACCTAAAAAAACTTTTACCTTAGTCTCCAGCCCTTTAAATATTATCACTTAAAACGAGGTGACCTTATATAGTTACAAAGTTGTCAGATGTTTTACTTTTTTTTTACAAATTTTTGCCAACGACCCCTTAGTCAAAAAAATCTGGGATATTCTTAAAACATTTCATTTATATCGTAAATAGTCCGTTATTTTCTTTGAAGAGTCTAACTTGTTGCCTTATCGCTATACTAAATGTTTAATAACAATGTCGTTATAAATAATTTCTACATAGGTCCCCATAATTGAGCTGTAGCAGTACCTTACAATAAATAACTCAGGCCACCTGTAATGTCCACGCAAAAATTAAATTATGTATCAGAACATTCCGAATGCCATGAATATTGTGGGCTGCTAATTATCATACTACATTGTTGCATTCTGTATTTCTGTCTATCCCTACCCAGGGCTCTATTCTGTAAGACTTTGTAAAGGATAGCTCACTTGCATAATTATAATGGAATTAGGATAGTGAAAAGTAGTTTTGAAAATGCGGACACCATGTTAATAGGCACAAATTAAATACAAAGTTTGCCTGTAAATGTTTATCTAATCATAGATTAATGTTAGGTTTGTTCTGCCTACTGAAAGAAATTTAGCAACGTCAAATTATTTCAATTTTTTTTATTGTTTTGTGATCACTAAGCATCCTACTAAACTGGTCACATAGGGTTCGGTAATTACTACAACAACTAAAAGCTTACTTTACTTAGAATTTTTGACGAATTTGTACTTAATTGGTTTTTAATTTGACGTTTCTAAGTCTATGCTATCCGCCCCTTTTAGTTTCTTCCGAAAATAGAGACAGAATAAACATCAAATTAATCTTAGACAGTGTTCCCTGGAATCAGGCCCTGCAAGCCCAGCCCTAGAGATAACAAACTCGTCATTTACATTGCGCGAGCGAGAGTCACTTTATAGAGCGGGATAGTCTTATATTTACGAGACGCCCACTGCGCAGGAGATGTTTTCCGGACAGCTGACGCGTTGTATATTTTAATTTGCTGACGACGGTTTTATGGCAAAAGGGGTTGGGCGGAAACTCGGGGACCTTATGCGTGTGCGCAGGTAACAGTTATAAGTAAGTTATGTATGAAGTACACATGAATATTAATGTTACATTATTTTTTTACGTTTTGTAAGAACTGCGAGTGCATAATGAATTAATCGGGGCAATAATTTTTTTTTTTTTTTGGATTAGTCCATAAAATGATAACTTTTTCCAGCCAATTTATTAAAGAGAGATTAAGGTATGATAAAGTATGAAAAATCTGAGTGAACGTATTAACATTTCAATAATGTTTTTATTGGATTTCAAGTAATGAAGATACCTTTTACAACACATACTTATACGAAATCAGGCGAAATATCTACTGCAAGCGCAGCGAATCTCTTGTAAAAAGTCACTGATATAAAGTACTCCAAAACGTCGTAAACCTTCATTAAAAGCTTTTTCTGACGTGACATTGCAACCTTGGCCACAACGCAGAAAGGTTCAGAAAGCTTACTGCTGCTAAAGAAGTTAATGCGTTTGAAAGCTTAGCTCTCTATTTCTTGACTTCAAGTTTGTTCATCTAATAACTCACGTTAGTGGAAGAGCGATGGTAGCTGCTTCAACTGTCACGTAAAGTCGAAGACAAGCACCCAGTAATAGTTGCCGCTAAATCGATAACTGTTGTACCTTCTTATAAGATAAGTATTGTATACTTACTTACATGAGTATAGCATTTATTGAATACTATAAAGGTAGGTTTGATCCATTCACAGCGTCACGCTATGATAGAGCAAGGTAAAGCTACTGTCTTCACTTCAATTACTTTACAATACAATACTTTACAAGGCAAATGAAATGCCTCAGCCTACTATGGCGTGTCGTAAAGAAATCACCTGAATGGGTGTCCGAACTTATTATTAGAGTCCCACAATATTATTATAAAATCAAATCCTTCGCGGTGCCAGGATCATGGACGCCCACGGAGGCTGTGTGGGGAGATGCGGCTTCACTGGTAGCGATGTGTAAAAAAGTAAAGCCAAAATTGTATTAAGAAGGAAAAATAGAAAAAAAAAATGTATAAACATAATATTTTTTGGGTATATATGAAGCAAGGTATTTAATTAGTTTTGAGTTCCTGCACGCAAACGGTACTCATGGCGGACTTGGTGCTAAAATGAAAGAAAGAAAAGAAAGAAAGAAGAAACATTTATTTGACACACAACAATACATACATAATAAAAATTATAATATAAAAAAACATGATTGTGTATCAAAAAGGCTCCCGCTCAGCACTAGTCGTGATAACCATGTGTAATGTTTATCACGACGGTGATTTTCAGCGGGAGCCTCGATACTGGGACGCAGTACAGCGGCGGTTATACATAAAAAAAGAAATCATTCTCTACCAGTCAACCATAGGTCAAATAAGAGAAAATTCGGGCGGTACGAAAACACAGGGGTAGGGGTCAGATTTATGACAATTCCGACACAAAACTAGCCTAATCTATGCCACGCGATTTGCCGAAACAAAATACATATTGTACCATTATTATTACGCATATCAAAATAAACTTAAGGCCTGTTTTTACCGTCTTAAAAAAAGGAGGTATCAATTCGACCTGTATGTATGTGATAATCTTAGAATTAGTATTTGAGCATGGTAATATTAACACATTTATTAGACATACAATTATTAGGCTTCTAAGCACGCGAAATTTCGTAAGTGTAGGTATGTGTATTTTAGTCCTTTCATCATGGGGTGCCATCTTCAAATTGAAGTTTGGAGGTCAGCATGTAGAAACCGATGCGGTCTTGAGCCGCTCTTTTTAGCTGGTCATAACGAAGTTTGGTCCAGTCTTTGATGTCATCTATCCATTTTCTTCTGGGTCGGCCTGGTGATCTCTTGCCAGGAATCTTGCCTTCGAGGATTAGCCTTAAGAACTCATATTGAGAACCTCTCTGCATATGTCCAAAGAAGGCAACCTTCCTCTTTATTATAGTTGACATCAGTTCACGTTTACACTTGGAACGTTGCAATACTTTGATGTTTGAGGTAAAGCTGGTCCATGGAATTTTTAACATTTTACGCAATAACCACATCTCAAAAGCCTGTAGTCTATTGCAGCTGTCTTTTCTGAGGACCCACGTCTCGCACCCGTAAAGTAATGTGGACCATACATAGCATTGTGCCACGCGATATCTCAAGGGAAATGAAATCTTACTGTCACATAGTACTTTGGACATTTTAAAGAAAGCAGCCTTAGCTTGTCCGATCCTACATTTTATTTCCGCTTGGTGATCTAAGTCTGCTGTAAAGTATCGGCCTAGATATCTGAACTTCTTGACACCTTCGATATTTGTTCCACGTAGTGTTATGTCTGGCGGAGGTAGCTCAACTTTAGCAATTACCATGGACTTGGTTTTAGTCCTTTATGTTATATAATTTAGCACCGCCATTATACCGACGCGACCCTCCTCCGTCAGGTGCCATAGCTTACAAAGCAACAGACAAACGCTTGACGGCATTAATAAAACGGGAAGCGTGTATTGCGCACGCGCATCATATGTCTATGTGTCTTGTACAAACGACAACACATCAAGAATAAACTTACGACAAGTGAAATAGGGACGATTTTGTCTAGATGGTAATGTGGATGACTGTACCGACAACAGCACGTTAAGGTAAACACTGCGGTATCTTATGCACTTGTAATAAGGGTTAGTTTGCATCAAAAGTGGTTATCCTGATGTCGCCAACACATCATGTCTGTACATTGCTAGGCAATAAAGTTGTTCGGTAGTACCCTCACCGTTTTTCGATGTGACCTGAAGGTTATTGGTTGGTATAAAGTTGTTGTAACATTCTATAGGAAACTAAAGGTAAAACTTCAAGTGTGCGAATCTGTTGTATTGAGGATTGGCTTCATATTTATAGTAACCTAGCGGCAGTGCATGTTTTTACGAATAACTTAACTATAACGATAGTACCCAATTGAACAAAAGTAAGCAATTAAAAAATAATAGCGGAGCACGGTCATGTCAACGAATTGCAAGATAGATGTATTGTAGAGCGAATATTTATAAACAAGGGTGAACAGAAATTTACAAATATAAATGAAGCACAGTCAAGTATAGCAGAACAAGATGTAGAGCGACTGGATTACACTTGTAACTAAATTTACTGACCTACTGTCAAACCAGAAAACATTTGCCCATGACACCCTGTATACCATAATGCGGTCTTGTTTATAGCATTGCGACTTTCTCGTACCACACGACTTGTATCGCGTTTTTATGCGGCTAATAAAGCCCACGTTGTTTGAATAACACCTACCGACGGGGCGGGCTGAATTATTTTATGCACAAATCAGCGTAAGTAATGCTGTGGCTGTCCATTCACGGGCCTTGTCAGGCAGGGCTGTCAAAATAGTTTCTTAATATTTTTGAAAGAAAGAAAGAAAGAAATATTTATTTGCATTAAACATGGTATACAAAGATGTTAAGTTTTTCACAAAGAATCTCATATTCAGCCAATAAATATGTAATAATAAATGTATAATTTCTTACCGTATTTTTAACCTACCTAAAAAAACAGGTTCCCAGTTTGACCTGTATTCTTATATGTGTATGTATTACCATCATGAGTTTGGTTGAACCGATTTTGATGCAGTTTTCAGTAAAGTATTTGATATATTCAGAAGAAGGTCTTGTAAGTATTTTAATCGATTTCAAAAAATGGAAACTCGAACAATAACAACAACATAGGTTTATTTTAAAATGCCTTTGAAATTTCTCACAATTTATTCATCTTACGGCTCATTTTTTGTTTTCACCATATATATACTATTGATCCTCTCAATACGCCGGCATTAGCATAATATTAACTTCAAAATGCTTAATAAACTGCGTGTGTTTTTCATGAATGGATCGTTCTTGTGTAAATCTAGAAATCATTTCCTTTCAATAACTTCATTGGTTACTTACAGAAAAGAAAATGGCCAACCTTGACCATATTTCTGTCACGTCACAATCAGGGGACATTTTTAGTGATTCCTGGAACGCCCACACTTTGTCGGGACAGGCGCAATTAGCAACACGTTCGTCTTTTGACGACTTCTGAACTGACATTTGGACATTCCTTATGGAGCTACAGTTTATCTCATCCATTTAGTGTTTTTATCTAATAGATAAATAACAGTTGAAATATTGCAGTAACCCTGTACAAGTCAAATTTAAGATAAGCGGAGACCCACAATATAAGTACCTAATTTGTCTATTTCAGTCGATGTTAGGTAGTTAACTGCAAAATAATCATGCACGTTTCCAAATGTACAGCCATTTTGTGATATCAATATCACAAACTTTTTGATAAAGCGATGAATGAGTGAGTAATTTTATAGTTGTATTTAATCTGAGCACAAGTAGGTACTTTAGTTACTACGTGTAAAAAAGCAATAAAAAAACGTTTGAACCGTGGCTGACGGCCTGCTAACAGCTAGACGGAGTTATCGACAATTACGTGGCATTGTTTCACCGGCCGGTGCGCAAGCGCAGGTTCACTAGCCAGGGGTAGAGAACCTTCGGTCGCTTTAACAAAACTTCGTGGGTAGATTTACCTTGTCATTTTCAACCAAAAGAAAGTAGCTGTTTTCAGATATAAAAACCTGTGTAATGCTGTGGATAGACTAGCGAGCGTTCTGATTTGAGTATAACAACGAAATTAAATGTTTGTTATGATGATTGCAAGTGCGATTAACATGAAAGACATTGTTATGAAATTTGCACAACCAGCAAATCGTTAAAGAAAATGTTAATATTCTATTTGATTACACAAATCCATAAAATCTTGGACAATTATTCCAAACCTAATAAAAAAGTTGTCGACCCCTGTCGTTGCAGCTCGCAGGCTATCGCGCCTACGCAATAACCTGATAAGCTTTGCCTACGATTGTTTCCAATTGACTGTTGCTGTTGTGTTGAAAAACATGTCACATACGCAGTTAAGTGTAACGTATGGTAACGTTGACATCATTCAGTAGGTGAAAAAGTTATAATAAGGAAGGCAAACTTGGCGTAGACCTGTAGTAAGAAATAAACAAAGATAAAAAAGTGTAAACATTTAATATTGCTTCAAAAACACATACGCAAAAAAAAACAATGTTTGAACGTCCATTCGCATTTAAAAGATTCGACGCACCGTTTTTAGGGTTCCGTAGTCCGAGAAGGAACCCTTATAGTTTTCCCATGCCCGTCTGTCCGCAGTACAGCGAAGAGTACTGAGATGCTACAAAAAAAATTATTTAGTATCTGTTTGGTTACTAATCTCCTCGCTTAAGTGGTTAAATAAAATTTGAGGCCAACTTAATCATGGTTTACAGGACAATTAGGGCAAAAGCGCTTAAATACTTAGTACTCGTAGATACCCTTCGTGCGCACGGTTTTTTATAATTTTGTTTGTTTTGTTTTTTTAACTTTCAACGTCCATGTCTCCAGCTTCCATTACATACAGAGCACAAGTTAAGTAACAAGCCGTACACAATGCACTATAAATCCATCGCCACACCGCTCCAGGTGCAACACTCGTTAATTGTCCTCAGTAAAAAGATAACGCGGTCACATCTTATCCCTCACGGTGACCATTCAGCGTCGGGCTGCGTTTATTTATTGTGCTACAAGCATTAATCTGATAAGTGCTAGAAAATACTAGCACTTGTAAAGAAGGATGTGTGGGTTAATCTTTTTTTAGGGTTCCGTACCCAAAGGGTAAGGGGTAAAAACGGGACCCTATTACTAAGACTTCGCTGTCTGTTCGTCCGTCCGTATGTCTGTCACGAGGCTGTATCTAAACAACCGCGATGGCAAGACAGAAGAAATTTTCACAACAAATACTAAAATGTTAATAAAATAAATATTTGAAGGGGCTCCCAAATATATGGAACCTTTAGTAGTTTGTGTCTAATGTAATGAACTAAATGAAAAGATAATTTCCAAATGCCCAATATACAAACTGAAAGTAAGAACACAGACAGCACTCGCCAAATGAAATTGTAAAATTCCCAAAGACAAGATCCAATATGCGATCTCGTTGTCGAGATCCGTATCGATCGCGAATTAGCATAATAGAGTTAGTATCTTCTATAATAAATCGGGTCATTCGATTATAAATCGAGTCGCCTTTTTCGAAATTAGCCTATAAGTTATTCGTGCAATTAGACAGCTGCTCAGATTGTTAGCGCTGGGCGGATTTGACGACTAGGGTGGTGTGGAGTCGTGTACGTATTATTTTTACATATTTTTTTTTCTGTGGCAAATGGCTCAAAGCTTGGGTAAAATATGACTGTGTATTCAAGTTTAATAAGTATCGTATGATGTTGTAATACATAAACTGGCTGTACACTAGAAACCAGTCCCGAGGGATTCTTTAACTCATATGTTTACTTAGACCACTTTTTTAATGCTTTACTTCTTTTTAGTAACCCCAATTTTTTGTCACAAACCATAATTACTGCCATAGGGAGTCGTTGTTTGGAAACCACTGGCTTAATAAAGATATTAATACATTTACAATTATACATTAACCCGATCACCACCACCTAACATGCTCCATATTTTCCCAAACCCGAACGCAACACCACCCTCGGTAAACAAAAAAACAGACACAAAAACGTCTCCACACCCTCCTGTCCCGAGACGGGCCCCACCTGGATTTTCTTTTTCCCCGTCGTCTGTCCGAAATGAAGTAGCCAGTCCATACGTTAGCGGAAGTGGACAGGACGAGTGAAATGGCGGCACCGTCGCTTCCGCCCCCCTCCCCCCACGCTTTAATTAAAGGCAGTATAAGGCTTAACGCTACCTCTGAAAGGTGCTTGTCTCCAATTGAATGGGAAGGATTTTTTCAGTCGAGTTAAAGAGGGTTAGAGTAAGGGTTGATTTTTTTTGGTCTGCGCTCTTTGATCAAGCGTCTTCCGTTTTGTTTTATCTAGTGTTTGTTTGAGGGTTAAGATTCACTACTTTGGTTTGTAAAGAGGCTTGTGTACTTCTAATTTACAGGATATAAAACTATAAAAGGATTTATTCCCTTATTTAGAAAGTGGATTCTTGATAAATCACTACTTTTACTTAGCACTAGTTACTTCACTCATTATTGAGGTATTAAAATTAGTTTTTAAGTTCTTTGTATGCGTTTTGTAATTAATTTATTTCTTTGTTTTCATTTCAGGTAAGTGAACGACCGCTTCTACTCATTACTGAATATGGTAAGCAAACAAAACTTTTGAAATGGGATATCTTGCGTCTGTTTGATATAAAAAGATATCTCTATTACTTGGACAGTCAATTCTTTGTATCCACTTCAAGATTAAGTTGTATTAGTAGATAAATTTGGTCATTATTGTCTCAAGCAACAGTGAATGTGACAGTTTCAACAAGTTTAGACGTATAAAATGTCTTATTTAGACGCGAAGTCCTATAAAGCCCATCTTTATGGTCGCTCAAAGCATTTTTATTGCGTTACCAACAAAGATGTTTATTCTTTATCACGGCGCGAGCGCATAATGTAACGATAAACAAAAATCGTCAAGCGTGAGTCGGTTTAATAATGCGCGATTCTTTCTACTTTGAACATTGGTACTAAATTTTGCAATATGACAAATAGTTTAGTGAATCTGAATTTGATGTAAAGATAACTATATATAACGATATATTTATTTCATTTGCTAGTGGCTCCAAAATGAGCCAAAGGTCAATGATGAAAGGGTATTCACCTTAAAGCGAGAAAAAGCCTGTTGTTTACTCTAACTGAAGATTTTCGGGGAGTAATCAATAGTAACATTGAAGCAGGTACTGAGACACCTTTTTCTTTAAGTTCTCCTTTAAATAAACTTTAAATGTATATGGCTCTTTTATTCGGGTATTCGATGGGGATCTCCACCGTGCTCGCTGGTGGCTCGATCGCTTCATTTGCGGTGCGTGGGCGCAGGTCGCGCGGAAGCCGAGCACTGTTTTATATGACGTCGCGGCGTCGGAATCACTGCTAAGGACTGTTTTCCACTGGTTATCCATTCAAATAAAAAAAAATGCAAACGTTAACACTTTACTGGACAGTAATCCAGACACAATAGATATTATATTATTATCACGCTTATAGGCGTTCACTGTCCACTAAAGTGTTAAATAACAATGATTCACAGAAAACCGAAAGACTTAAAAAAATATTGGAAACATAACACTTTGTTCTTATAGCTAAAGCTAGTGCGTAACGAAAATCCAAAACAATAGTGGTGGCATGTTATCACAATTGATTGCCCACGCGTTAACAGATATTTCATTTGTGAAATTGTAGTTTTGTCGATCTACACATCTCTGTAAATATCATAATACTGACTGACAGGGTTCAGGTATGGGGCTTCTATGTTGGTTGCCACAATAGAAAGAGATACAAAGTTTATTGTTGACATTAAGTGAATCTTGCAATATTGTGAAGTATAACTTTTTATGTATCGCTAGCAGTGCCCCACAACCTTTACGCGATTCATTTACTAACACACCTAACCGATTCGATTTCATAGCGCCAGATACACTTTATTCATAGTTTTCAAATAAATATCCGATAGTATTATGACAGTTTCATTATAATACAGTCGGGTTATGCTCGGATTGTGGAATTTAAAACAGTTTTTCGATCGTTGTCAACATATGACCGTAACGTATGTTATATTTATGATAAAAAGTCCAACTTTGAATATGGAATTATGTCCAATTTGCGACGTTTTACGTGAATTTATGTATTTATTTGGGAATTTTCGTGGGTTGCCAACTGTTTATGTTATCGGGTCAGAGATCATTATTTTCTCATTGGGTTTTAAACGTCAGAATCGGAAAATAAATTTGTCTTGTATTTTCATTTGTTCGTAGGTGGTTCTCAGTTTACTTTATATCACTATTGCACAGTTATTCTTGACTATCGTTAGGGTTTTTTTCTTATAAAAGGCAATGTCTGATGAATAAGCATAATTTTTACGGAAACGTTTAAAGTTTAATCAATTTTCATTTGTTCTCGGTACATTGTTTGCTTTAGTATCATTTTTCTTATTTTCCAAAAAATTCGTATGGTTTGCATTAGGTGCCCATTCTTTACGACACTAAAAGGTACTTAATCTTAATTTTTATGAAGGGCAGAATATGTATATTACGTCATGTAAAGTGTACAACACACTTTTGCATAAAAGTTACACTTTACACGAGTATCATAGCAGAGCAATCGGACACATGTCGATGACGTCACGAGTGCGCGCCGCAGATAAGCCGACACGCGTCGTGACGTCATAATGCGCCATTGTCCGTCAATTGCGACCCGATGATAACGGACGCTTTGATCCGGGTTCGATTAAATGAAAATACAAAGTAGTGGCTGGTCTTTAAAAAAAACATGATTAATACTTCAGCTACCTGTTAGCCGAATAGAGCGTACACAAAATAAAGTTGATAACAAACGCGCGAGGAATAAAGGAATAGAAACGAAACACTTTAAAAAACGATATAGTTTTTACATTTTTTATAATCAAAACATTGAAAACTTGAAGTAATATTGCTACAAGTATCTTACTTTCATTATTATTAATTTAAAAATGTAAAAAAAGTAAAGTTAGCCTGTAACATCCCATCCCACTGCTGGGCAAAGAAAAGTGTATTTTATATTATTTCAAAACAAGTGCTATAATACTTCCCATGAAGACTTGTATTAATTTAATTTTAGTCACCAAAATTTTAACGTGTCGTACTTATTATTGTTTCATGGTGTTTATAAGCTGATCTTGTGAGCGGGGTAGCTAAATAACCTACTTCAATACAGGTTATTTATCAGGATTGCAATAAATCTTAACAAATAGTTATTATGATATTTGTAAATGCCATTAAAATCACGTTTATTTCTGTATTACCTCTCACTCATCAGCCCCTCTGGCATATCCCAAGGGATCTTGGAAATTATCCATTAATATGTTAGTTAATGAGATTTCTGCGTCTTAATTACTGGCCATCCATTGCGCGTCCTCTGAGGCGCCTGACATGTGTATTATCCTGTCAACACGCAATAGATATCTAGTAATGTGGATATGTCGTGTCATATCGGTATCGGTTTGTGTTGAGTTATCAAGTACAATAATGTCAAGTAAGTAGATGGGGATTTATGGTGGTGTATTGGGAAGGAAAGTGTGAGCTAGACGATTGAGAAGTAGGTTATTTGCTAATGATAAATCAAACTTATGATGATTAAATCATATCAATTCGATCTATTTTTTGTTCTGTTACTCGCAATACAACATCTACTTTTGCCACAAATCTTCTAGACAAAGCTTATATCCCTAAAAAAGTGCCTGAAAAGGATAAACCTGTCGCATTGAGTAAATCCTGTAATGATAGTATAAGTTTAATAATTTAATACAAATACAATAATACCTTTAATGGAGCATTCCATGATAATGTAGCATGTTTTATTTTTTTTGGAATGTGACTACTTTTTTTGTAGAAAGTGTCAACATTTATAGATATGATTTTGTGGAGCTGGTCTTCTGTTGTACTTTTACGTATGCATTTTGTTACGTTGAAAATAATTCAAACGAATATTGGTGGGATTCACAAGGCCCTTCTAAGGAGGGGCATATATTTTGTGGTGTCACTATTGCGTTATAATAATTCATAGCCAACATCATGTCGTGTGACGTACCAAGGCTTTATGGTATCAAGGAGCGTTTACGCAGTCCACTGCTCATGACAGAAATATGTGTGGTGCAAGCCACGAGACATCAGAAGTATGCGAAGCATAAGGTTTAAACCTACATATTTGTGTATATTTCCTTTAAAACCCATAATTTCAGTACCCAAAGGTTGTCTGAAAGAGATCGCTAATCGCGATAATACCGCCTAATTGTAAATTTCCTTTAAACAAACTTGTAAATTCACTAATGTTGTGTGCAACATTACAATAAAAATTAAAGAGTTACCTATATTTGTAAAAAAATTAAGGATTATTCCACCATTACAAGAAATATAGAGTATAATTTAAAATAAAAACGCCGACATTAAAATTGACACAGTACCAATTGTTGGATCTATCGGACATAAAAGAAGTTAGTCAGAACTCCTTATCAACTAGAAAAAAGCTGATAATCTTCAAACGGCTGAACAGATTTTCATTAAAGATGGCTTAGAACACTCCGAAAAAAAATATCTATGACACAAAAAGTAACTAAAGGAAAAACGGTTCATCTGTTTGGGAGCTACGAATATATATCATAGACTGATACATAGACAGACACGTCAAACTTAAAACACACCTCTCTTTTTGCATCGGGGGTTAAAAATTACTAACGTTTCGGAGTATTGTGGTTTTTATGGCCTTCTACTATGACTGAACAACTTTTGTCCAATTGTTTGAATCAAAAATAATTTTGTGAATAATTGAGTAGGTAATTATTTCAGTAAGTATCGGCCAAAACTTGACTTATCACCATGCACTTACACCTACTTACTATACCACAATCGTACTTTCTCACCATTAAGCAGCATTCACCATGCCAAACTTCCCAGTCTGAGGCATTTTGCTTCTTTGCTTATCACAAATTTGAGGTATTCCTTGCTCGTTTTTTTTAAACATTAGAGCTTAAATGCAAGCTATCACACTTATCGCCAGCCCGCGACCTCTCCTACCTTGCACCACACACCAAGTCGGAGACAATTGGCACGTCACCGGCAGAGGCGGCCCGACCACAAATCACCGCCTCTGGCCAGCCCGCGCTCCGTGTAGCCCGTCTTGTATAGCTGGAGGTCAGACACAAGGGAAGCGTGAGGTTCAGGTAGTGGTTTTTCGCAGCACTAGTTGGTCAGATCATCATCATCATCATCATCATCATTATCAGCCGAAGGACGTCCACTGCTGAACATAGGCTTTCCCCATGGCTTTCCACAACGACCGGTTGTAAGCGGTCTGCATCCAGTGCGATCCTGCGATCTTTACAAGGTCGGTGGACGTCCTACGCTGCGCCTTTGGTCGAAGGCTCTCCAATCAAGGACTTTTCGTGTAGATAGTACGTGAAGATTTCGAACGCCATGGTACTTAGCATAGAAGGAACGGCTTTAGGAATAGCTTGCTTGGTTTAGTTTGGTGGATAGTTTGACGTCCTCGGTGTAGTGGCTAAGCACGCTGGGTTTCATGGCGTCACCGTTCGGGCCCCAAGTTCGATGCACGGGTCAATGAAGAAATTATAATTTTCTATATTGTCTCGGGTGTTGTGGTACTACTGATTTTCATAACACAAGGTGCTTTACTATGGAATCGAAGCAAGTATGTGAAGTTAGACGCAGGTGACTTTGCAAGGGGGTGCCAAACTTTAGGAGGTAAATGAGACCATCAATACCTGCAACTTTTACTATGAGGCCATTCTTCAAAACCTTATTTTTTGCCTCTGAATACATTTTCGTCAATGTAGCCGGCTGATTTTTTTATGTGGCACCTAAAATTTTACTAAGGAGTTCGAACATGAGCATGGCCCCATTGTAAATATTTTTCATATTGATGGTTTCATTCACATCCAAAAATTTGCCACCCCTTGCAATGTCACTCTAATTAATTAAATGAATTAAATAAAAAACAAATATAGCCTTAAAACACTTTAGAAAATATTACACTCCACAAGATGGATGTGCTCACTCACTCACGTCATAATTTTAAAGGCGTTAGGTTTAGCCAGTTCGATCTCACGTCTCATTACGAGCATGCATTGGCCGATTACTCAGTTTCGCTCGATCAGACTTTCATTTGTGACTGATTGAGCTAGTCGCCAGTCTGCAGCCGCCTTTATATCATGTCAATAGACTTTTTGGTCGCATGCCATAGTATTTTTTACTCTATAAAGAAATAGGACATTAGCTTCATCTGACTGTCTAAAAAACAAAACTGTTAGCTTCATAATCCCATCTAGAGAGTTACAATGTTCTTGGTATAGATTGAGGCAATTTGTGCTTTTTGAAAACTTTCTTCTAGATTTCTTGACTTGCAAAAGTTTTGAGCAATTTGACTAAAAGATCCTTTTGCACAGGAGAACTCAAATCCAATTAACCACCCTCAGTTATAAATAAAAACGCCAATTAAAACCACCCTTCCGAACGATAAGACTAAACGCGAAACTTAACCATCTCTTAGGTCTTATAAACCTCCACTGCGTCCCTAGGTAGTCGTCAAACGAAATCACTGCAATACCACTCCACGAGACAAGGACGGTGAATGAGTGAAGCGACTAGTGGGAAAAGGACGGGTGAAGCTTTTGCAGTTGTCATAATTTCAGGCGGCAGACTAATAATAAAGATAAAACCGGTGCAGCCGCCTTAAGGGGAGTGTTTATGTTTTCAGTTTTTGCTCGCTCAGCTCGCTTCGCTTTTTGGCGACAATTGCTTCGCTTTTCTAGTGGTCTACTGGAAAAGTTAATTTTGTTGCGCATTTTGTAAGACGGAATTTTTGGTTGGTTAATTTCTTGTTATGAATAAGATTGTGTTTCTTTGAGGAGCGTACAAGATCGTGTCTTAAGCATCCAATGTTTTATCCAAAATGAATAAATTATTTCAGGATGCTGGACTGCCTAATTGAAACATAAAAAAAGGTTGTGTTCTTTTAAATTATCATATGCACACGCAATGCAGCAGTATTATTAGCAGTGTAACCATCAATTGTGTGATAAAAAGTACTAAATAAACAAAGAAGATAATCATAATTTTTAAAGTAAACCTATGTTAAGTACGTGAACATATTAATCTTACCAACAATAGGAGGTAATATGTCAGGCTTTCCATTTGATTTTGGTCGTAAGAACTTTTGTAGAACATTATAAAACAAATTTTAGACCGATTATAACGTGTCTTCTATTTCGTTTTGGCTCGTGCACTTTGATTAAAGTAAAATAGCGGAAGATACGGCATGTCATACTAATTGTCAGGTAAAAAATGGCACTACTCACTACTACATACAAGATACCCACACAGCTGTGTAACTTTACGCTACTGACGACAGAGACAAACCCATTTCTTACGACGGTAGTGCGAGCGAAACAAACGCGCGCTTTGAGATGTCTCTTGTCACGTTGACGTCTCCTTGCAATAAGAATCAAGAAGCGTCAGCAGACAAATCGGATGGAAATTGTGTTCCATGTTTTTTGTGAAAACTAATAAATTACTTGTTATTATTACTTTACTATTTTGAAATGTCGAGTGATGTTTGGCGTGAGTAGGGTTACCAAAAATAAAACAAAATATAGGTTTATTTTTAAATATTTATTGTTAAAACATGATTTTTCCAATTAATGATTTCCAAGTTTAATTTATTTTGTAATGAATAACTACTTGGCCCGCTGCAGTTGACATGATGAATAGATGGCGCTGACGTCACGCAACGATGTATCCGTAAGAGACCTGCAATTATACAGATTAGGTGCGTATTTAAAAAAAGCTTCACGTTAATACAGTCATTTTTGTAACAAACTTGAGTACATAATTATTTTATTGTTAACATTATTGAAGTTGAATACTATTTTACAAAAATTAATCAATATCAGGTAAAAGTTAAATTATATAAATTTATTATGATCGACATTTTATGCTAACGGTACCGCGTAGACAAATCTCAACAAGCAGCATTTGTTGCGTTATGTGTCATCAATCATCATCATACCTAACTGGTCGCACATCAATGAATCGTATATTTCTATCTCGCCCTGAAAAATGGCTGTCAAAAAAAGACTGCGTTTACAAATAAATTTAGAAATTAAAGTTTTCGTGTACTTACGAGTGAAATGTGATTCCATGCGATTAGTTTTTCCTTTTAGAATGGTTTGGGCAACGTATGAAAGCACACGAAGGCATTTTGGTAACGTTTAACCCGAAAAAATAATATTTTTCCTCTCACGTCACACGTCTTACGTATGTCATCCGCGCACGCAATCCCGATTGTAACTGGACGCAATTAGGCGACGGGGGCCTGATTTTAGCGGTCCACGTTTGAGTGGCGCGTCACCTATCTTCCGCTATTTTACTTTAATCAAAGCTCGTGCACTATATTTTAGACCGCAACGTTCGTCAGTACTCGCACATTACCGGCGGATTCCACTAGTCCGCAATATTTTAATACCGGGCAGTTAGTTCTACGCCTCGTAAATCAACCGCGAGTTGCCGCGAAAATTGTCGGCTGCGAACCTTCACAGTATATGGAGGGATCGCAGAGAATTCATGTCGTATCGTGCAGTTGTATGTTTTATATTTTGATAATTCAGCGTGAAATAAAGAAATTGGTTATGATAACGTTAATTTTAAAAGGTAAGGATTTCATAATTTTCTCAAATTGCCAGTAGAAATAAAATCGTATTGAAAGAAATAACCCTCTTAAAAGATTCCAAAGTGGAAGGTGACAAATGGCAATTGAACTGACAAAATCAATTATTGCACGAATAAATAAAAATATATTTTGATTCAGTCGTTACTTCAGTCCACCGCTTGATACTTTTTAATTCATTTTTATTGCTATTTTCTAGTTGAGGTAACAAATATTTTACCATGACGCAATTGTCGCTACTTCACATGATGCTAAAATGAGTAACTAAAATCGTGACACTATTTCGACGTACTTTGTAGTGTCAAATATTGCGTGAAATATTTGCTTCGTTATAGTGTTAAACTCTAACATAGGTCAGCTCCAATTTTATCATCCCGCTATCGACATCTAACCCAGATTGAATCTTTTTAATGAAACACAATTTACGGATAATTTCGCGATAATTTATTTGATTTTTCATCCCGACGTTTCGAACACTTTACAGCGTTCGTGGTCACGGGGTAGACTAAATTGTGTTTCATTAAATGTGTAATATTCGCGTAAACTTCAGATTGAATCTAGTTCGTTTTATCTGCAAATTCCGCGTATACTGTAAGACATTACAACAGCCTCTTAGCCAATGATTTGTTGCGATCCGCGTCAGTCTTGCCAATGTAATCTCACATCACACCGCGTACAAGACTCCCGATATTCAGCCAGTCCGTTATTTCTGTTAATGTCAGGGTATATTGACCGTTCGCTTGTAAATAGCTCTATGTTTTATTCAGAATAGCACACTCAAAGTGAGAAAGATAACCTTTATCTTATTTTAGATAAGTTAACAGGCCTATTCAAAATTGAGTATTTTGTTCATGGGATTGATTTGATTTGTAAACAGAGGGTGCAAGCTTATTACGTCTACGTGTTATAATATAATATTCCTTTCTTAAAAACCTCTCCGATTCGTTAAGATGTCAAAGTATTGAAAATTTTATTTTTTTAAAGACATGTCTACCATATAATTTTAATTGACCTTCGTTTCACTTCATAGTAGTTGTGTTTATATTGTGGAAAGGGCAATAAACCCTTTATTTGCTCTTTGTTCATTGCAAAATCTAGCATCACGTTTTATCTCCACTCTTTCCATATACTGCAGTACATAGCAACAACCTCTTAACCAATGATTTGTAGCGATCCACCGTCAGTTCACGATGTAATCTCTCTTCGCCGAGATTTAGGGCCGATCGCATCAGCTGGGCAGTCCATCGCGATACTGGACCTGGGACCAGAGCGTTGCTGACGTAATTGACGGACTTTGAAAGAGATAGAGAAGTTTTTGCTGGAAAATCCGCAGAGTCTAAACCACGCACGTTCTATAGACGTTGAGTTTTGTTTTTGACTGTATCAAAAGCCTATACATATGGGCTTCAAACGTTTTTAGAAAGTTTTTGTTGTAGACAGTGATAGCAATGTTTGTTTTGTATTTACGTAGAACTTAAATTAGTTACCAATCTTAAACAATATTCGGGTTCCCTTCTGACAGTGATTTGAAGCGAGTATCTTTTAGTAACTTTATGCCCACATAGCGCTTCTAGTTAACTCGTCAAGTATGTGTGAACGAGACACAATAGAAATTCCATTATTATGCGACTCTCGGCAGTCGTTTGATACCTGACTGATTAATAAATATGTGCCAGACAACACAGGAATTGTCTTGGTTTCGAAGTAACGAATTTCCTTCCTTGTGTAACGAATACCAGACAACGATTATGACGGGAGCGTCTCCCTTAATACTAATAAATACTTAAATATAAATTAACATCCATGACTTCGGTACAATTAATGTTCGTGCTCATCACATAAAAATTTGTCCCTTGCGGCATTCGCACCCGCTACCGCTGGCATAGTAGTCATTGCTTACCACTACACTACATCAAACGTGTCGTAAACAAAAATACAATAAAAAGAGGCTATAAATAAGGAGAAAGAACAAATAGGTGCCTCTTTGCGCACTTAGAGAAAGTATATCAGTACCGTAACCATGAGCCGCTAGCGACTACGTAAAAAAAGTCTATGGAAAATTGCACAGCGCCCCTAGCGGTCACTTGCAGAACAAAAATTTTCCATACTAAAAGTTGCGTCGTTACTAGCGAGTAAAACCGACCTAAACTCATGGTAAGGGTACAGGAAAAGGTACTTCTTACACGCTATTCCGCACCTATAAATAAACTTAAATAAATATCTAACCTTGCCCCCAGTCCACACTCCCTTACAAGACGTCCCTTATACGTAATCTGGTTCATTAAGCAGTAATTAAATATAGCTGACTTCCCTGACTTTCCTCTTTAGGACTCGGCGTAGGAGCTCCTGATTAATTAAGCAGGTATTTTAGTAACACTGCCTCATTAGGCTTGCTACCGATTTGGGTGAATCGTGCGCATTTTTATAGGTGCGAGAAGTAACGCGTCGTGGTTTGTGGCGAGAGAACACGAGTGTGCGGATTTCTTTATCTTTTTGTTTGTGACTATGAGTTGGTCAGAGGCTGTTAATGTCTGAAATAGAAGAGTGGATAGATATTTTACGTTCCCTTTAACTGAGGACTTTTAGCATAGAGAAAATTAAATTATTAAGTAGGAGAATTTTCCTTGCCTGAAATTTAATTAATTACAAAGTAAGTTAACCTGTAACATGTCAATAGGGAATGATATCTGTTTCGTTAGTTAGAGGTCGTCAAAAACTTATTTCCGCTACTGATTGAATTTTCTGCGTTCCCAAGCGGTTGGCTGGTAGAGAATGCTCTAAGGCATTAATTCTGTTAATTGTACAACTCTAAACTCTCTCAGCTTTGAGCTTGAGCTTGAGCCTTGACACATTTTTTTTATTGTGTTTTCTTTTCTGTGTTTTTTTATTTGTGTCGAATAAAGTCCTTTATTCATTCATTCATTCATTCAACTCACAGTGCAATAAATTTTTAATAAATAAATACCCGCCAAGTTCCCACCCCGGTGACTTCTTAAACATTACGCTATAAAACGCCTAGTCTAACTCTTACTGAATCAAATATCCCCAGCAGTCTCTTCCAGTCAGCTTTCGTGGGCATTAGCTGCAGGTGCGATGCAATTGGCCTGTGCAACTGCACCTATTCATCAGCAGGAGACAGAACATCAATCATACGAGGCGGAAATTCGCCTTTATTGCCTTGAGGCTTTACTTGGGTGAGGTTATGTAGGCCGCTCCTGTAGTATGGAATTTTGACGCACTATTTGTTAATGGTTTGAATGATTTTTTTACACCCGTTGTGTTATTTTTATTCTTATACCAACCAAAAATTTGCGCACGGGCAAGATTGGTTTCTTATTTAAAGAGTTCATGGCCTTATTTATAGAAAGTATCCTGCACCCGTAACAATATATCTGCATTACCTAAAGGTATGACCGGGAAAGAATGGTTTTAGCAATTAATAAAAATAAATAATTCCACCTTTTGTACACTTTTATTTGTGCAAATAAGTTTTTAAATAAAATAAAATAAATAAAGATAAAAAAAAGGAACAAAACAGTCTCCAAAAAACTAATTAAAAAGCTTTACTAACGCATTTCTCTTCTATTTAGGAAAAACAAATTCATTTGGAGTCGGTTCATGATGTGCGAAGGCTATTGTGCTTTACGTAAGATTAAACTGACTATAGAACAACATCAAATGGCTATCAGGTATACAATGTCAAATTGTTAATACATAGGTAGTGTAATTACTGATTTGATTTGAAAGTGTAATTACAACACAGTTGAATTATATAACACTTGGATCTTTAATAATAAGTACTCAATCTTTTTTAGTAACTATAACTTTATGCAGCTGATATTGAGTGACGTCACATCACATCGCGTGACGTCACGATACCCGTGATCCGACACTAAACCGGCAAAGAGTGATGTTATGTGCTTCGAAGGTACATATTTTACACGACATGGAGACACTTATGAGATAATATTGTATGCTGTCATCGTAACTTTGGGTGGAGGTTGATAGAAGCGCAATGTGTGTATAATATACTAGCTTTTGCCCGCGACTTCGTTCGCGTGGACTTCAGGTTCGTCCCGTCTAGTAGCGCAAAAAATGTGTTTTTTTACGACCTCACATTAGAAACCTCAAAAATTGTAGCCTGTATGTTATTCTGATGTATAAGCTATATTGTGGTAAAGTTTCATTCAAATCCATTCAGTAGTTTTTACTTGAAAGAGTAACAAACATCCATACATCCATACAAACTTTCGCCTTTATAATAGTAGTAGGATTATGCTGAGTCATCATACCTTAGTGTCCCTACCTAAGTAGTAGTAACAAATATTTTTATTAATCGCCAGCGCTATGTCCCTTAAGTATTTTTTAATTAATGCCATTGCTAGCACTGAATTTATATATTTATTGTACAGATAACGTTTCACAGTGGGGAATCGTTACTGTCTTGCGACCTCAACATCTGGTGACATCAACATGACAATGATGAAAATGATGTCTTAATACCTTTTAATTTGATAGAAAACTCGAGGATGATTCAACAATACAGCAGTTTCACCTGTATTGCATTCGCTATAAAGACGTACTCCAACCTCTTCAAATGTAGAGAGCATCAGTTATGTGTATTTCATCTCATTCACAGCAACAAATATAGTATCCAACTCAAAACAGCATTATACTTCTTTCATATCACCCACCCCCATCAAAATACTAAACAGTTTTCGATGCCAAACCTGCCAAAGACAGCTACCGGACGATAGCGCACCGTCGCCCGCGCATCGTGGATCAGATAGCGCCATCTCTCGGCCGCGCGATCTAAATAACGACTGTTCGATAAATCGCCGACGTCGCCTTTCCCCAGTCCGCCCCTGTCCCGCAATTAATGTCCGCACTGGATACTTTCCTGTTATGATTTTGAAAATGGAAGGTTAGTTACTGGCCAGCGATTTTATTGTGATCTTCGCAAGAGACAGAAAGAGTTAACAAAAATGCCGAGACCTTGTACTGTTTTTCTTAAAATCGTTTCAAATAAGTACATGTAATTGAAATACTTTAAATATCAGCGTGATTAAATAATATTAAGTAATATTAGTTGGAAAATAATATACTTTTCACAGCTGTGTTTTCTAGTTCCAAATCAAGTATGTACCAAGACCGGAACCCAGAACATAAAACTAAATTTTTAATTTTAAAATGACATTATAAATGGAATCGACAATCGGAGGGCCTCGTACGAGGTAAAGGACCTACCTCATCTTTATCTTTTCCACACGAAATGCAATCGAACGTAAGAAGAAAACACTAGGCCTTTAGGGAAATCAGCTGATTGACTGACAGCTATTTGATAGATCATCATGGAATATTGCTACACGTTATTATTACGAATACTCAGAACCTGCTCAACGTACATTTATTTAAAGAAATCGTTCCCAAAAATCATAAAGTTTACCTAAATAGATATTTGAATATCATGTACCCTTCGACGTGGAAAGTTTTGTAATAATGATGTTACCTGTATTATCTTGGTTCTAATGAGTCGCTGTTGGAGGTACTTTAGATCGAAGTTATTTAGTTTTTGGATACTACTACTACGAACAATGTCTCAATAAAATTGTGACCTTTGAACAACATGTGCTTGCATTGCTTATCTTATCCAACTTACACCGATAAACTTGATCATGTTAATCCCTTATTTAGTTAAATAGTAAATACAAAAAAAAGCTAAAATACAGAAGGGTCAATAATGGTTCTTAGTAAAACTATCTGAAACTTTTGCGGGTCGCGGTAGCAGAGAGTTTTCCGATATTTAATTATTCAGACAGTTCAGCATTAAAAAAATATGGAATAGATTGGATTTTAAAAACTTATGAAATACAAGTACCGTGAAATAAATTAACCTTTTTCATATTTAAGCTCTTTATCATAAAATCCACAATCTAATAAGACTTGAAAATTTCCTCAACAACTCTAAAAATTCCGAACCCAATCCATAAACCCCAACTGTCCTACCTGTCACCGCGCACCAAACTGGCCAATCTGACCGACCCATAATGTTCTGTTTTTGTCTCGGTCCACCCCTATAAATTATTCTAAATCGGCCGCATTACATATTCAGAGGCTGAGACGGCGCGGGCGCAACGATCGTATATCAATCGTGTCGATACCGTCTCGGGAACGATCGTTCCGGGAAACAATGCGTGCGACCTGGTGCTACCTGGTGTGTAGCAAAGAGAAGTGAGATAGCTCTCTCTGAACAGAAGCGGGTTTGAAAGCGGGACAGTATTAATGTTCAAAAAATATTTTTCATTTAAAATTACAAAATATCCTGTCTTAGCCAAACCATCAAGGTAGCCATCAAGAGTGTGTATGAGTGTGTTTTTTACCTTTCAATTATAGTCTGAGGCAATGGGGTTATTTTACAAACATCTCATCTGTATCAGCCAAAACGTCGAGCAGTGAGTAATTGCAACTCATAAGTTTTTACTCGCGTTTAAACCCGTCATGTCTAATATTTATTGCAATGCAACGCGAAAGTTTAAAATCCTATCTCTCATCTGCGCTCTTATCAGAAAGTTTTTATACAGTTTTTACGATTATGTACAGGAGGTATTGTGTTTCACTTTATTCTTATAAGATTTAAAGATTAAGGGAATACATTTGTACCTCAAACTGGATTTCAGTGAAAATATAATGTAAATAAAGTGTTTTACTAATCTTTCATCACTTTTATCTCTATACTATAACCTATCTCTCCTCTGTAGCGTAAACCCATGTATGACCCACTCTAACTTTCAACCTGGCCGTCCTTTCTCCTCTATGTTACCAACCTAGCGATTCGCGGCCTCAACCGCCGCTCATACTGAATGATATCGCCGCATCTCGGCGTAAGGCACCGTCTTTGTTCCATGTAATCGGACGATTCTTTGCAGGATCGCCTCATTAAGCCTCCACGAAGGGCTTCAAGAAATACAGCGGCCACGCCCCTGGGTCGGTGTCACGTTGTATATTGCAGGGATCTCGTACGAAGGGCATCGGACGATGACGTCACTTAGTGATGTCCGGTTACTGGAAAAGAAACAGAAACGAGAGTTAACTTACCCGAGAAACTTTTTTTATGTCAGGACTTTTATAGGTAGTTTTATAATTTGTTAATATGAATTTGATGTACTTTTTCATGAAATTTAACTCTAAAGATTGTATATTTTAGAAAGATATCCAACCAATCATTGGACGGCCAATATTTAAATACTAATATAAAGAATGACCTTTAACTGGTATAATAATGATGATGGAAAACCCAATAAGAAACCAACTAAAGATGTAAGCTTGAATATAAATTCAAACCATCGTGAAAATCATAAATCATTTAACCAGGTCAACACAGATTTTTCCAGTTGCTATCATCAGTAAAAACACCCGACAACAGTTCTTAATGAATAAAAAAGAGCTTTAATTCCCTTTAGTTTCATGCAAATGAAAAGTTGTATGTCACACCGCACGTCCGACGTCGACATATTTATTCAAATCTCAGTCGTAATATAACAAATTTACGATCCTCATCCAGTTTAACGTCTATTATTGTTGATTGGGTACAAAAATCCGTAATATGCTGCGACGTTAGTTGTTATTTAAGAGGGATGGACCGTCAGGGGCGTATCGTCCCATAAACAATAAATTCGACTTACCTCGGAAAATTATTATGGTGGGCATAAGTTCGGATGATATACTAAGCAATAAATTGATACACCTGACACAGGAATCTATGACGGTCGCGGACAGACCGACTCGGACATAAAATTAAATTAGATACTTTTGTTGTGCGCCCTCGAGCTATTTATCTATTTTACGGACCAATACGACATACGGCTGATGCGTTTTCTTTTTGTTAGTTTTTTGTGCACGGGAGTTTACAACACGTGGGAAGGGCCCGCATTCATTAAAGGGTTTCTGAGACGGGAATTACGACTTTATGCCGAGCAATAAAAGGATATGCTCGTAAGTGACATGCTAAATGGGCGTAAGTGAAGTTATATTCAATGTTTTCTTGGCCGGTATAGGATGATCGTATGGATTTATTTTATCTGCGTAGGTTGGGAACGAACCTTTTTAGATGGAGTTACGGTAAAACAAATGTTTTCTGGCCAATCTTGCCATATTGTGCGTGAGGCTGATGTCATATTAATTATGAGTAATAATAATTTCTCAACATAAATTCACCCGGATGTGACAGGTTAATTTTATGACAAATTGTAGCAAAACTGTTTTGTTGATTCGTTTTTTATATTTTTTGAATTTTTTTGTGACATTTGGATAGATGATTATTTTTGGCAGCATTAAAACAAGGTGTTATTTTTATCCGAAGAAATTGATAGCTTTTCATTTCTCATTTAGAGTAGTTAGTTTATAGATACTTAGTTCATACCGTTACATAATTAGGTACTTGATTCAATATATTCCTTTTTTTATCGATTTCGGATAACATTTAATAATCATTTTTATTCAAGTCATTCATGAAAGCTGGCGTGCAGCATGAATGATTGCTTTATGCTAAACTTTAATAAAAGAGAAAGAAATAGAGACGAAATCGTCTATTAAACTAATAGGTTTTATTTATCTAATTTCTACCTACTCTTATCTTGTCCATCTAAATAAATATCTCAACGGAAATTAGTCGTCGAACCAACTTACAAGCTGTCGCCACGCGTCGTTTTACAAATATTTATAACTTACACAAAATAAGCCGGTTCTCGAGATGTGCCTATGTTTAATATTTTTTCATTCCGGAACATGATAATCGATTTTGTAATAATTTATCTATCCGCGTGGGACGCCGCCATCTTTGTTTAAAGTTGAACTAAGTAGTTCAAAGTTTACGTTTGAAGATTCGAGTTTTGTCTTGAGTGTCATATTTTATTTGAAATGTGATCGTTTTGGGTTACTGTTTTTTGTTTTTGACTATAAATTGAGACGGTTCATGAACTCGGCTTTAGCAGGAAATGAGTTCAGTATAAAACTTTGAATTATTTGTTGTCTTCACAAATATTTTGAGTCGGAACCAAAACATTGTTTAGTTTTAATAGGCAAGACCTTTTTGTTTTACTTAAGAATTTTCGTAAAATTACGTTATTTTAGGTATTTTACATTCTGTAAAAACTTCTAAACCATTAACAGATCGAAAAAGGTATGGATTTTTGTATGCTTTCGTTAATACTTTTATTAAAATTGCATTTGTTAGGAAATGGTACACTTCATTTGATATATTGAACGCGAACTCTATGCCTGACTCTCATCATAACGTTGACTCATTTCCCGTAACTATTTTTGTTAAGTATGCGCGATTATAATTAATATCAGCAAGACAGCTTCACTGCCTCCCTGGCATCTTGATGAAGGTGTGAAAATTATGTCGCCACTCGAAATATGATGGCATAAAGAAGTTGTATTGCATGTAAAATTTATGATATAGACTTGAAGTGTTAGGCGAATTTATGGAGTCCTCAAACCGTGTTTTGTAAGATAACAATAAAACTCAACGTTTTGTGGCAGTTTGTTGATGGTGAGGCGTATTCTGTTTTGAATAATTTCAGTTTCCTTGTCAAAAAAATAATGGATCGCCATCTCAGTAGGTGTAATAATTTAGTTCAATGGCCGAAACATTTAACATTATGTACCTACTTAAAGCACTCACACTCTTAATTTGCATACCTACATATGAGTTTAAAAATGACTAAATGGCTTGCATGAGAAAAATACACTTGATTGAAACGTCTTGAGGCTAAAACTTTTGAGCGTTAGTGGTAGCATTGTCATTTGATATTTTTTAAATCTAGAACCACAAAGCTGCCATATTCTAAGCGCTTTCTTCGACTCTTCACCCCAATCGTCGTGTCACCGCGAACGCATTATTCACGCGCATGCCGCGCAGCGCATCACGCAGGCTGTCAAATGCGCGCGCGCAGAATGCACTAATCGCGCGAATTAGACGAAGCCATCTTGGCTGTTAGGGTTTAGGGTTAATATGATGTTTACCGAGAGAATAGAGGTAATGCTCCGATTTCATTTCGATCGCAGAATAACATTATATAAAACAATTACTTTGTGGTGCGATGAATTTTAGGAACTTAGGTATTTTAGATGTTCGAGATTCAGATCACTTAAAGTTTTTAACTGAGTTAAAATACCAAAACTAAGCGCTAAATAAACGTGCTTGTAGGTATACTGCCTCCTCCTAAAAAGTTCTACCGGATATTGATTAATTGGAACACATTTGTAAGGTACTTATTTTTATTAAGCCTTACTTACAGGGTATTGAAAAGTTTTCTGAAGCGCTGGTAGGGCCCAAAAGATAAGGAGACATGTTTCGCACATTTATTTTAATTTTTATATTTGACGTTCATAAGTGTCATTTCATGACCTAAATTGAAATAAAGATTTTGAATTTTGAATTTGAATTTGAAATAATTTAAATTATTTAAAATTACTACTTGAACTGAAGTACTACCACTTGAAGCTGAAAAAGTCTTTAGTTCATGAATCAATCAATCAAATAATCATTTATTATAATCAAATATTCATTCAAGGTATACCTAACTTTTAGTTCCTTAGCTAGACCTCTAAATAGGTATTGCCACATTTCTTTCGTCAAAGTGCATCGCGCCGCCAACCCTGCAGCAACTATTTCGGTCTCTTTGTCCCACGTGTGACACTCCACGCCTATTGCTAATCTACCTTTCGTCACCAATAAATATAGAACGACAACTCCTCGACTTCTGCAATTGAGGCGCGGAATAGTTGGCTCGGCTTCCAGATTCTTGACTGATCGAAATTATGCGTCATATTTGATGTAAATGTTGGGCGATGTTAGTTGATCAATGACTGGGTGTGTGTATCTACTCATATGTAAGGTTAAGTTTGATATTAGGTATATTCCAATGTTTGGATCGAGTAGTGAAGAAAGCCAGTGGTCTCTACTATAGAATAAATCCTCTTAAAATATAAAAGTATGTCATATTTTTATTTAATATTTCAATCACTCTAGTTGTCTGTTGATTATCAATTCATTGTCATCGGGCTGTTGGTATCGGATTTTGCAGCCGAAGGTTTCTGCTAGTTAATTTTGCTTAAACATTCTAAGTGTTCCTTAACATTTTACATTGAACAATTGCAATTTGATGTAAGATTTTGAAATTTTATTCGTATCAGCCGAAACGTCAGGCAGTGAGTAGTAAATACTCAAATCTGTAATTTGTGTTTAGACCCGTCATGTCTTATTCTCATTGCGATTTGTTGTGCCGTTTTTACAGGGTTGAACAGGAAATCATATCCAACCAATCATATGACTTTTATGTATCCCAATAATTATCGACACATCAATGAATCCAAAAAATATCACCGCCCTTTGCCCAGCGGTGGACCATTAACTGTTGCTAAATATAGTCCAGTTTTTATGACCATTTAAGGATTAACTGCACTCCTTCGCTACCTCGTATTTTATCGGGCTCATAAAACCCAATGCCTTTGATATCGAGATATTTCATAACGGTAATTGTTTTGTAATTTAATGAACAATAAAACATATTTTATTATGCGAAATTAAACATCGAGAATTGTAATTTTGAATGAGGATGCAGTTTTATAGGCAATTTTTTCTTTGTCACAATAATTTATTTCTTTTAAATTAGTTTAAAATTCATTTCTCTTGTAAAGAGAGTTTTATTGATTGTTGGAAATGCATTGGAGAGATCGTAATCTTTTTGTAAGACTTGATCTTACAAAACGTACGTACGATCGTACTTTACATGAATCGTGTAAGATTCGCATTAGTTTTTCATCACTGAAATCGGTTTCCTTTTTAACCAAATAGGTATCAATTGGAAGTTCCTCGGCATACATATATCAATTGCAAAGAGAAAAATTATGCATTAGGTATCTGAGTAATTATTAAAACTCATTTGAGGAGATATCGCTTGACTGCTCTTTTATAATTACGATTGCTTTCTAAGACATAAATCGCGATTTCAATCACAGACCGATTAAGCTTAAACTACAAACCACGGAAAATAATTTTACTTGACTCGCTAAAAATAATGATTATTACCAATTCATAGATCAGTTTGTCTGTAATCAATTCTATTATGTATATTTATTTATCCGCACAGCCCGCGTGGTAGAGTATGGCCCGTACTACCTAATACTTGAGGTAAGATCTTTGCCCAGCAGTGGGATGCTTACAGGCTGTTTACTTTTTTTTTAATTTTTATTATATTTATTATTAATCACGTAAGAAATCGTTTGAAGTACCTACAAGTGATGATAGGTACCTATTGGAACTGTAAAAAATTCTTCAGTACCTATAGTATTTTTTCCGAAACTGCCCTTAGGGTTTTATGTTTCTCATACGTTGTGTAGTAATAATAAACGTATTTATATACACAGTTTACATATCATTAGTGTAGTTTGCTTATCCTTGTTAGTGAAATGGATATCAAACAAACTTATTAGAATTCCTTTGTCTAAATGTAATTGAAATGCTCTGAAAGGAAATGATGATGCTGAAATACTAATTCTAAAATAGATTTTCAGTATTATGCCGAGGACGTGTTACTTTACATGACAGACAATATTAAGGAAATCTATACTTAGATAGATGGGATATTACTTTTAAATAGGTATAATGAGTAGATGTTCAAATTAATAGTAAGCATTTTTTTCTACTATAAACGTACATAGCAACTTCAAGTATGTCAGCTTACATGACAATTTGCCAGTGTCCGTGTAACATTGTAAAGTCAACAGCACGTCCATGCTACACGCTGCGGAATCTGATGCTGTTGTAATAAGGGTTAGTTTGCAATAAAAATGTATAACCTGATGTGCTGGCGACTGTAGGATCATCAAGCTATCTACTAGGAATTTATTTCGGACGTCCCTAATTGGATACATAAAGGGTTTACACAGATGCGTCTGTCGTTACATCTTTGACAGACACGCGACGTCCTCACACCACTTCGATAATCTTCAAAAATGATCCTTAAGTCTGCAGTAATAGAGATAATGAGTTATGTGAGTGGTCTCGTCAAAGGCGTAAACATGTGTCACAGTGTAACAGATATAGACAGTAACTGATGTGTATTCGGACATTGAAAAACGCGGATCTGTGCGTCCGTATTTTTAGTCGCAGCTGTCGCCTCGCGTCGGTTCGCACCACCTCGTCCGTTTTTCATAGCGTTGACGCAGATAGGTTTGAGTCGATTTGTCTAGATTTGAAGAGTTGCGATCGGGATGAGTTAAAGCGACGTTTGTAGGATGAATTTGATGTATTGTCCACGCACTAAAAATTATAGAGACACGTGAAAATTAGTTGAGAAGAATGCCTCTTTCTTTCCGATATTTTAAGTGGATAAAAATTAAGAATAACCTCAATATTCGACAACTATTGATGTGAAATTCAAAGTTCACAAAATTTACTTTAAGAAAACGACATAGTAGGAATATTTAGTCATTTCAGTTGCCGTATAGTAATGTAAATAATTTGCAAACAATCGTCCTTGGCTACCACATTTTTACGTCGGCACAGTACAAAAGGCGAGTTCCTTCACATTTTTTACATCGTCATAAATAACGATCATATCTATTAATGTTGTACAATTTCTACTGTCAACAGTCGTAAAAAGACGGGACACCAACATAATTCGATTCAACCACGATCACACGATTCTCGATAAAAATAACTGAAATATTTTGATGAGTGACTCATTCGACTATAAGGACTTCAAGGGACAAATAAGAAACATATTTTACTGTGACGTGGAGTGCATAAATAATATTAATATGAGCCCGTGGAATTAAGCGCAGCCGAGCGAATCCACAATTTGCCATAAGTCAGCGTTTTTTATATAAAACGGTTGGGCCTACTCGTACCTGTGCAATGTAGAGCGAGGTAGTAGCCTCTTACGGATCTAAACTTAATCGCTTCTTCCTTGTAATTTTCTCTCCAGTTGTATTTTCTTGTTTTGAATGTTTAATTGTTACATATACCAACAATGGATGGTTAAACCAACTACTAAATTTTGACAAATAATGGAATTCCATATGCAGCTTTTCCTTAAAATGTCTTTTTATCAATCTCCTCCTACAGCATTGATAAAATGAACTTTGCCAGTATTATAAACAATTCGAGCAATTTTATATAGGCTCATTTCACCGTCTTACCAAGCTATTTTCAAGTAGCTGTCAGACTCTGAACGAAAAAACATGATGGTAACTCAGTCTATAGTATCATTTACAGTACCGTCCCTTCTTCCTTTACCTACATTATGCCATGCTGTTTTCTTCGTGACTGTATCTAATGATCTTGGCAAACATAATTCTTCGTGTTTGGATTAATCTCTGAACTCTGTGCCGGATGAAATAGAGTGTAATTTCGTCTAGTATGCGCTTAGAGGGGTGTCATAAATTCGGCCATGTTTAGGTTTGTATCATGCGTTTTTGAGATTGGAAAATGAATTGATTTTACAAAGAAAGTAGAGGAGGAAATAAATGTAGTAAATGTGACATATTTTTTGAAGAAATTGCAGTATCAATCAGCAATCTTTGATGGCAGATTGTCTAAAAGTTCAAGCAAATGTCCAATTTCTTTGATTTGTTATTTAATACCTCACGAATGATAGACAAAGAGAGAATTTATTGGAATCCTTTCATGGTTACTAGAGATAAGTATAAATAATAGCGTCAAATCAACAAAAGACTCAAACGCTTCCAAATCGAAATCACACCAATCCGAACAAAAGCCATAATACATTGTGAGCGTAATAAAATATATCCCGGAGCATATAACAGTAAAATAAATCATAACAACAAAACAAAAAGGCAAGAATGACCGCGACCAAAGTAGGAAGAAATGGCCCGGAATCTATAAATCTATGGTTCCCATCTCTAGACCATCACAAATATGTCAGCGCTAGGGATGTTGGGTGGTCGATTTGGTAATAAGTGTTCGGTCAATCGTCGATATTTTGCCGTCAACCGGAAATGAAGTAAAAAAAAACATGATTTCATTAGTGCATCTGGTTAATTTTTAAATCTGGTAGTGTTGTTAAATGTTGTCATTCAAATCTAGCTCTTATTTATCTAGTGAAATTAAGATGCGAGTGGTTTTACTGGAAGGAAAAATTTTCTTTGATTGCGAACCTGTTTTTTTTTAAATCTGGAACTATTTAATTTTGTATATCCTATTTATCATACAATTCAATAAAGTGACTGATTTATTTATAGAGTTTTTTGTAATTATTAGTACCGGCCAATACACTGAGATTTGATGAATTTAAAACGACATATTCTGTAAATTTCTCACCATTAACTTATCGATAAAAGCCTCCGCCCTATCTGAAGGCTATAAACCGTCGGGGTATCTTCGGAGATAGTTTATTAGCGGCGGAATGAGAAGTCAGATATATGTTACTAGCTTTTGCCAGCGACTTCGTCCGCGTGGAATAGTGACTTTTTTCTCCCGTTTTTAACACATTTACCGCCATATCTTTGCTCCTATTGGTCGTAGCGTGATGTTATGTAGCCTATAGCCTTCCTCGATAACTGGACTATCCAACACAAAAAGAATTATTCAAATCGAACCAGTAGTTTCGGAGATTAGCGCGTTCAAACAAACAAACAAACAAACAAACAAACAAACAAACAAACTCTTCAGCTTTATAATATTAGTATAGATTGTATCGATACGAGTTATGCGACTTTTTCTCACTTTTAACGTCAAGCTTTGGCCTTTTGTTGGATGATGAGATAAAAGTCGGAGAAAAAAAATTTACAGACATATTATTGCTTTTTATTTTAAATTAATTGTAAACAGATTTTAATACTTTGATGCTCTTTTAAATGTATCTATTTTTTGTTACCCTCTTGTACAATTGTGTATTAAAGCTTGACGTTTTATGAAATCTTGTGAACATTCCAATTCGATTGACATCTGAAAATGAGAAAAAATCAATCCATGGTTGCTATAAGTATGCCATAGCACAATCTTTATGACCTAGGTAGTACTTTTAGCAATTTACCACACAATACGGGTAAGTAGGTAGTGAAATTTTTGTGAGCTTACATTTTACCTGCTTATTGAACCTTTTGAACTGAATTGAATTGTATTTCTTTGAGTGTAATGTAAAATTATTTTTTAATAATGTTTCTCAAAACTAATGAATTGTCATTAAAATCCAAATGTTGCTTTTAAGACCTGTTAAGTAGATGTTGCCTATAAAATCTGCTCTCGATTTGAGAATAAGTATTCTTTTTTTGATGTTATACCATTATGATTTTACGATTATCTGGTAAAAGTGCAAGAATATTACAAAAAAAAAAACCGGCCAAGTGCGAGTCGGACTCGCGCACTGAGGGTTCCGTGCCAACTTTAACTGAATTAGGGATTCTTACTTCCACTTAGCCAAAATACCACAATATTTTGTTGACCGCAAATATAACTTTGTTTTTCATAGTGTTTGTATGAAAGACAAAGTTATATTTGCGGTTGATAAAAATATGCTATATCTCAAAAACTGCTAGTTCGATTTCGCTCAAACCAATTTTCGTTGAAAGTTTATGTTGAGATCTACATTACATATTTTTTTCCAAATTTTCACTTCCTTAGTTCAAAAGTTAGATGGGGGGGGGACGCCCATTTTACCACTTTGGAAGCGTGTATATCTCAAACGTTAGACTTTTAGAAAAAATGGTTTTAGGAACCTCAATGTCATTTTGTAAGACCTATCCATAGACACCCCACACGTATAAGTTTGAGTATAATTTTTTTTTTGTTTTAGTTTCATGTATGGGAGCCCCCCCTATAATATCATTTTTTCAATTTTTTTGTACCTGAATCGGAAAGCGATAAAGAAGATACACCTACCTACCAAGTTTCAGCGGTGTGATGCTAATAGTTTCAGAATAAAGTGGCTGTGCCATACGGACGGACAGACAGACAGACAGACAGACAGACTTGACGAAACTATAAGGGTTCCGTTTTTTGCCATTCGGCTACGGAACCCTAATACCTGTAGGAGCGATTTTGAAAAGTGCTCATTTGCGATTATTCGAGCTCCTGCGTATCATTTATGAAATTAACCTTCTTACAAATTACAAATACTTACGTTTCGAGTGTCAATGTGTTTACAGGCAAACGAGATCCAAAAGTTAAGTGGTTCTTCTTGATTTCGTAACATAAAACGCAAGTATTCGATGGGCCGTTATCAGATAAGGTAGCTTTCAGGTAGGTTCGCAAACATAGCTTTCTGTTCACAGTATCATTGTCACAACATAAAAACAACCTACTACTTACACAAGTTATTAACACCACTTATAACTTGAAAAAGTTCACTGATTCTCATGATTTTAACTTCATTGGGGCCAATGAAGTAGAATAAAAAAAAAACGGGGTTCCCTGGGACCGTTGGTTTTGTTAAAAAATCATAGCCCGTAGAACTCGAAATCAGGTAAATTTAAGTTGTAAGGAAGATCAATTTTGTGATTGGTTGATATTCTTGTACATTCACCGGCACAAGTGAAAGGTCGCAATCGATGGACGCGATTAATCGCCAACCGTCGCGTTTAATCGCAGACTTTCGCGACCCGCCGCGACTTAATCACTTCTAATTGCGCCTATTTGTATTTATCAAGCCTGTCGTTTGGTTCCCAGTTAATAAATACCGACCCTTAGTCTGCTAAATGGGTGAAGATGTTTTTAAGACTTCGGATGATTAGACAGCGGCTTTCAGTTTCCAAAGGCTTATTTATGTTCAATATATTTTTTATTTTATTTAGTATGGGTTTACTCTTGGAAGTGGTGTAAGTCGAGCGTGATTATTTAGCAGATCATTCGGTAAATATACGATATATTACGAATATTAACTATCACCAATTCTTAAACCTAATTAATAATTTTCATATTATCTTACAATTAATTTATGATGAGTTAATATTACTCGTATTTCAAAGTCAAAATCCTAGCATTCAATACAAGAACTAGAAATGAATGTAGATGCCACCACACCCAGTTATCGCTGGGTGCGATTAATCGCAGCTTTTGATCCGACACCGCGAATTAATCAATCGTAATTGCGACTATTTATATTTATCAGGCGGACACGGCCAGACGCGACTGTACTCAACTGTTACAATGTTGTTTTTTGTTTTTGATTGAGGAAATGTTACAGACAATACTTGTAGCTAGCTACCATTATGTGTATCAAGTGACAATTAAGTTACACGAGTCTGTTAAGATGCTTTATTACTATATTTCTTTCACGAATGTGTTTATCAACATTCTTTTGTCATTATTTTGTTTACGATATATTTACGATTTACGATTATATTATCGATCCGTGGGGCTTTATTTCATAAAGATTTTGCACATTGAGTTATTGTAAGTAGTCACTACAATAAGTATTAGAAATGTAGTAAAATTTTTGTGTATGTATCTGTGTAAGCAAGCCAAATAAAATAAATTTGCATTTTTCGCTTACGCTGTCTAGCTTTTCGTATTTTCACATTAAGATACAAACTACAATATTAACATACTAACTACTCCTATTTAAAACGTGTTTCTATGTAACTTTAACTGTATTTCAAAAATAACTTGAACGTGTATCTAGATTTTAACATTTTAAATACTAGTAAATACCACAAAGCGATACATTGATTCTATTTTATAGTGCACCTGACAATACAGGTCGAAGCAAAAAATGTTTTGTGCATATCAAACGCGGCCGCGCAAAAACTGACTGCTGACGTCACGAGTGAACTGACCTACTGATAAGGGATGCGTGGAGTAGACTTTGGCCGATATTTTATTTGTATTCGTGTTTCAAAGAAAGAATGGTGGATGTTCAAATTTACAAAACAAAGGCCTGCTTGTTTAACAATCTCAAACTCTTGATTAACAATTAAGATTTACTTACTCTTTATTAAACAATGTTACTTTTTACGATAAGTTTATAATTATACTCAATTAGTACCTAGTAGATTACTTATAACTTAATGAATTCAATGACTTTATGGCCACCTTGATATTTTTGTAACTAATAAGTATTATAGAAATAACTTCGATCGGGTTGATTTATCCAAATTAAGCAAATTATTAAAAATGCGATGTAGGCTTTTACTTTTTGTTTCGTGAACGGCATAAATTTAAAATTACAGTTTCTAATAGTTTAAAAAATCTTTTATTTTAAGGATCTGTATTTGACACATAGTAAGTGACTCTACTACGTTTTGTTCCAAACCGCCCACGGCAAGACAACCTCGGCCGCTCACTTGTTTGTGTGATTGTCCGTTTGACACTACGTCGTAAAACTTGACATGATAACACTGTCCGACACACAAAGTATATCAGATTTACTAAAAAAATAACAAAACCTCACATAAAACAGTTATGTATGATTTTAACAGGAGCACCACAGAAATAGTTTTTTATCAAATAAAATGTTTATTCTTTCTATAAATTGCACGTCTTAAAAGCAACTGCTAGAAAAGGAATCGAACTCTGTATCTTACGCTATCCGGGCGCATACTACTCGGCCACCCATACATTGCAAGCTTGTTGAATTTTGCAAGTGCTTTTCTTTAACGCGTTGCCTGCGTCACCTCATCAATGTTGTAAGATTTCTCTCTCTCTCTAATTCAACAATAGGCTAAGATGAAGGAAGCCAATTTATTATGTTTTTAAGGTATACATTGAAAAAAGGATTTATTTATTTTTATTTGAGATAGCTAACTCTACCTGCATGTCTGCCTTCAGTATCCTTGATTACGACTGATTGTACTTGACTTGACTTGACAGTAGACGTGATTACTTGATTAGTTTCAAAATTATCCATCTATTATTAGAGTGGAATCCTACTACTATTATAAAGGCGAAAGTTTGTAAGTATGGATGTATGGATGTATGGATGTTTGTTACTCTTTCACGTAAAAACTACTGAATGGATTTGAATGAAACTTTACCAGAATATAGCTTATACATCAGAATAACATATAGGCTACAATTTTTGAGGTTTCTAATGTGAGGTCGTAAAAGAACACATTTTTTGCGCTACTAGACGGGACGAACCTGAAGTCCACGCGAACGATGTCGCGGGCAAAAGCTAGTTTTGTATATGTCTTTCAGGCATACCTATTGCTGTCTTTCTAGTAACGAGACATAGTTAGATCTAGTCTAGTGTCTTCGTTGTCTAGCGTTAAGACGCACATTACGTATTGACATGAACAGAAATAAGCGTCACGTTTTGTCTGTCTAGGCTAGGTCTAGGATGAAACACAGGCTTCCAATTTGATCTATTTTTGGCTTAACTTAAAAAGGCTTAGAAAATATACTGAACGTAAGCTTTTACCAATGTACATAATCATGATAAGGTGTAATTATTATGTATCTTTATATTTATGTAGTGTGCTTTTTTCCTGTCGTATTCTTTTGAGTGTTACTTAAGTTCGAAGAATCGATCAAGTAGACTCCGTTATAATATTTATTTAATCGCTAACTTCAAATTTATTTCATTTAAATAAATATGGCAATTGGAAATCTTAACCAAATATAATATTGACCACTAAAACTATAATATGAGTATAAAAATTTCACCAATACCATTTAAATAGTGAATGAATTTTAAAATTGATATTCGAAGCGATCACGATTTATGCAAATGTCTTTGACGATTAAAATTCACGTTATCAACGCAATTGATTTCAATAACAGTAGGTTCACTGCAAATTTATTCTTTTACATCCTTATAAGAAACTAGCGGTCGCCCGCGGCTCCGCCCGCGTGGATGTCAGTTACCGCTGCAAAAAGCCTACCCAGGAGAGACACGGTCAGCAAACAAAATGATTCCCAGGTCAATTCACAGACACCGACACTAACATCGACGAAGCAGTCACTATCCGCAGGCTGAACAGATTTTCTTTCTGTGGATGTTAGTTGTTAAGTCCCGGAGTGCAACCCGTTGTTTTAGGATAGAAAACTTAAGCTATTATTGTAGAGCTTCTCTATACACAACATTTGACGTTATATTATTTTCTGGTAACAAAATATACTGATGCTCGGGAGCCCCGACCCGTGATAGGGCAACGTAAAGTTGCCCATGCGTAAAACATTCTTTTCGTAAATCAATTCCTACTAATTTGAATGTTTGGCCCTGGGATTTGTTTATCGTGAGTGCGAAAGAAATTTTTACTGGAAATTGGAGCCTTTTGAAGGGTATAGGCAAATCAGTAGGGATCATGGGTATTCTTGGTATATGAGCTAATTCACCAGATGCAGGGTGATTTCGCTATAACTTTCTGAAGTTCTGACCGAACGTCCAATTTTAATCATTTAAAGACCAAATATTATCTACATTAACTTTAATTAGTGATGAAATAATTTATTTTGATAAGGATTAACAGCATGAGTAAAAAAAACGCGTTTAAATGTAGTCCAAAAAAAAATCAAGATTTTTCAATAAAAAAATGGTTATTGTGCCTCACTCGACATAGATAGGTATAGAGTAATGTGGCCTTTTTTATAGATATTTATAAGATCTACAATTACTTAGAACATTTTATGGTTCTATCTTTAAAAGTTTAGGCAGGGTACGCAAAATAAGTAACTTTTTTGGTTGCTTTTTTACACCTTGTGTCCGAAAAACCCTAATATCTTACGGAACCCTATTTTTGTTCAAAATTAAATATAGCCTATATTACTCGTGGATAATGTAGCTTTCGAATGGTGAAAGAATTTTTAAAATCGGTCCAGTAGTTTATGAGCCTATTCATTACAATCAAACAAACAAACAAACAAACAAACAAACAAAGTTTTCCTCTTTATAATATTAGTGTAGATAGTGTAGATAAGGATTAATAGCATGAGTAAAAAAAACGCGTTTAAATGTAGTCCAAAAAAAAAATCAAGATTTTTCAATAAAAAAATGGTTATTGTGCCTCACTCGACATAGATAGGTATAGTGTAATGTGGCCTTTTTTATAGATATTTATAAGATCTACAATTACTTAGAACATTTTATGGTTCTATCTTTAAAAGTTTAGGCAGGGTACGCAAAATAAGTAACTTTTTTGGTTGCTTTTTTACACCTTGTGTCCGAAAAACCCTAATATCTTACGGAACCCTATTTTTGTTCAAAATTAAATATAGCCTATATTACTCGTGGATAATGTAGCTTTCGAATGGTGAAAGAATTTTTAAAATCGGTCCAGTAGTTTATGAGCCTATTCATTACAATCAAACAAACAAACAAAGTTTTCCTCTTTATAATATTAGTGTAGAATATGTATAGTGTAATGTGGCCTTTTTTATAGATATTTATAAGATCTACAATTACTTAGAACATTTTATGGTTCTATCTTTAAAAGTTTAGGCAGGGTACGCAAAATAAGTAACTTTTTTGGTTGCTTTTTTACACCTTGTGTCCGAAAAACCCTAATATCTTACGGAACCCTATTTTTGTTCAAAATTAAATATAGCCTATATTACTCGTGGATAATGTAGCTTTCGAATGGTGAAAGAATTTTTAAAATCGGTCTAGTAGTTTATGAGCCTATTCATTACAATCAAACAAACAAACAAACAAACAAAGTTTTCCTCTTTATAATATTATAGTGTAGATAAGGACAAAATAACGCATTTATAAAACAACGCATCAAGGCGATGAAGGTAGACTAAATAGTTTAGGAATAACAAATATAAATATTTAACTTTGTTTAACAATTCTTTATATCTAAGTCTAGTAAATGTCAGCGAAAATATTAAGAGTTGGCAATACTGTGGGGGCTCTATGGAGAGTCTTCTGCTCAAGTTCCATTATGGTGGAGATAGAGAATGGTGGAAGATTTTAATTGTTTGAATTGTTACAGTTTATGCGTATTAACGTTTTATTGAAGCGATTCTTGTTTATTGGTAGATTAGCCCACGCGCGGTGTCAGTCTAACCCCGATAAATTTTAGGGTTGCCAGCATCAATATTTTGACAGACTCACAACAATAATGATAAGGATACGTTATGATTTGAACTTCTGAGGAGAATGTAAGGCAGGTGATAATAAGTAATATAAACAAATAAATAAATATTTACCCAGTTGATGTTTAAAACACCAACTAAGTAGAAGTCTTTTTTTTATGATTTTATACCTTGAAAACTAGTTCAGTTTGTAATAAAATTAGTGCATTATTTGGAATTCAGGTACATATTCGATTTAACTTCATTGTTGTTTGATATAAAATTACAGATGGCTGTGTCATAGATGTGAAAATAGATTTAGGCAGTCCATCCATCTAAACAACACGTTTGGCTTAGTGCTTAGCACTCCTGAAGACTATGCCAGCGGGTTCGAATCCCGGAAGGGGCAAGTGTTTATGTGATTAGCACGAACATTTGTACCAAAGTCATGGATGTTTATATGAATTTCATTGCCTAGTACTCGTAAATAGGAAGAAAATTCCTTACTTCGAAACCAAGACAATTGGTGTGTTCTCTGGCGAAAAAAAGATATAGCTTGACATTTTGATTTTGTTTATAAGGATAGTCTAGCTATTTCCTTAGCTTAAGACAGTCAACAAATGACAGCGCTGTCACTCACTTCCCCAATCAAAGGCTGGCAACCCTCGGCCTACCTAAACGTTGGTATCGCGTTTAAATAAAAGCAATTTTAGCGCCTCTTAAAGTGGACATTAACACGTCCAATTTAACTTTTTATTGTCGAACTAGTGTAATCTGAGCGTGTGATCTTGTTCTGAAGGTGCTATCATCGAGTGTAGGTTTTTATGGGTTAAATCTGACGGTCGCCATTAATTTTCAATTTAATTCGCTGTTGGTAAGGTACATCAAATGTTTATGTGCGATAATGAATGGATTTGGCAATAGAAATGACTTTTACTCGTCTAGATGATAACACCTGTACTGTATTTTCTGTGGTCAGCTTAGCACCTCTATTTTCCTTTATCTGAAATGATACAATTGATAGTTTTATAAATATTAAACATTTGAAAATGTCAAATGTTATATTGTAAATATCCAAAATTTGACAACATACATACATAAGTTGAATCCCAAAGTAATTAGCTACACTTGTATAATGGAATGAAATGAAACAAAAACAACATTGGTATCAATTACTATCTGTGATTGATTAGTATTTATCTATTGACCCGGGATCAAACCCGGTACCCACCTTAGATGTGCTGACATGACAAAAACCCGTAAATCTTACAAACACAGTAATGAATTTGAGAATATGAACTTTCGGGGTATGTCTTTTGTAGTGCTTTCTGGAGAGTTGAGGAAATGTAATTAATTGAAGAAGGAGGTCTGTTGCAGCTTTTTCAATGTTTCGGTCGGCAAAATTGTGGTGAGTGCAGCCAAATAAAATCGTCACGCTGCAAGCGACAGCTGAGTTAACCCTTCACAGCCCACGGACTTTAGTTTACTTATGAAATAAGTTAAAAGATAAAACGAGTTGATTGGGTTGTTGGAACTCGTTCTTTTTGCTCTTTTCAATTCATTAGGTTTACTTTACATTATCAAGTGGACATTAAGCGTACTTTTACTTAAAGCCAAAGTTTTCATAACCTACTACGTTATATAAAGCAGAAAAATCTTTTTTTTCTATACTGTATGAGTCTCATTCTCAAACTAGACATTTTATAGGTACCCAAAGGTTTTACATTATTTTTAACACTCACAGTGTCATATTTTATTCTTAAAAGATGAAATATGAAACCAAAAATTGCGCACGGGCGGGATTCGAACCAGCATCTTTCTGGCTATCCGGGCCAACTGCTCTTCCAATTGAGCTACCGTGCCGTCGGTCCGACCGCGCGAAATTCTTGGTCTCATTCTCTCTTGGTCTCATAGGTACCCAAAGTTAATATACGTGGTACGGTTATCTTAAAAATAATTTTACTTACTTCAAATTATGACTACCCCTAGGCCCTGCCTCCGTTCATCTGTTTCTTACAGCAATGTGCAAACACTCCAGCGCACACAAAATAATGAGCTCCCGAATCGTCATGTTACTTTAATAACGGTATTCGTAAATAACGTTATTTAGACCACGCTAACGTTATTTTATGTCCGCTGACTTGTTTTGCACCAAACTTATTAAGTTCTGTAGGGGTTAAAAAACTTATGTAGCCTTGCATCCTATTTATTAAACTTTAAATTTTGGATGCAAATCACGATATATTGTGTGTCTCTATTTTGTAATATCAAATGTACCTATTGTTTTGTTACAGGTATGTTCCATGACATCTTATTAAGCGGTGGCAGAGTCGGTAAGAAAAGTTGTGAAAGTTTTTTTTAACTTAATTAAATCAACCTTTCTCTGACAATACCAATACGCATTTTAGAACTATCATTAAGTTTACGACTACAAGCAACATATTAAGCGTTCCATTTAAAAAGGCATCCTTCACTCGATTCATTAACGAAACTGAAATCTTCAATAACATCAAAGGGGCCGCTTACTAAAGAGCAGTTAACGCCAAACTGATAAAGAAACAGCAGCCGTCATAGTTACTACGCCCCCATTAAGTATTATCGTATATTCCAGTCATAAAACGTTATGGCGTCTAAATATTTTCAACGCGATGGGCGGGTAACTATAAAACTAGTCGTAAAAGAGTACGTAAAAAGCAATATGCGGGTAGCTGGGACATGCGTACGCGCAACGCGGCCAATAGCGTGCCGGTGAGCGTCGCCATTTTATACTATTGACAGACGGACCCTAGATTGATTGATACAACTCTGGTTTGTCGGAGTGTCATGCTATTTGCTCTTCAGAGGGGTCGTGAATAGTCGTGGTCCAAGAATTAAAAGCAGATTGTAAACTTATCTGAAATGTATTAATGGATTACTTGTTGGGAGTTAACTTTTCTTATTTTGACTCTAGATGTTCGCTCGCCCCATAAAAACTGATAGATATAGATTGATAGGTAGACATTTGCTTAAAATCAGCAGGCTTTATTAAGAAACTTAAATACAAACTTAGGTAGGTAGGTTCTATCTACTCGTAGGTTCAGATAACAATTCACAAACTTATTAATACCCCAGCTTTGTAACTAATGAAAACAAATTACGTCAAATTAACAACTGTCATTTCTTAAAACAAAACACCTCATGAAACGTGCATAAAACATTAAAAAGAAATGTCAAGGTTTAACCACGTCTAGACGCGCGTGCAGAGTGCGACAGGTATTGATCGTCCGAATACATTAAATCGAACACATAACAATGAGTGCGCAAGAGTCGAAGGGTCGTATCCATCACGCTGTCAACGTTAAAAAACGGACGGGACGCAGGCCAATCAGAGCGCGGGATTTGAATAATTGTTCGCCGGCGTCGGCCAATGGCGGCCGCCGGCGCTTCTTGCTCTGTAGTGATTAATGCTCGTGCGCAACGATGGAGTCGACGTTTGAATGATTTGTGCGCGTGATGCGATGACGATTTACATGGCCGGCACCACGGCACCGTCCGTGCGCTTGCTCGTGACGGATGACCGTCATATTTCATGTTTCATTCCATAAATATGCTAAACAGACGTCGAATCGATAAGACGATGCTATATTTACAGCTAACAGCCTTTCGTGCGGTGACTTAACCTAATTTACAGACGAATAAATGTCCAGTCGGTTTACGTTCCACAGTTTTGACGGGTCGTTTTAGTGACATCATATTTGCTATTCAAATAAATTACAATTTCCAGAAGACGACGTTGATTCACTGTTAAATTCTTATTAAAATTATTGTTTGTGATATAATATTGTTACGATTGACGTTAACAAATGATGACAGTTTTTTCCTAGTTTGTCAATTTTTGTTCTTTCAAATCTAAGCTCATTTGCTTCAATACAACAAGCAAATGCATGAACCAATTCCACACTATCAGAAACCTCATACGTTTCCCAGTAAATAGTCGGTTGTAATACCTAACTGATCGCATGTAGATCCTACAAACCGGGCGAGATAACTCAAGCCATCTAAGTAAGTAGTGACAGGAATAAATAGAGATCATATTATAAATACGGCGAGGCTGCGTCTGCGCCGCTATTCCGTATTGCCGTCAGACGTGTAGAAATGACTGTATTTCTGCTCAATTTATATCTTTCTGCATGCTGTGCAAGCGATTCGCTTTGAAGATTGTTTTGTGAATTAATCAAAAGTATGGTATTATGCTACAATTAATGAGCTGGGAACCTGATCTGTGGAGGCTTTGTCTTGCTTGTATCACGAGCGCGCTAGAGTAACTTATGGGCCCTATTTTTGAATCACTTGCCCCAATATGGCGTGTGATTTTCGATGATTAATGTTTGATTTTTAAATGAAAATCGGATAAAATCCACACAGTGATTAAAAAAAAAACTTGATTTTTTAAGTACTTATGACAATTTTTACGTGATTTTCGTTGATTTCAAGTTGATTTTCGAATGAAATTCACTCTTAATATTGATGCTAGTGATTCAAAATTAGAGCTTCGGATCCGCTGTCAGCATTCGTCTCTAATGCGTCACGTCAAAGAAATAAAATGTTTTAATTTTATAACAGCCTTTAAGTTTATAATTTACAATTATTTACATTGTAGTCACGCCAATGCCTCCAATTCTTATAATCTTATTTGGGAAACTTGAGAAATCACGAACTAATCTTGCATTTAATATTATTATTAACAGGCTATATTTAGTCTATTTAAGCTAGGTGTCTCCTATGATCAGCGATGCAACTATTATTCAAACTACTAACCAACGTACGTGCTAGTACTAGCAAAAATTTTGCTCCATCTCTGAGGCCGAAGTGCGAGTCAGAGCGACTTACTCGATCAAACACATCGAGCGCGTTAACGTGAATTTATATGGAATTGAAGCAGTGCCATCTAGTGGTTTACGTTGTGTCCACGTTAGCCACTAGATGGCGCTGCTTCAATCCCATATAAATTCACGTTAACGTTTGATCGAGTAAGTCTCGCTCTGACGCGCACTTCGGCCTCTGTTTTTGTGTGCTTCCAAAAATGCATCAGATTGGTTTAGAATGTTTTTAAAACACTCACAGTGTCATTTCATCTTTATGAATGCCTAAGATTCTTCAATACCTCTTAGACAGAACTGAAATGTTAAATCTTATACAACTCGCTACACTTCCACCCTACCTCAACAACTAAAAACAATGCCCCTAACACAAAAGCGTTAATTATCTAATCGCGCACGCAATCGGGCGCGTAATGAGCCGGCGCGTCGCTCGGTCGCACGTAAATCAGTCGCCTGCGTCTGCGCACGGTAACGCACACATCTTGATCGGCAGGGGTGACCAACTGTTCGGGGATCAAATTGTTTTTAGTGTTTTTCCTCACGACAAAAAATATATAAAAAAGTTCCAAAGTAAATTTCTAAAAAATCAATCAATTTTATTTTTTGATGCGTACTTAAATCTTTACAGATGTACGGATATTTTTTGTCTTGATGGTTAAAAAGTTGTACCAATTAATTTTTTTATCAACTGTATACTCCTTCAATTGTTAGTTTTTTTTTAATAATTCTCATAAATGCATCTCTTCATTACTTATTACCCATTCTGCATCATTGATTGACATTGTTGAAACCGTGACTAAACTTTAAATACACATGAATGGCTTTGGCCAAGAAAAAACTTTTTCAAATGACAATTTATGAGCGGCTGGCTCGACGTTTTTGACGTAGCTTGAAAGTTTTTTTTTAATTTTAAACTGCCTCGGACATAATGAGAAGGGCGACGCATGATCGCTCCGGTTCACATAAATCTGTCACTTGTGCGTGCGCGCGGTAACGCACACATCTTGATCGTGGCAGGGGTGTTCAACCTTTGGATATCTTTAATACATTAATACATATTTTCGTATTTGTGTCATTAATACTTTTACTTGCACTTTTACGACACGGTATGCTCTTTGCATGCATCCAAGCTTGCAAGCTTGTACATGTGATTGTTCGATAGGATGGATGGACTTTAAGTAATGAATTTAAAACGTTTATAAGGATGATGTCTTGAAGCGGATCAGACTCAATAGTCTATATATTGATCGAAACCAACAAAGACACTTCCGTGTTTCTTTAATTTGTTTTGTTTCTTGGGCTTTGTTAATGGCTATCTTATTCTAAAACACTACCCCAAAGGTTGCCGACACCTTCCTTAAGTGTGCGTGTTCTAAACGGAAAAGCTGGTGATTTGTGATTAGAGGCCCTTAAATTTATGTTCGGATCGAGAGGGGCTTAGGCATTCTTTGGTTGCGCCCGCGCTGATTTTTGTCATCGACTCTCGTAAGGTCGAGCCTTATAATGTCCAAATAAGGAAATTCAAGTTTGTGTAACAATCTAGAACGTGAACTATACATTTGTTCACATTCCTACTTAAAAAAGAGTTATGTGTTGACTTGTAAAATTATTGTAATCCTTTTCTTATACTAGCGACAGGTTTACTTTCAAAGATTTTTTATTTATACATCAATCAATTTCTCTCGGAAATTTCTTAGACTTACTTATCATGCAATGAACTTGTAAAAATCACGCCATGTAGTTAAAAATGCTCCACGTTGTTTGAATCCAAACCCATTAATTTATTTAACCCTTCATCCCTCCCTCCAATAAAAACACCAATCTACAATTAGATAAAAAAACTTCATTACAATCGATCCATCGTGCGCAACTACCCGCCCACTCCGCCATTACCGATTTGATTTACTATTTCCAATATGTCTGAATATGAGCCGATCGTGTTTTAAATTACGAAAATATCATTTCTTTAATGTATTGGGCTTGTCCGTACGATTTATAGCATATGACCCCACGTGGATCCACGGAGAGACATGACGGCCTGTTCGTCGATATTAATAGGATAAATCGTAGTTTTTTAAAGTAATTGACCAACTGTGGAAGGAAATGAGTATTCGATTGAGCGCTTAATCATTTTTACAGTTGTGGAAAAAAGTTGAGTTTTTTGTCTGTAATGGATACGCTGGACATTCGAGTGGTTAAATTTGAAATTGACAGAATAAAATAAACTTGAAGTTAAATTAATCACATAATGGCAATGACAATTACTTACGTATTTATTATTAGGTTTCCGGGGAACGAGAATGCTATGTGTATGAATGTCTTATCGTTTATAATTCCATTTTAAAATTTTTTAAGCAATTTCTTGAATTGTTTACCTAAACATTATTCTATGTCTTCGCGTCCTAAAGTATAAAATTTATTGGTGATAAATTCTTATAACCACATCTTCATAATAAAGGGTATGATTAACTACATTTCAATGTTTAGTAACTACCTGCTTATAACTATAATTTATATTGAAAATATTTTGCTATAAATTATAGTGTTTACTGAGCAATTTTTGTCACTGCTTCTTGGTGACATTTAATTTTGTTAATCTTTAATATTATTTACGACTCTTTAAATGATTATTAAAAACATGTAATTTGTGCTCTGTCAATTACACACCAAACATGGTAAGTGATGATGTTATGAATAAAATTAATTTTAATAAGGTATTGCTGCCTATTTTCAAATTGGCATGACCAAAATATTAAGTTGAACATACTATTTCGTAGTTAGCTATATTTCTTCACCACAATTGGCACTATCTTATTATGCATGCTTTTAATATAATGAACTAGCTTTTGCCCGCGACTTCGTTCGCGTGGACTTCAGGTTCGTCCCGTCTAGTAGCGCAAAAAATGTGTTTTTTTACGACCTCACATTAGAAACCTCAAAAATTGTAGCCTATATGTTATTCTGATGTATAAGCTATATTGTGGTAAAGTTTCATTCAAATCCATTCAGTAGTTTTTACGTGAAAGAGTAACAAACATCCATACATCCATACATCCATACTTACAAACTTTCGCCTTTATAATAGTAGTAGGATGACATGTAATTATTTTTCTTCCGTTTAAAACCAAGGTAATTCAAAGCTTAAATTTTGTAGTAGTACCTACCTATAGAGGGGATAGAGATATATAAGACAATTTATAAGCTTGTAATGACCTAAACTCCAAATTGAAAGTCAAGAATGTCTAAACAGTTGCCTATAAAGATATCCATCAATACAGTTGTTGTTCGCTCCGGCACTAAAATTTGCATCCAAATGGGTCCAGCATTTACTGTACTATTCCTTACTACGAGAGAAAGACAAGACGGTCCATTTCTAAACTACAGCCTTTGTACAAAGAGTTAATATTGAGTCTTGAGATATACTCGTAGCTACGTTGCTTTATGAACAACTAGACAGTAACTGAAAATTGAAAGTTTCATTAACAAATATTATACAAATTACGTTTTTTTCAGCTTAGTTATAGATAACCTTGTAGTATCTACGAAGCTAAGAAATTCGTTCGAAGTAGAAACAAAATAAAATGTATGGCCTATTAAACTTATCGTATTTCTACATAGAGTCACATGTACGTTATTCAAAAAAATGTGAAAACGGCGATACTACCTACGTCTACCGCCCAAAGTGTCATAGGCCTCTATGCGATAATATGCAAGCCCCCATTCCTTCCTACCAAGTGCAAAAGTAAATCTTGGTTTTACGTAAGTACAGCGGCTAACATGGCCGTTTCAACAACAATGCTAGGAAACAAAGGTTTTCAAATGCGCCATTCTTATGGTCAATCACTTTGTTTGCGTTCACGGGCCGCTGACCCCAGCCTAACCTACTCCGGATAGCTGAGAAATCCTTTATTTGACAAAGATTAGGACGCAGAATGAGCATATTTGATTGGTTTATTGTGCCTACTGTTTTGGTAGCGTTAGAAAAGGCGCTGTCTCCATTTGCGAATGTTCGTATTTTTGAACTTATCTTAGAGATACCTGATAAGAACATTTATGACGCATATAAAATATAACCCCACCAATATGACGCCATCTCATCAATTATATTATTTAATACATTCGTCATTTCATTAACACCGGGAAGACTAAGATGTAAATAAATCTTACGTATTTCATTACGCACCAAATCATAAATAGGAGGATACTAGCGATATTGAAAGCATTTTGTTCAGTAACAATAATACACGCTCTTCAAATAGTCTAAAACTAGTAAGTTTTTGTAACCACTCTTCACGTGACAATTCAAAGTAACGACCGAAGTGTTCCATTCCATTAATTTTCTACCACTCCGTCTTCCAGACTGCACCTGCACAATATAATCTAAATCCTTTATTTTTACGATTCAATAATAGTAAACCTGTATTGTCTGCGCGCTTACTCTATGTCTCAGCCGGGCCATTCTGCCCCGTTTATGGCAGTTTTCACTCAAGCCGATTGGGCGTTTCGTTCGCGTCCTAAATGCGCGGAGTGACTGCAACATAGTGCATTGTCTTGTTAGGTAGAAAACTATTGATGGTAAGGCTAATAATGAGAGCGGTAAGTGTATCTGCGATTGTTAGGTTTTGAGATCTGTATCGCCATTCGTATTGATGGTACTTATTGGAAACTATTCTGATAAGATTTTATTTTTACTGGGATGTCCAATTGTTATTAGTGTCCTTGAACTTCCTTCATCTTTTAGCTATCTAGAGTCTTTATACGTATTCACGAGTATTTCATATAGTTCATTGCATATGCATTATTATAACGCATACTTAAATTAACAGAGTTTTATTGAACTTCTAAGTGATCATAATACTGTTTTTTGTTGAATTCAATACCAATAGCAATTCAATAACGGAGATGAATAGGTAGCAAAACAGTGACTTAACATTTTTTTTAAATCCATAATCGTCTGTCTCCTTTTAAACGAATTAGAGCTACAAAGATATGATTAAAAAATGAAAGACCAAAATTAAACACGCTCCAAACGTCTGATACCTAATTTGAAATTTGTCTTTATTGCGAATTGTCCATTTAATTCTTAGTCTACTCGCAGCCCTCAGTCGGGTCATTGCAAGAAAACCTCTTTGTTTTCCGATGTCATTAGCTGCGAATCAACAATGCAGACTTAATCAAGCCGGACAACCTTATTCCTTTGTCATACGGTCGCGAATCGTTCATTTTTTTCGACTACTTCTGTGAATGGTTGCGTGGGCTTCTGTCAGTCTTATTGAGACGTGATAGAGTTGGTTTTGGCATGTCAAGAGTTGCATTGTTGTTGCAGGGTAATGCGACAGTTTGTAAGCATGAGCTTCGGAAAAGGGGGAGGGGGGTGGCTATAAAGAATTACGTACAGCCCGGGCGTACCTTAGGATGTCGGGATATTTCTTATTTATTTAGACATCGGTGTGTCTCAAAATTTGATAGCTTTGGAGGTGCTGAGGCGAGGTTTTTCGAATTGGATTCGAGACAAGCACTTCTACCTATAGTATGTTTAAGTCGATCTCTGGTATGGGAGCAAACATATTGTTTTCGGAATGAAAGGGCGAGTCAAGTGTGTTTTTGGTCAAATATTAAAGTAATATAGGTAAAAACGCTTATTAAATGTGCGTTATTGGGTATATGGGACAATTCCAAAATTTACGAATTGACGGTAACATAATACCTACTCATAGATGTTATTTTAATAATATGAAATTAATCATTCATTTAATTTTCACAAAATTATGAAATAAAATAACAACTCATAGGTAACTTTTGGTAAATAACAAAATACTTTGAAGCAAAAAATGATTATTTAACACTTACACAGAATGTTCCTAATCAAAATCTCTATTGAGTTCACGTAACGAACGAACGTAGTACAATCGCGAACGAAAATCGCTCGATTTTTAATTAGGAGCTCGCCACGTGACTGGGCTGCTGATTCGCTCATCGCTTTGGCCTATTTAGTCTTATCCCTGGATAGGACAGTTATTCTTAGTTTAGGCACTTACTACTAACTAACTATGGATCTGGTGAATTTCGAGTGCTTCTGTTGTAATTTTATAGTTCCTTTGAATACTTTTGCAAAACTTTGAAATGGCTTGGCTGATTTTTATGATGATAATTTAGGGTTGATATGGTTTGCCTATGGCGCTGCATCTATACAAAAATAACAATAGATACTAATCAAAGTCTTTAGTACACATAAAATTTTATCCTATATTATCAACATTTTAGTATTGTCTGATTATGTAACGGATTCTCGAATCACCGAACACATTTTATTGTGATTATAATTTGAGTTGTGTTTCTTTTTATATTGTACTAGCCCACGTTGTACCACTTCTGGGCAAAGGCCTCCCCCAAACCACAAAACATCCCTTACAAAAATTAAATGTTATTTTAAAAATAATAAAAAAAAACAAGAAAACAAGGACTCTACATTGGCTATACTTAATAAAAAATACTAAGTGTACGTAAAGCTTCACTCCATTTGGGCTTATTTGCGGGCGGGTGAGTGACGCCGGCCTTTGAGGCGACCTCTTTGAGAGCCTCTAAAAATGTGCACAGGAAGGGTTAAGTTGAGGAGTACATAACTATAGCGAGCGGTAATGGCCGGGAGGTCACTTATACGCGCTTAGGTGAAGTGACTTTACTATATGCTATACTATACAATTTGTTATTGCAAATTATTTATTTAAACTTTATTGCACTGTAAATTGTACAATTGGCGGACTTAATGCCTTAGGGCATTCTCTACCAGTCAACCGCTTGGGAATGCAGACAATTTAATCAGTTATTGGTTTATGTTAATTTAGTCAATTATTGGTTCAATACAAATCTCAAATACCGGCCGAGTCGTACTCGCGCACGAAGGGTTCCGTACCATTGATTAGGTAAATAGGCAAGAAATGCCGTTTTTTTTAATGGGAGCCTCCCCTTTGTCTCTACCACTCATGGCTTACTCTAACTACGTTTTTCTGGCTTCATTTATACATGGACACAAAAATACAAATACACGAACAACACCTTTATATTTATTTATTTTTTTGGTTGCGAGTTGCTTAAATAGTTTTCAATTTGTTTTTTTCTTTTTGTATTCTGTTGTTTTGTTGCTTGGCAGTTTGTTGACCGACTGTTTATGTTAATTCATACTATTTCTATATGTAAGGACCTGTAAGAGGTTTATGAGTTAACTAAACTATCTCATATTGTCTGTTTAAAAACCCTGGTTTTCCTGTAATAATAAAAATAAATAAATATGAACAATTAACATTGATATCATCTTACTGCAATCTACAAGATCTACAAGAGTACTTTAAAAGACACGCCCATCAGTTTCTGAGTGTGCAATAGTCAAAAGCGACTCATTAGCTGATAGCTAATTGTGGAGCGACGTAACTCCGCTCGGCAGTCGAGTCACGTGCTCTACTAATTAAAAATCGAACGATTTTTGCTCGAGACTGTACATTTGTTACTCGCGATTGGAAAGTTTGAATTGTGCAATGTTTGACTCTGGCAATAAAAATAGGCTGTTACTAGGCAGACATGGTCCATCTTAGGCTACATTGTCACTTAACATCAGGTGCAATTGTGGCCAAATGTCTGGCTATCTAATTATAAAAAAAAACAACGGGTAGTAAAGATTCGCTACAAAATTTAAGAACATAGAATAATAGATCGACTTTATCGTGTAATGTTATGTTTGACAGTGAAGATTTTGTACTGAAATTGTTATCAGCGTAGCCAACATAACTAACTGTCACTAAGCATAAACAGTGATGTGTACTATTGAGACTTGATAAAACTATGAGAGAAAATTAAATAGTCAAGGAATGTTATGATAATTGATTCAGGCGAGTTAATATCAAAGTAGTATTACAAAATCTTTGTCGTCCAGGTACGAGAAAGTTTTAAAATGACTAATTCTCTACCTATTTTATTCTTATACAATTTCTGCAACGATTTCAATAAATCTCGCGATTTGGCTTCAGTAAGTCTGTTGTCAACATTATTAGTCTATATTTTTTAACTAATGCATTTTTTCTGCTCTTCCGTTTACACACTCCTCAAAGGCCAAGCGTCACTCACTGCAAATAAGCTGAAATAAAGCGCGGTGCACACGAGCTTCTTTGCCGGCTCACTTTGAGCGGGTTTTAATTCGCTTATTTCGCTGAGGGGTATCGCTGGACGTATTAAGGATAACGGCATAGTATTGAGCGTGCCGGGTGATTTATTTAATCATTAATTTATTTTAATATACAGTATGTGTTGGTGAAATACCATTAAACATTAAACAAATCGTTGATTACTTGACTTTCCCGAAGTGTCGATCTGTGTGACGACAGTTTCTTAAGCAACATCATGACTGGCTTTGTCTAGAAAAGATTATTCCGTTCGAACATTATTTGTAAGTTTTAAGTTTTGAAATGGCCAAGTCAAAAACATCAGCTTCCTCAAAGTTGGCGGTGGTGCAACTCTCGTATTGTCTATTTTGTTGACTAATCGGATAGAAAGAACGAAGTGTGTAAACTTTCTTTTAAATGTGATCTTTATTTACTGTGTTCTTGGCAAATAAACGTAAGAGTTTTTTTTCTTAGAATAATGATACTCGTATAATCTTTGACCTTGTTATTAACTGTAGATCGGCCGCCACAATTTTGTATTAACTTAATATTTAAAATGTCTACTACACTATACATCTAGATACTTTTTTGTATACAGAAGAAATATTCATGGATAGAATAAACAAATTTTTGAACCACCCGCTCCTCTTGTGACTGTGCAACATTCCTAAAGGAAGTCTGGCCGCGTCAGCGCGATCGCAAAGGCGACGCGTGTGCACCCAGCCTAACAACAATTTTGTTTGCGTTACATTAGCTCCGGGTTTTTTTGAACTTACCTTTAAATACACCCCCTGAGTGTGAGGTGAAAATGGAGGTAGTCTGCATGTGCAGATAGGAATGAGATTTAATTTTGACTTCTCTTTTGTCTGATGCTACTTGCATATTGTTGATAATGGTTATTTGTATATGTTGAAGTTATTTTTTATTCAGTATTTAGTTACTAAATTTTGTTTTAGTTAATGTCGAAACATATTCCTCCTTATTCTAAAAACTTGGTACCAAGCCTAAAAACATACTTAGATATTAACCAACCAATTAAAAAACAATGTTTCAATGACAGCATTCATTGAAAAAATCGTATAGTACTTTTAAAGTTGGACAGATGATTTTAGTCTTGTTGAAAACCTGGTACTATCTTATTTTTGTAATAAGGGGGGTACAATCTTTGTGAAATATTACAGCAATACATTGATTCCCTATCTTTACTTTCTTACACTCACTTTTCGCAAAAAAAAAACACATCTATAAAATAAACAAAGCCCACGACAGACATGTCAACCGACAAAACAAAAGGTCGGGGCCGATCGTCTTGTCCATTCCGAATTCTGGATGCGACTGCACTCTACGCTTGGGCAGCTCAAACAGAAATGACAGCTGTCTCTTACAGGCGGGTCCGATCCCAACTAGTTTTTAAGGCTAGAACACTTGGGCTGGGGCACACTGCTGGTGCTGATTGATTGCATAAAAGCTAGTGTGATGAAAAGTTACTGAGAACAGTTAGAAGCGGTATTGAACAGCCATAATAAAATAAATTAATAAAGATATGAATTATTAAGTCATTAAGACACGCACCATCATAAAATATTGGTTTTTCCATTAGCCTAGGCTAACAAAATCAAATTCTCTACTAATACGTTATTTTATTATAAAGATGGTATTTATGAAAAAGCACTCGTAAATTTATACGCAATTCAGTTATGATAGGACGCTTTTTGCTACTAACTTCCTTTCTAAAATCCATTGATTTGAGATAAATACTTACTTCTTCACTTGAATATTTATAAGCCACACGCATGTTTTCTCACTCATTGAGTAAGTACTTCTCATACTTTGACACGTTATTGTAACATTCAGATAAATACTGCAATAAACATTACTACATTAAATAACGTCACAATGCCAGTGCTTGTAAGTTCAAGTAAAGTGTAAACTACTGACAGTCTCCCGCGTCAACCCCCAGCGGACAGCTTCTTCCAGGAACTAAGCCGCGCACCATGACGCGCCGTGACAGCGTGACGCGAGCGACGTCTTAATTTAATTGTTGTGCAAAAGTGAGATCATTCTGAATGGTATGTGGAAGTGTTCATCGATAAAGCAACTGAAAAATGCGGGTTGGTATACGTCTTTGAAAATTAGAGAAATTCGGAAGTGGACAGATTTGTGGAAGGGTGATTCCTTCAAAACAGCAATGACAAGATGAGGTTTATAGTATTACGCTATGATTAAAGCGAATTTTATTTCATTCATTATCAGAAGTATTAAGCTTATATTTTGGGAGTGCCGAGTGACTCGTAATGACGTGATCACACAGAGAAAAGCTACTCAAAAAAATTCTCATTCAGTCAGTCATTAACTAAGGGTGTTTAGTTAGAGCTTCCCCTAACTAAAAGTTGTGGGCCCTCGTACACAATCTTTTTCAATAGGTATTTTATTTATTATTATTTGACTTCAATTATTATAATTAAAAAAATTACTTCTAAACATTCACAAAACACTCCTCTATCTGTAAAGTAATAAAGACTCGGTCTGCGATGTCACGTCACTCCGGCGATGCTGCGAGGGACGCCCGTCACTTCAAGCGCAGTGGTCGCGACAGCTGCATTCTTTGTTTTTGTGGGTGGTGCAGCGAGTTTATACTATTGCACAATATTAAATGAAGTTTGGAAATGCAGCTATTTTCAGTGTGATTCATTAAGCTCATGTAAAAACATGTTAAGAACCTAAGACCTCTTACTACTATTGTTAATTTTTCCTTCTTTACTGACGAGCTATGCTCTTGTCGTGGAGTTTTCTCCATTCCTCTCTATTCCCAGTATTCGATACTTTCACGCGATTTTAAGAAAAAAGTATTGTCCATCCGGAACAGAATGACCAGCAGCTCTAACAGTATTCTGAACGTGCTGGCCGGAAGGTGGGATAGTGCTGTAACCAGGCACTGGGTACCCGCCTTCATAAACCCTGATGCTACCCGCATATATTATGTAAATTAATTTATTTGCGTTTAGAATGTTTTTTAACACTCACAGTGTCATATTTAAATTATTAAAAGATGCATAAGCATGTTCTGTTGATGCTCTGTTGCATAAACAGACGGGTAGATGGCGCTAACGTTACCAAGACCAAAAATTTCGTGCGGTCTGACCGTCAGCACGGTAGCTCAAAAGAGCAATTGGCTCGGTAAGCCAGAAAGATGCTGGTTAGAGCCCCGCTCGTGCGTAAATTTTGGTTTCTTATTTCATCTTTTAATACATCTTCCAGCACCTAATATTACGGTGATTACAAGGAGCTATGATTTTGTCAATATTTTTACCCACCTTAAAACTCCGCCAAATTCTGCACATAGTAAACTTGATTCGTGACTATACCGTCACTCCTAAAATAAGCGCGTCACTCCGTTCCGGGACGTGTCACGGTTGTCATCGGCGTTGGAGTGACGCGGCCGACTTGGACTCCACTCAAAGGGCGCGAGACAGTTGTTACTGTTAGATGGTGGTTATTAATATGAAACTAGTTTTGACATTTCGATTTGTTAGTATTGCCAATAAATGGGGGTATTCGAATGAATTGTTTGGATGTTTTGCTAAACTTTTTAAAAATGACAATCTAGTTTAGAGAAACATAATTTTTACTACACATCTGACGTCAAGATACAAAGCAATGCGATCTTAGTATATGTGGTTGATAAAATAAATTATTCAGTCTCCTAAACGGCCATTCAAATTTATTCAAGATAACAAAACAATCTTGATTTTATTACAGATTATGAATATATAATCCATTATATTTTTTTATCAATCATCTCGCAATAACAAATTAGTTGTTGCAATGATAATTTTTAAAAAAACAGTCTTAATAAAAACAAAACGTAATTGAATCAGAGCAAGTCACCAGCAAATCAGTAGCAAAACGAACGGAGCCCATTGGAACAATTCAGCGGAGGCGTGTCATCGCGAGACAGTCCGCTGGCTGACGTGTCGCGAGTCACTTGCTCTCACCCACGGCGCAAGGGATAAGTGACCAAACTAAGGACCTGCCTGTCAGGAAATATTATCTAAGATTTGAGATAGTGAGGTTCTCCCAATGAGAAGCCCAGTGACAATTAAACGGAGGTGGGTCATAGCGTAACAATTAATTTGTTGACGTGATACGAGTCATTTGGGCTTGCCCAAAGCTGTGACTGGACCCAGCTTCTGAAAAGAACTTTTTAAACCTAGGTTATAATAAAAAACATGACCAATTTGAAAGATTTACTTACGTGGTTGGCTACTGTGCAAGACAAAATGAAAACTCTTAAAACCGTCTCAATGTCGTATGATTCACAAATGATTAAGATTTAAAAGATGTTTGAAAAAAACGTATTCATTTAACTACTAGCAAACTAAATCACGAATAACATTTTTGTCACCATTCACCCGCCCCAATTCCGCCAATCGATCGCCACTTCGACCAAGAAACGCCGACAGCCGACACGTCTCACAAACACGAGTTACTGGAACGAAATTAACGGGCTAAGAAATCCTGACGGTCCAAAGTTTGGGTGCACTTTTGCCGTCAACTCCAGAGTCCCTGATCGCTCGTCACTCGCGCCGAACTTGCGCAAGTCTGCAGCGAAATTTCCAACGGAGGCAAACTTGCAAGCAACACGACGACGACGCTCGCGTCATCTCGACGCGAGTTGATAATGCAAGAGTGTGCTCGACGGGTGGCATGTTTTAACTTGCAGCTAATGTTGTGTTTGTCAATGTTTGGTATTGGCGGTGATGCTTTTTGAGGTGCAGGCGGGGTGTCAATGGGGAGATGCGCTTTCGATATGCACTTCTTTTTGTTATACATAAAACTTCTATTATGATGATTTTCTCAGAACGCAGGACTCTTGTTGTTGTTACTAATTAACCAGTTTGGATTAACTTTTCAAATTAACTTTAATAAAAAATAAAGTAACAATTTCCTTAAGATCTGATGTAAACAAACTGAACTATATGATCAGTTTAAAATAAGTAACAGTCGTTTACTTAAACTTACTGCAAAATTCATACTCGCAGAAGATGTTTGTATAAAGAAAATCCACCAATTCAGATGAACCAATTAACCAAACCAAAAGAAACTGCATTCCAATTACAGAATTATTCCGTAAACAGTGCAAGGCAATAACAAATAACGACGTAATATCAAAGCGTCCGTCCGTCCGTTTCTCGCGAGATGGCGCTCTACTGCGCCCGTGACAGTCATTTAAGACAGTGACGTGACACCCCCCTCCCCCTCCGCCCACCCGCCAGATGGATTGATATTGCTGCACCGAGACGCAAGACGGAGCGATTGCATAGCTAGTATATACTTTTTGCTGAATTTATGAAATGTTTGAGTGAGTGATGGGCGTTGTGCTGCATTTTGCTAAGTGCATGAGTTGTTTGTTGGGTGGTTGTGCGGTATAATGGTGGAATTGCAAGTGTTTCTTTGACTGATAAACTTATTTGAGTAGAGAAAGAGAAATGCAGAATCTTAGGAAACTAGTAACAGTGATTAAACCATTTTATTCAAACAGTTACGATAATCATTTAATGACTTTTGAACCTAATTTGAAGAACAATAACAAAGTAGTAAGGTTTTGACAGAACTAAACTATAATACCATCAATGTCACCCTTTTATCCGCATCACCAACCTCATAATCGGTGCAGCGAGTGGAAACAAAACTCCCGATGCCCATTCAATAAAACTATCCGACCCTTAAGATACGACGTGAAATATTTCCGTTCTTCAACCCTTCAAGTTTAAAAGTGCCTGGACGCAAACGAGAGCCGGGCATGATGGCGATCCAGAGACAGTGACGTGACATACCCCCCGTGGGGGGTGAGGGGGCATATTGACCCCACCCCCCGGATAATAAGGGGGCTACGGACTGAGGAGGAGTGAAGTCGTGGCATCTTTTGTGAAATGGTGTACAATTTAAAAATGCAATTCCAATTTCTGTTCAAAGGGTCAATTTTGTTTGGATATACAGTTGGTTGACGCTAATTAGTTAATGTATCGTTTGCTTGTTTCATAAGATAGGCATTCGCAATGTATCAAACAAAAATACTTACCTACATTTTCTTTTGATACGTATGAGACTTGTTATTTTTTAATGGTCATCAGAAACAAAAACTCTGAATTACTATAAAATAAGACAAATGTTTTGTGTCAAAAATTAAAAAAAAATAGCAAACAAAAAATCTAATGATCACGTCAACAACCCGTAACAGCGTAACCAAAATTTAAAATGTCACCAAAAGACCTGTCGTGGACACGTCTCGTGTCATTTACACAAAATTAAATAGCGGCAAAGACGTGCCGTCAACTTCGCCACCCCCTGGTCACCTAGGGGGGCCGGAGGGCGGCAGGGGGGCGCAGCAGATGGATTGATATTGCCGTACGAATGCAGGTGGGTAGCCGATCTTGAACAATGGCGATTTATAAACTTCTGTCTTGCTCAACTTATATGAGGGTCGGTTGATTGAGATTTTAGTTGTTTGTGGTCTTAAGTAGTGGAAGATTTTTTAGCAGTTGTTTTATGTAGTAACCATGAAATATGTTTTTTAAAGTAGGAAAATGTTATAAGAGAAAGGATTAAGTTTATTTTCAATTAAACGTGGTTGAATTATCTACTGGATTGAATGCTCTACATATTGTTGTTAACTTAAAACGCTGTATCTGTTGCGAACTAACTGACTACTGGACGTACTAAAAAAACAAAAATTAACAAAACGAAAAGAAGACAGACATAAAATGAAATGCAAAACCATCGAGCAAATAACATTATCATCACCACTAATAGAGTAAGAGCGACACAAATTAATCGTCGAACTTCCTAATGAGAGTTGAAAAAGTGAAACACCTATCCCTCTCCGCCGCCATAAAAACACGACAAAGACATATGTCCCCCCTTATTATCTTCAATTAAGAGCCTTAGATAACGTACTGTGACATACGTTCGATGCCACCAATATATCAGGACCCCTGTCCGATACAAAAAAACAGACACATCGCAGTCCAAGATAGAGTAGAGACCTCGGAGGCGACAACTTTTTAGTGATGTTCGACAAAGGAAAATTTGCTTTATTGAAACGGGATACAGGTGAAACTAAGTGCAAATGTAAGTTGGCACGTCAGCCTGAGTGATGTGTGTAAGCCAGTGAGTGATGGGTGACCGTTACGTGTGATTAGTGAGTCGGTAACTCGCCATGATCATGGGAATAATGAACTGCTATACATATAAGTAATCATTTTATGGATTTCAATGGAATTTGTCAAGGACGTCACTGGAAATAAATAATTGATAGAAATTAACGAATCATCAAAATTTTTGTAAGCATCTAAATTAATTAACTCCCGTATCTTATCAACTATCGTAGAAAACTCTACTTTAATTTATTTAACTGAAAGTTGTCTTTTACTTTGGCTTCTGTTTCTTTGACTTTGTTTCAATATAACTATTAATATTATGGGATGTAATACGCAACCCCGTTCTTCATTAACTTAAAATGCCACCTGACACCTGACGCCTATCGTCAATCGAGTCCTTTGATTAGACGTCAATCAAGAAGTAATATTTTATCTGTCATGTGTCACCCATGTGTCAAACTTGTATTACACGTTGATGATGATGAATTTGGGGTTAATTATCCTTTATATATTACTGCTATTATTAGCCTGTAAACTTGACAGTTTGTGCTTAATCAATACCTACATGATTACTATTGCAAAGTATTGCAAATAAGTAAAATAATGATCAGAATAGGCTTGCTAAAATTGTTATTCCACAACACATTCATTTTCTGTTCGAAAACGACAAAAAATATGATGACGAGTCAATAACCTAATATTATGAAGACATATCATAGAATTTAAAGCAAAATATGTATGGAATTGGAGGAGCAACACTTTCAAATGGACCTCCTAAAAGGTTATGTGCTGATCTCTGGGTAGTAAAGTGTCAAAAGAAACTTACAACATCTTCTAGGTGACCTCATTCCTGTATAGAAAGTAGCTAACACAACAAAATAAACATCTCATCGTTATATTTTTCGAGCGAGAATCGATGTGTCACATCGAATGCGTCACTCGAAAAGGACGCTCTTGAGACAGTGACTTGACAATCCGTCACGCGGCTGTCACGTGATATTCGCGTTTGTCACTTGATTGATAAGTACGTGTGGCTGGTGAATTATCATGTTTTTGCGTCTGAAAGGGGATCGTTATTCGGGTGTTTACTCTTTTCAGAATTATGTTGATGCTCACTTATGTACTTATATACTTTTATTAGTACCAGATAGTATCGTGAGGCTTTAGGCCCATTTTTTAGGGTTCCGTAGCCGAATGGCAAAAAACGGAACCCTTATAGTTTCGTCAAGTCTGTCTGTCTGTCTGTCTGTCTGTCTGTCTGTCTGTCTGTCTGTCTGTCTGTCTGTCTGTCTGTCCGTCCGTATGTCACAGCCACTTTATTCTAAAACTATAAGCATCACATAGCTGAAACTTGGTAGGTAGGTGTATTTTGTTCACCGCTTTCCGATTCAGATACAAAAAGTAAAAAAAATAATATATAAGGGGGGGCTCCCATACATGAAACTAAAACCTAAAATTTTTGTTTTGCTCAAACCTATGCGTGTGGGGTGTCTATGGATAGGTCTTTTAAAATGATGTTGAGGTTTCTAAAACCATTTTTTCTAAAAGTGTAAGGTTTGAGATATAGACGCTTCCAAAGTGGTAAAATGGGCGTCCCCCCCCCTCTAACTTTTGAACTAAGAAAGTGAAAATTTTGAAAAAAATATATGATGTAGATCTCAACAAAAACTTGCAACGAAAATTGGTTTGAAGGAGATCGAACCAGTAGTTTTTGAGATATTGCACATTTTTATCAACCGCAAATATAACTTTGTCTTTCATACAAACACTATGAAAAACAAAGTTATTTTTGCTGTCGCAATATATTGTGATGTTTTCGTTAAGTGAAAGTAAGTGGACCCTGAATTCAGTAAAGGGTGGCACGGAACCCTCAGTGCGCGGGTCCGACACGCACTTAACCGGTTTTTTCAGTAAAGCACATTGGTGAGGTATTGTTAAGAAGCCAAGTACAAACTTGTTGACTTAAGTGTAAAAGTTAGTTGGCTTAACAGGATGTAAAAAAAGGACAAGCCAAATTCAAGGGGGTGGTTGTCTATCAAGTTTGCAATACAAAAAAAAATACATAAAAAAATATACATTCCTGTATTCTATTATCGATTGAATTGACCCTCTTGAATTTAGCCCGTGCTTTTTTTAACACCCTTTATAATGCAACTATGAGAAGGTACTTGAATCTGAACTTCAGACAGATTTTGTACTGATAAAAACAGAGCGCATAAAAATGTCGTTTGTCGTACTAACTCATAGAACAGAAGTCACTAAGCATTCCGTCCCCTCTTTTGTGAAACCTAATTAGACAGCACAACATGAAGTAATCACAAAACAAATGACAAGGCGCAGCTAATTTGCGTCCTACAAAGACCTAATTTTCTCAAATCAAGACTAGTCGTCTAGGCGCAGCCCGCAGCCTGTTTTCCATTTTGTTTCCGTCGACCACATTTCTTTGTCTTGTAGACTTTTCTTTTCTGAAGTAGCAGTAAGTTAATTTGATTGCAACATCGTGCGTTGTTGCGAAAAGGGGGAAATCACCAAATGCCAAATTAAACATGGCCAAATTGTTACAAACAACATCATTTCGATTTTGGGTGCTGGCAGTCATGATGTAAGATTTTGTATGTTTTCTAACGACGAGCCTTATGTGCTTCAATTCTATTGGAAAGTACAGGTATATTGAAATAGCCTATTATTACAGTTGCAATAAATGTTCCCCAATAATGTATCCCCTCCTGATTATCGTGTTTTTGATTTTGGAATTGTCGATCGGGATTAATTGATTTATAATTGTAAGGCAGATATTTCATAAAAACCTAAAAGATGCCATGTTATGTTATCAATATTAAAAAAAAATCTTCGATTGCCTTTGTGCTCAACGCACCTTCTTTTATATACAATTATACTTTTTGATATTTTTCTAGTTTTACGTCTTTTTGAGTTATACGTTTTGTTTTGATACTTTGATTTATTGATTGTCAATGAACAATAAACATCCCTAAAATAAAATAATAATGATTTTTAATCATTAACAAACTTTTAACATGTGGTCCTCGGCCCTAAAATGATTAAATAAATATAAAATAAAAATAATAAACCGGGTGCGAAATGTCAAGTGCCCTCGCATTCGCAGTCAAACCTACCGCTGGGGATAGCGGCAGGTCAGGTTCAGGCGCATCCTTCGCGAAAAGGAGTCACAGTTTGCTAAAAGAAGTGGAAAACGCTGAAAAACTCGCTAAAATGGAACGAGAAGCCCTGGAACGTGACCGCAAAGAAGCCCTGGAACATGACCGCATAGCCCTAGAACGTGACGAGCGCGAACGAGAGCGTGATCGTGTCTATTTTGCACGTGAATATCTACGTATTGACCTAGAGCGAGACCTCGCCTTGTTGGAACTCCGAAAACAAACGAGAGCTTCGAAGAGCGATGGTGGCTCTCGCCGTTCCTCACTACGCTACATTACTAAGGAAGTACAAATTCTTTTAAATTATTGTGTAGATTCGGCTGTCCTCTTAACTCCTTACCCTCACGAACTTAATAAACCTCAGAACGTTAATAATGCGGAATTTTCCGTCAGCAGGCCTCCTGTTAATAACCCCCAGCGTTCTGTGGTGGTACCTCAAGAGGTGCCTAATATTGTTCGTATTGGTAGTGAACTCGGGAGAATCAAACCTATTAAAACAAAAGTAAATGATAAACCACAGAACGTTAAAAGTTCGGCACATCCCGAAAGCAGACTACCTGCTAATACCTCTCAGCGTTCTGTGGCGGTACCGCAAGAGGTACTTAATATCTTTAATAGTGGTGGCAACCTAGATAAGCTAGGGCCTATTGAACACACTAAAAATAAACAACTTTGTAAAGAAATAAAAATATTGACTCGAGAAATCGTAGACTTGAAACTATATGACGACTCAAAAAAATTATATTCTCTTACAGATAAATTGACAAAAATCTGCATGGGAATAAAAGAAGTGGTCTATGAAACTGAAACGCGTGATCCTGCCGTGGTAGACCCGCTGGAACTGGACCACCAGCCCAAGTTTGGTCACACAAATTCATTCAGTTTTCCGAAGAAAAACGAACAAGCACATGCTGAAGATGATAGCTGCGCATTGATTCCAGATAATCCACTTTCTTCGGCTAAAAATCATACAAATTCTTATATTTATTCCAATATTTATAAAATATCTTGTTGTTTTTGCAACAATAAACATGAACTAAGTCATTGTGACAAGTTCAAGTCACTGTCTCTCAATGACAGATGGCAGTTTGTTAAAAATAAAAAGGTATGCCATAAATGCCTAAAAAGAGTTTGTAACCCATTTAAAAATTGCATTTCTTATAAAGATGTTTGCAACAATACAAAATGTAATTCCACACATCATAAACTTTTACACATCGAATATGTAGTTGAAAACGAAGAAGAATATGAGCATTGTGGATCATCTTCCTCTACAAATTCACAAACTACCTCTGATTTTGTAGCTCACGTTGGTAGCTCGACTTCTACGAACAGCAAGGAGCCATCTCTTTTGAATCCTAGTGACAACTCAAATGATTCCTTTCTGGACGATGGAGCCACATCCACCTTCATACACTCAGAACCCTCACCGCTAGTAGAAAAGCGAGAGCCTGTCTACTTTTCTGACTTGACTCGGTTTCTCTGTCATGATGACTGGCTTTTAACTTTAACTCAACTTAAGAGGAAGTATTTTAAATCGCAACCAGATGATACTGAAACCACTCCAAGATGGGTTTTATTTGTTTTCGGTAAAATAAACCCCATCCAGTTATCCAAGAAATTATTCCGAAGTATATCAAAAGTAAAATTCAGACTGTAACTTTCAATTTACGATCGGCTTTGGAGTAGGTTTGCCACTTTTGTCACAATTTTGGCAACCCTACTGAACTTTAATGGCTTTTGTATTGGATTTTGTTTGGTAGTAGAACTGCACGTCTTCGCTCTATTTCATTTGGTTTGTAACGAAGATTTCAATTTTTATTTTATTTACCAAAACGGAGACTTGCAGGTCGAACTAATATGTAAAAAACCATTTGTACATTTTCTCATTACTTTTATGTATATTGTCATATCACTTGTATATTATCATAATAGTTGTATTGTAACCAATGTACATGCGTACTACGCAGGCTGCTTTTTGGTCTTATGGTTCCTTTACTTTGAAAAGGGGAGCATGTGCTCAACGCACCTTCTTTTATATACAACTAGCGGTCCCAGCGAACTTCGTTTCGCCCCCAGCCCCGTCCCGCCCCGGCCCCGTTTTATGCTATAAACCTCACGAAGCCGGAGACCTTTCCAACGAATGCAAAACCGTGGAAATCGGTTGGTGCGTTCTGGAGTTATAGCGTCAGGGAGGAAAACCCGACTTATTTTTATATAGTAGATTATACTTTTTGATATTTTTCTAGTTTTACGTCTTTTTGAGTTATACGTTTTGTTTTGATACTTTAATTTATTAATTGTCAATGGACAGTAAAGATCCTTAATATAAAATAATAATGGGTTTTAATTATAAACCAGCATAATAGTAAAAATACAGTCCTTAAGATAAATCGAAGGCAACGACCTTTTAACAGCCTTAATGATCGGCCTGTATTAACTCTGCTTGGCTAGTAGATAATGTTATAAAATCTCATTTACAAAAAATATATATTATCATACTTAAGCTAAACTGGAAAGACATTTAGTCAACAATTTAAATGAAAACCATCCAGAGACAGCCCTGGATAGTGAGTGCGCGTGACAGTTGTCACGTCAAGACGGTGCAGCGGGTCTCGCAAAGAACACGCCCCGACTGCTCTGTCTAGTCTATGCCTGTCTTGTCTGTGCCTGTCATAGAGCTTCTGCTCTATAGAGAGATACGAAATTAGTAACCTTATTATCCATAGCTCATAGGGCAGGCAAGCTTTTAAATTGGCACGTTTTATCATACAGCTAGTGTTAAATAAGAATGTCTTCTCCCAAACTAATTTGTGAGTGTGACTGATTGAACATGACTATGGCTTCATTCGCTACATTTTTAAATACATTTTATTTAAATAACTTTTCTCTTGACGAGAGAGAGACGAGACTTGACTTTTAAAATAATAGAGTTGTAATTTTTATAAAAGTGATTTCATAAGAATAATATTTTTGGTAAGAAGGATGTAAAAAAGGTGAAAAGGTGAAAGGTGTAAGAAAAATTTGCGATCGGATTGTTTCGCAACCAAAATTATTGTCATTTCGCCTCTAAAAGTTTTTATACTCTCTGGTATCTGTCAACTCTATACTTTGTCCGCTCTGTGCCCGTCAGTCTCCTAGGCGGGACGGATTAGCTTTGATGTCAGTTGTAGGATTGTGAGAAGAATACAGGAGATGTCTAGAGTCTATTAACATTATCACTTGAACACTTATTTTGTTCCTTTTTATGAAGCAAATAGTATACAAAGTGATGATCTTACCTCGAGAGCTAAGTCAATACTAAGTTTAGTAAACCTCAGGTGAGTTGTTATTACTACGCAGAGAGAAGCTATGCCAAGCAAAACTCAACGACAAGATTGTGAAGTATTCCTTGAAATTTGAATGTCGAATTTGAAACCGTTTATGTATTTGATGCCAAGTGGCGTCAAATCATGGCGCAAGATATTTGATCGTGGTGTCAGTTCCATACGCTAGTAATGCCATACATTCATGATAATAGCTTAATGGTTACATCACTATGCACGAACATGGTTGACACACGATTGTGCGTCTAGATCTATTTCTTGTTTGTCAGTTTCTTTGATATTATCATATTACGGAGTGAGCTTTTAACCTCCGGTTATATGTTAACTGCAACTGCCTCGGTGGCGCAGCGGTGAGAGGGTCGCATTTTAAAGCGACGGCTGCGCTCGAGGTCCCGGGTTCGATTCCCGGGTCGGGCCAAAAATATATACCTGGATTTTTCTGTTCAGAAATTCTCAGGGTAGCCCGGAGTTTGGAAGTTGGCGGTGTTACACCCCCGTGCCTCGGAAAGCACGTTAAGCCGTTGGTCCTGCGCCTGATCTCTCTCCGGTCGTGTCAGCTTGCTGTCCCATCGGGCTATGAGAGTGAAAGGAATAGAGAGTGCACCTGTGTTTGCGCACACACTTGTGCACTATAATATGTCCCGCGCAGTCGGTTAGTCGTTGTGACTGGCTACCGTAGTCGAAATCGGCTAGGGGGACTATTATATGTTAACTGGGGACCTAAAATAATGACATCATTATTTGTGTCAAAGTTGCAGAGAAGCGCTAGACAGCGCTGCAGCAATGAGCGCTAATCAATACGTGTAGGTGGCGAAAAATAACGAATGCTGTATTACTGAGCTCGAAGTGTGTACGTGCCCACACACACACGGTAGCGTCAGCAGAAACAAAAAAAGTGTTAAGTGAAAGTGTTAAGAAAAAGGGAACAGTTTTTTTTATTAATTTTGATAAATTAAAAATGATAAAATTTTGTAAATGTGCCCTAGGATAAAACTTAAAATAAAATTTTTGTGCCTCATCTCAAAAAACTCTATCTATTAACATACATAATCATTTTCTTTACAGCCAGGAACTTTGTAGTTAATAATTAATTATTGTCCTGGACATTGGACAGTGCAAATAACAATCACAGATGGAGATAATATCATGATTTAGAACATCATAAATAGTGGATGACATGTTGTCGGCGATCTTTATGCCTATCTTCTTGATGTTTAAAATTTACATCAATCCGCATTGGATCATTCACAAAGTTTCAAGGCAAATCATGCTCTTTTTACGCGATAACAGACATATTTAACACGTCCAACGACTGATTAACAAAAGTGTTTTTTTTTTCAAAGGAACGATAGTATATTATTAAATCTCTATGTTGCATCACACACACCGTCTCCATTCGTGATAAAACCTGCTAACACGTTTTTCAAACAAATCAGTAAAAAAATGCATTTTTTTTTCTAACCCTCCACTGTATGCAGGCGTCGGTAATCGACGGCCGACCGGGGACGTATTGGTCCGTCCGTCGCGGAGACGCTGTGTTTTTAAAGCTTTCTTCCACCCAGTGGGGGTGGGGTGGGGGGACCAATCGATGCCGTCACGTTAGCCCCCGATCAACTGCATACGGGTGAAGGGTTGATTTTGTTGTGACGTGCTGCGTTTGTGCAGTGTAGTTTGTATTATTAGGCTATTATTAGATCTCTAGCTTTGAAGTTAGTCTGTGTTATGTTGCGCAAATAAATCAATTTTGTAAAGCCTGTGATTGGTGACTGAAGAACGTGCTTCATAAAAGCCTTTTTTATGTTACGGGATTGTATTTAATCAAATTAGTACTGCGTATGTTTTTTTTATAAAGAAAGATATTTTGTGACTTTGAATTAAGTAGAATTTTATAAAATTATTTTGCTTTACTTTGAATTGAAACATGTAAATAACAGATTCAAATGACGTGCAATACAGTCGTGCGACGGTCAAACTTTCAAAGCAGCAGAATTGTCAATTTAACTTTGCAACAATAAAACAAGCTAACCAACTGCGAACATCTAAGTAGTCAAAGCATTCAGAATTGAGTAATCCGAAAGCTAATTACCGTATAATTAACAGCTTACAATCCGCGCGGAAAAACAACGGGCAAGCACGGAATGAGTCGGCGGCTGAAGTTCGCTGCGGGCAAAAAGCAGGGGTTCTGTGACGTGCGGCGACGACAAAAGGGTTAATAGTTTGTATAAGGTTGAGTTGGTATGGTGAAAAGAATATTGTATAACATCTGTGATACGATTGACCAATTGTGGGAAATGCTTTGTATACACTCAATAAAGTAATAAGAAACAATTGAATTGATATTTAACGCATAAATCAGTAGCAAGAATAGTTACGCACTATAACGACGTATTTGTTTAAATTAGCATAATGGTATTCTAGCTTTTTGTACTGATTTTAAGATATATAAACTCTTTCCGGAAGACATGATCTTACAAAGTAGGTTTTATTCATATGGCCAATTTTAGTTACTAACTCATATTTTAAACAGAAATAACGAAGCACTTTGAGAAAAGGCAGATAGTGCCCTTGCGCTTCGTTTGACTCGGCTTTGGCTCCAGATTTATTAGGAAAATGAAGTCTTATGTACGTACATGTTCAATCCAAGCAAATATTAGAGCATACAGAACCACATTTAACCCATCAAGCACCAGCCCTTCGCAGGCCGCGCTGTCTCCGTCACGCGACAACTTTGCGCATAAGGCTGCGTTTCCACCAGAGATGTGCGATGGAAATGTGTCGTACGAGGATGTCTAGCTGTGCTGTGGAAATGTGTGGGTGTTTCCACCAAAGCTGTGCGATGAAAATGTGTCTACGAGGATGTGTAGCGGAGCTGTGAAAATGCGCATTAATGTGTGGTGCGAGGATGCGTTGCGAAGCTGTGAAATGTGTCAACAGGGGTGCGGCGTGTGTAATATCTGATTTTTTCGATATCGAATCAAAACTATATATCGATATTCGATATCAGATATTGAAACTATATATTTTCAAAACTATATATTGGCGTATCGATGTGTATTTCGTATCATTGAGTCTAAAACGATATTTCGAAAACTATATATTGGCGTATCGATGTGTATTTCGTATCATTGAATCTAAAACGATATTTTAAAAACTATATATTGGCGTATCGATGTGTATTTTTTTGTATCATTGTATCAAAAAAATATGTTTTTCTGAAACAGTATACAGTTATATCGTATCAAGTATGATATCATTGTTGTTGTTTTTCTTAAATCTGTTAGGATTATCAACTTATTACTTAATTATATCGAAAACTAGCGGATTTTGTTTCGCCCCGGCCCCGTCCCGCACCAGTCCCGGCCCCGTCGAACGGGATAAATGTATCCTATGTCTTACTGGTTATAAGCTCCTCTTCAGCGTTTCGCCCCGGCCCCGTCCCACCCCAGCGCCGGCCCCGTCCCACCCCAGCCCCGGCCCCGTCACACCCCAGCCCCAGGTCGGTCTCACCCCAGCCCTGGCCCCGTCCCACCCCAACCCCGGCCCCGTCCCACCCCAACCCAACCCCAGCCCCATCCAACCCCAGTCCATCGCCGGCCCCGTCCCACCCCAGCCCCAGCCCCATCCCACCCCAGTCCCGGCCCCGTCCCACCCCAGCCCCGGCCCCGTCTAAGGGGTATGAAAAACCTGTTCTTCGTATTCATATCTGTTCATCGTAGCGCAAGTGCCTAGCTAAGCTAAACCGTATTGCATCGGAATACAGTTTGATATTCCTATATCTATGAATCATGAATATCGAGGCATATCGTATCACATCGATGCGGCGATATAGTGTTTTGAAAATATATAGTTTTGATGCGGGGCGTTATCGGATATCACGATATTGATCTAATATACGTTTCAATATCTATATACGATTTGAATCGGCCATGCCTAAGTGCGGTGTATGCGCAAACCTATTCAACACACATTCCTCGCACACATTCCTCGCACACATTCCTCGCACACATCCCTCGTACACATCCCTCGCACACATCCCTCGTACACATCCCTCGCACACATTCTTCGCTTGTTTTGTATGCGCAAAAACCTAGCTCCGCTGAGCCGTTTCCACCAGAGCTGTGCTGACCGAGGCGAGGTAAATGAAGCGATTCTATTGGTTCTTTACAAACACATTCCTCGCTACGCATCCTCGCACATCTCTGGTGGAAACGCAGCCTTAAAGTCGCGGCTAATAGAGAAATGACGCGAATGAAGGTCTCCGAAGTTCGAGTGTGGCTTTTGAATGGGTATTAGGTAACGAATAATCTGAGGCGATCGCATTTGCTAGTCGTAATGGTCAGAGCAAGCATTTAGAGTTGTTGGAAAGTAAAATAGCGGACAAAATGTCAGGTTTACATCAAAGCTTTCGTCTTTCAAATTGACCGTTTGCAAACAGTTTTGTTTGATAAAAGTAAGCGCTTAGAAAGAAGAAGAAGAAAAATTGCGAACGTACTGCCAGCCATAATCTAGTCTTAGTGGATTATTTTTTTAGCTGTGTTGCAGCTCAGTTTTAATTTTCATATGCGTTAAGGATATCATAATATTATGTTGTGATTAACCTCTCTACCTATTTAGCCTGTTGATTAATTGTTATTGTTTTAAAACTGAATAAATGATTTATTTATTTTTACTTATAACAGGACTAACGATAGCAATACGAAAGCGATCGAGTGTGGTTAACGCCCTGTGGGTTAATTCAAGTGACAGTTCGGAAATAGACGAAGAACAGGCGGTAGTGACGCGAACACAACTTCGCAGTAAAAAAGGAGTTGTGTCACGGAACTAAGTTGGACGTGTGCAGTTTTCGCAAATGAAAACTGAACAGATGAAGTAAGGTTAGTGACGAAAATACAAAGTTCGCTGGCGTAAACAGACTCCGTTACTCAGCGTACGTAATTTCTAATCCGACATCCGACATTCATTCGATTTTTCACACTACTATTGAGCATGTCACGCGAAAATGAGCAGGTAGGTAGTAAATTTAGAAAACTGACTTTCAGTACCTGACCGCTCATGTTTTGACTGTCACGTTGTCTTATAAAACACAACCTCTTCTCTATTTCTTATGGTCGGTTTATTTATTTATACAAAAGATTGCAAATTAAACAGTTGATTACGTCGTGCTTTATATCAGTCTGCCTTGGAAACTGACCGCGAGATCAAGAGTACAAGTATATTTTAAGAGAAAGATAAAGTTTTATTCTATCATGTAACTCTATGGCTTCTAATAAGCTATGTAAGAATGAAAAGTTACATAAGCATGAAAAATCTTGATTTTAAAATGGCAACTTTAATTGAGTCTCGATCTAAATTGAACGCTTTCGCTGTAAATTGGTTATTAGCATTCATATTTCGCAAGTTTCTAGCAGTTCGACAGGCGTGCATTCGACACGGCGCTCTACCACTGTACACACCGATTAGCGGAGATAAGTAATTAACACACAAACCCAAGACAGTATAGAAAATATGATTTCTACATTGACTCGTACGGGAATCGAACCTGGGACTTTGGAGCGGCGACGCGACTTGAATCCCAGCGTGTTTAGCTAGTACACATCAGAGTTGTCATTAAAAAAAAATGAATAAGCTTCTTAAATTCCGTTGCAACATATAATTTTCACCTAACTTAGACCGTCACTTTTGTTACTTTCGTATAGAGTTCGGCTGCTATTTGGATACCTACTTAACCGAAACTAAATCTATACAAATAATAGGTCTCATTTATGTCCGTTACTAATAATGTCATGCCTTCTAATTATACATATTATTGTGTTTCACGCACTTCAATATAAATGATATTAGATACTTATTTTTTTAACTCACCGTAAATTTACGTAAATATTTCGAATTTTTATCGTTTGCGTGAAATCATAATCATTATCATTAAATTTAAGAACTAGCTTCTGCAGGTGGACATTCCTTTTATTTACCGCATATAAAGTGTGACGCTCTTAGATCCGCGTGATTCTTACACGATATGAATGTGTAGTATTCCTGTACGTTTTGTGTCACAAAAGGGAAAACTCAACGCTCGTATCGCTCCCGCCCCCGCTTCCGCTTCTCCCCGCGCTCCTAACAACTTTTAAATCTGCAACTTTTCTGTGTTTTAATTAAGTTGACGTCGCAGTTACAACTGCGTTGACTCGCCTGGGACCCTACCCTATGTTGCAATCTACGTATTGCCTTCCTACTCCCTCTAGAACAAAAACTAGTAAGAGCGAGTGAGATAGCTGTAGCTGAAAATATGGAAAACTTTGAACAGAGTAAGAGCATTGTGCAGAGCGTTTCCGAACGGTCCATTCAACTGATTTGCGGGCGGGCACTGGCGGACAGAGGAATGGGACAGTTTTTAATTTGTAAGACAAAGAGAGTGATTTCTAATCCCAACTAAGAACTATAATACACTGATGTGGGTTTATGGTTCCATAAAATAAGCTTGATTCGTAAAATTAATCTATTGCCCATACCATACTAATTTCTACTGTGAAAATGTAAAACTGGCTGTACGTACACGTTCCTGGTTACATGGTTGGAACAGCTTTGTGGTGAAACACCAACATGGGTATATTATTTACTAAAAACGCTAAGCAACATAAAACAATATCTCTCGTGTTTAATAACGTACTTATTCATTGCTTACTTACTATGTATTGGCTTTTATTATGATTTTCTACTAATCTATATTTTAGTAAGTCACTAATCCTGCCTTAGTTCCTTGCTCGCTAGTACACTTCGACTTTGATGTGAACCGCTTGTTTTATTTATTGGCAGTGTAACTTTCTGAATGAGATTAATTTGAATTTTGAAGCGGTTTCTGTAGACTGCATTAAACTTGTTACTAGTTTGTAATAACGCGTCTAAAGATTTGTATTGAATTACATGAATTTTGATATTTGACATTATATGGTTAAATAATAATATGTGAAAATGAGACAGTTTAATTTTCAATGGTTTGAATTTTTCTGACACAGAATTATTATTTTTTTCTTATAAGATTCAATAGGAATTTCAAAACTTTGTTAGTTTTTTACTTTCGAAGCTTGTTTGCATAGCGGCCTGTTTTTATTCTTACAACGTGACTAGGACAGCCATCAGAATAATAATCTTTTACACCCTCAGCCAAAAAGGAAACCATAACTCAAAAACTTCACCCATTGAGCGGATTGACGCGATATCAAAGCCCTTCCATCTAGGTATCTTAATTACCCAAGGAGGCAATAAATTAGTCTAGCAAATACAAGTTTGTAGCGTGACGCCCCCCAGTTGTGAGATTAACTGGCAACGAGTCAGAAGTTTTATTTTAGACTATTTGAACCAACCTTTTTGTGCAATCGTGAAAAAAGTTGTAAGTTCGATCAAGTTTTGTTGTGCCATTTATTTGCACTGCAGTGTAATTTACAGTTTTTAGGTGCCAGCATAACGAAATTAACGATTTAGTTATGACTAATGCACAAATTGTTATTACTGTATTCTATTCTACTATTTTGTTTTTATACGTAGGTCTTGGTCACGTATGGTGGAGTGTAATCTCATTCCCACGTGACATTTACTAACCACGCAAAACCCAACCAATTTGAAACGCCACTTACCTGACCCTTTCCGAAAGTATTTGATTCCATTATAATAAACCCAGATACACCTTCCATGTATCGGCGTCATCAAAATCAAAAACAGATGTGTCCGCACACACGCCATGAATACCATCCCCTAATTAAATACATACAAAAACAGCCCTCCGAACCGAATAACTGACTACCCAAAGACATAACCCGAAATTGGATTAGGGAACAAATGCGACCTCTCATCTCGGTCTCTCATAAATATTTTAAAAAGTCGCCCGCGAAACTATCCCTATCACTGATAACTTAACCCCCGAATGCCACCGCAGGCGTTTTCGACCCCACGTTATTACTCGGCCAGGTACGACCAATATTCGTTGAATCCCATCACGGTATTGCAAAAGAAATCAAATTAGATATACAATAAGCGGGAGTCTGGTCCGATTTACATAAGTATCTTAGGCATTCGGTCGGATTCGAGATTGCGGAGGGCAACAATATTGCTTGTTCCCAGTCTGTCTGCCACTGCTGGGGCTGAAACCGCGATTTGTTTTTTATACAACACCGTCTTCATTCTACGACGTTTATTCACAACTCGCCTTTTAATATGCTCGTAAAGGAACGAACGATTACACGATGAAAAGCAATATCAAATTGTCCTAAACCCACAGAAGGGAGCCGAAAAGGTCGTGTAACGGTTTATTATAAATTAAAGAACATCAAAACGACCGCGAACATAAAAAGTTTCGCCCAAATCCAGTGCTATCATCGGAAAGAGGGATCAAATCCATGCAAATCCAGTGAGTGGACGTTAAATAAAATATAAATAGGGAAGATAGGGCTACAAGTAACTGGCCGCAATAAAAGTTGGTGGTTGGTGAAATAAAATTCGATCACGGCGCGGGTGCGTTATAAAAATCTTGAATCGCCGACAGGGTTGAGGTGACGTCGTGTCGGGAACTACAGATATGCGACTTTTTTAATGTGTATTGACTTAAATATTTAGACTAGAAAACACGTTTAATTTTTGAATTTTTAAAACATTAAAAATCCAGCTATGTGTTTGCAAACATGTTGATTAAAAAATTTTAAATTTGATTTGCTTATAACAATCGGAAAAATAATAATAAACAAATAGTTCATCATAATACTGAAGCCGTAAACTGAGATTCTCTTAATCTACCTTTTCATGTGTGTATTGTGACTTTGGAATCAAAATGGATTGGAACTTTTTTAAACATCTAATCCCAAAAAGATAATTAAGATAAAATAGCCCTCTTTTTGGGCTTAGAGATGAGTAAAACAATAAGTTGTTTTAAAATCCATGCGATTAGTCGCACGCACCTACGACTAGTCGCTAGTTTGCGCAAGACATTCCTCCCGATATTAAATCCGCTTCACTCTATAAAGAATTCCAATGGACTCCGTCCTCTGTCCTCCGGGACGGCCCGTTGTACTGTGGTTAGTGCTGGATGATTTTATTTTGAATTATTTTAACGGCGTCGGAGGGGTTAAATTTTGTATATTCTTTGAGTGTCGAGGAGATAAGCAGTTTTCTTTGGAAGTTGTACGGTGGCGTTAGTTTCAGGCTAGACACCAATAATGTTTGGGTATTCCTTTAATACTTTAATAACGCGTATAGTAAAAGAGTGGAACTCTCTACCCGCATTTGTGTTTCCAACATTTTACAACTCTATTTTTTTCAACAAAAAAAAAATGTAAACAGGCTTCTTTTGGGTGAGCTCGCTACATCATCGTCCCTGTCTAGGACACGTCTGGTATAGTCTAGCTAGAGACAAGAGCAAACCTATCTCATATATAAAAAAAAACTATTTGTAAATGTGATCATGTCTTTAAAATGAACTATGGTAACGGTACCTAGATAATGTTTATTTGGCTGGTTACTTTACTATGCTTAGATCTTCTTGTTCTGACATTATTTATAGTTGTTGTTTCTTTTATTTCAGGTAAGTTTCTCCATTTGGATTGATCATCCATCTGCACTTACATTAACCATGGATTCAATGTGCGTGAGTGTACGTTTAATTTAAGCTACAATTTGAACCAAACACAAGTATTTTTTTATTTTATTTTACAATCCTACTTAACGGGTAATTTGAAAAAGTATTCAAACCGCTTTAAAACTTTCTCACATCACTAAGCACGCGATAAGCAATTCATTTTTACACGAAATCAAAACGCGAGTTGTCGAAGCGATAACGCGCGATCAAATTGTCGAAATGAACGTGTTTTACCGAGTGCGATGCTCGACGAATAACGGTGCGACGATAATCGTATCGATCGCTCGAGAAAAACAGTTGAATAAGTATAAAACTTTAATCGGATCGTTACCATGGTAATGTGGTTTTATATAGAGTAAGTTCAAAATAAATTAGATTTTTATTTACTTTGTATCATGTTGATAAGTGCGAAGCGAACAGGATATCGTCATACTCTTGATTATATTGTGGTAAATTACCTAATGGGACAGGTGAGTTTGAAACAGCATTTTCACACAGATCATTTTCTAACTTATATTATTTTACCGCACTTTAACCTCTCGAACGCACAGCTTGCACCTTCCGAAAGATCCTATTAAAATTGGCGCACATCCCGGCCCATTGCCAATCATCCCGGGATCTCAGCATCCCGGGCTGATCCCGGGATCGCCGCATTGAGTGCATTGCGCGAATAACCCCGCGTAGGAATGAGAAATGGTCGCGACTCATTATTCGAATGAGTATTCGATTCGCGTCGAATTATCCGAAATGAAATTTTATTAGATGATAGGTTTGGGTGATTGACGGCTCATAACTACCTACGTTGTGTTATGTAAGTTTTGGAAAACAGTTTCTACAGTTCGTTAAAACAACTAGCTGATTCTAACACTTACCTTTATTCAAAGAGGGTTCTGACGTTATATGTATATCCAAATAACAACGATTTTATTGCAACGGTGTATTCGGTAACTTATTAATGAATAGGCCAACAAAACCTACTTCTTACCTATTTATGGTGTGCTCATAACATCTGGTTTCTGTCTATTTAAAGACAAAAAACTATGACTTTCTGGATTTTCTTAAAAGACTTTACATCATATTTATTCGTTTATTCGGTCTCAATATAATATTTTAATAACTACGCTTTCACTGAAGTTTTAACTTGCTTATAAAATAACGTTACTCAAATTCTTACATAAAAAAATACGTAGATTCTTTTCCTAAATTCAAAACATCCCTCCACCCTTGAGGTCAGTGTCCGGCCTCCGAGTGACGTGGTGACTGACAGGTGACGGGCTTTGATCTTCAAAGGGCTAAGGGACAAGGGCACACTTTGTTTTTTATTTAATAACTCGAACAATTAGTAAAGTGGGGAGAGAGCGGTAGGCGGTAGTAGACACGTACCTATGCAATACTTTGTTTATTAGCTTAACTTTGGGAAGATGGTAGTTTTATGTCATTTATACTGCGTTACTGAAGGTGCACATGTAAACGCCTTCAAATATTTTGTTCGATGATTTGTACGAATAAGAAAATAGAAATTTCCGCTTTGCCTTTTCGGTATTGCACAGCTGCTAGTTCTTTTTATCTTAAGAATGTGATGGATGACTTCCAGTGGATTTGGATTTACAGATCCTATTATAGCAGTTACATTTTTATTGGCATCTCTTTTTGGCAAAAAATAGTCCATAAATGTTTATTTATTTATTTTTACATCAACATTTTTAGTATGTAGGGTTTAACCGTATTTAGGTATAAAATTACCAAGTTATTTAATTTTAAAGATTTATTTTATTTTATTTAAGATTTTTTAACAATAATAATAATAAACGCCGTTCAACAATGGATTACTTTTTAATTGGTCTGGTTATTTAATTCTATTCCAATTACATGTAAAAAATACGCAGGTGGGTAATATTTTGTCGCAATTTTGTTGTGCTTTCCTATAGATAGGGTTAACAAACTGTAAATTCAGCCCTAAACATTTAGTAGCATCCCTACCCAAGGTCAATGTCCGAAGGTCTGTCTCGCCGAGTGACGGAGTGAGTGACTGCCGCTTTGTGCCTCAAAGGGATTAGTTTCCTTTCTAGGTCGTAACTCGTAGGGGACAGGGATGGGCAGTTTTAAACTTTTTTGATTACTAACATTGGGATAATTATATATGGGGGTTTTGCTATCATGTACTATATTGTTTATGAGCTTCCGATATTTCGGCTCTAATGCAAGCGCCATGATCATGGTAGCAAACCCGTATCTAACTATTCTAGAGTTGAAAAGATTCAGTTTCTTGATATCAATCAAAATGATTCATTTTCTAAAAAAGTGTGAAAAAAAACCAAACTTTTTAATATTCTACAAAATGGAAACTGCCATTTTGTAGAATGTTAAAAACCTTACTGGTAGTTGGCTGGTAAGAAGCTGTTACGGAATGGAAACCTCTGTTGGTTACGCCTTTGATCTAGTCTACGTTTTTACTATACATTAAATGTCCACAAATACAATGGTTTTAGTACTGTTTGAAATAAAGTCACTATTGATATCACCTTGCAGCCATATCTTCTTCTTAGCGTAACGGTAAAGCGAGTTAAATTTGTAGTGCCCAGTAATTAGCGACGCGGATATTGCAGCCGTATAAATTAAGTTATTAGTTTAAATGAAAATAAGTCTATATTTATGTATTTGTTTACCGTATGTAACTACAATTAAGAAATGTGGCTTAACTTGATATAAGGGGACCAGCCCAAAATTTTAACCTATACAGCCCCAATAAAAGTTGAATGTTGCGTCGTATCAAGAGGTCAAGAGAATGGCGGAAGAGCGTTAAGAATGGAAAAAAACTCCACCGACAAGAGCTTCGCTCTTAAATTAGATGATGATGACAGCCCCAATAGTCCTGAACTAAATATACTTATATGCTGAAAAAACAATTACGCCATCTACCACCAGAAATTTGAAACTTTATCAGCTCTTATCAGTAGCCCATGAGTATCAATTAAGGTTCGATTTGCAAAATCCAAGTGTATCATCCAAGTGTCATAATGACATCGGAGTAGCCTCGCCATTTTTGATAGACAGTTTAATTAGCGGGCCCGTCCGCAACAAGAATGAATAGCAAAAATTAATTGAATCCATTTCTAACCACCTAGCTATGGTCGCCAGGTGTTAGTAAAATATAGGACAGTGCGTTTTTTAAGTGAATTAATTGGGTTTTTTTTAAAACGAATTTTATTATTATAAAGATAGTTAATTGACTGGTTAAAAGAATCCGTGTGTTAGATGTTGATTGTTTGATAATTATTGGTAAATTGTTGGTATGTCCAAAAAGCGAAGTATTATTTTATACAATCACCGGGATTATGTTTTTGACGAAAGCTGAAGGCGAAAAAGGGCGATGATTTTTTCCATTTTGTTAAAAATATTCCGTTGTATAAATTGAGGTAGTTAAGTATTATTTAAAGAAAACACTTATGAAAAAAAAATAGTATTTGCTGTGGTTCCTTCAAATGGAGATAGTTTTCTGTTTAGGTTTGGACACTTAAAATATCGAACGAATACGGTTGTACGATAACATCGCACATTGCGACCTCAATTTATTTGCTTTACCCTTGTAAACACATTAAAAGCGCTATTTATTCATTGCTTTTAAAGTCAGTTCACGTTCGATTTTATTGTGTGCACACATCATTATCAAGAATAAATCATCAAGTATCAAGAAGTGTTTTTACTGCTTTCACTACTATCAAGTCTATCAAGAAAGTGCATGGGCGTCCAGGAACCCAAACGGGATTTTTTTATATTTTCTTGTCACTATAAACGCTTGTAATCTTAGAGTAACCTCTACGCGTCCCCCTGCTAACGTGATCATGGTGACCCCACCGCAACGTGGGGACAGATTCTATCTGCTAATACCCAATTAGTACACCCTGACGAAGTACCTATCACAAAGGAGTGTCAGTCAGTCTGTCTGTCACACAGAATGTGGATTTCTAGGCCAATGGGGGATTATGATCGGATATTATTTTTTACGGCCAGTTAGCGCTGGTTTAGTGTTATTTTATTAAGGAGTTCGGTTACGTAGGGAACATTAGTGAGTGTGTTATGTCGTGAATTAGTGTTAACGAGCTGTTTGGTGAGCTGAAAATTGATAGGTTGTCCCTATTTTTCGTTCAAAAAATAGTCTTATGGAGATAACAAACAATTTTAAAAGTTAAATTTCAGAATGGCTATTTAAATGACCACTGGTTAAGCTATTTATTTTCCTTTAAAACACGCACAACCGAAAATATTTAACCGATTGTAACGACTTTTATTAACCATTAGTTTAGTTAACTATCTATCACGAAACCGGCCCTTAGTGACTGTAATGGTTGAGCTGTATTTCTGCTGCATTTTACAATTGTCTCAAAGCAATAGTTGAAGTGTGTGTAATGTAAGGACGTTTGAAAGGAGTTCTAGTGAGCCTTCATGCAAATATCTTTATCCTTCTGAATAACTCGTAATCAATATAATAATCAAAACAAAGAATCCATTTTATTTGACCCCCACCGGAGCATTACTACTACGTAGATGCACTCACATTGTAGACATAAACCCGCGCGCACACTACCCCACTGGTCCGGCACGCTCGTCCCGCCGGACGTGGCATTAAAACTTTGAGTGATTTCACTCAGTCAACGCGAGGGAACGCTGTCTGGACAGACGCTGCGCTGATGAGATCGATACGGAATGCTTTGGTTTTGTCCCGTTTTCAGATGTTGCGTCTTGTCGGCTGGTTTGTAGATCTAATAATGTGATACATTTTAGAGATTAGAAATTAAGTCCTTAAAGTGCACCTGGCGCTCGATAAAACTAAGCTGACCATGATGATGAGTATTCCGTTTAAATGTTAAATGTACGTTTGTATACAATCACGTTTTTTATCGCTCAAAGGAGGTAGATAAAGTTTTAAATAAATATTATATGAATACTATCGGTTCTAGCAAACTTAGTATCGCCCCAGCCCCGTTTTATGGTCATCATCCTTTTTTTGGTCCAATACTTATTCAACATAGTAAAAATCATGAAAATCAGTCCATCCGTTCTCGAGTTATAAGTGAAGTAACTTATACGACTTTTTTACTATGAATGATTTTCTTATTGAGAAAGTATTGATTAGGTTATGGGTATGCTTAATTATATTTTGCCCAGAAACGTTCAGTTAGACAAATCCAATGTAGACAGAACTCACTAAATCTGTGACGATGCAACGTCCCCGGGACGAGACCGGAAGCGACATTAAAACTTCGAAGTGATTTCACACACGCGAGAGACATATCGGATCGTCAGTATAGACGCAGCTTTAGATCTATGTATAAAGTGAATTAATAATTTACAGATTGTAATCAAGAATTGTAGGTATTATTGAAATATTAGAGTATTTCGTAATTATACTTTTCATTACGCCCGGATAGCGTAAGACACGGGGTTCAATTCCTCGTCTGTCACAGGTTCACAGTTGTCTTTTTACAAGTGCAATTTATATTATTAAGTTTGTATGGTGACAAAACACTATAAAAACAAAAATAAACTTTAAATTGGCTTTCATCATCTTAACTGATTGTTAAAATATTTGTAAAAATATTATTATATATTATATAGCGTAAGACACGGGGTTCAATTCCTCGTCTGTCACAGGTTCACAGTTGTCTTTTTACAAGTGCAATTTATATTATTGAGAGCATTTACTTACATATTTCAAGATAAACCTGAAAACATTCGCGTTAAAGTGAATATTGCATTTTGCACGGACAGTAGTATCCTAAAAGTGGGTCTCCCTCCCTAATTTACAAAATAGTTGGTCAGTCTGTCTGTGCTTCATTAAGCTCTATTGTGCTCTTTCTAGACTTCGGCTTGACAATTTATTTCAGTACCTAGAGACTATTTAATAGCAACTATTTATCACCTTAAGTTAAATTTAAATTTATTTGCTAAATATGGAGTGAAAATGAATTTATTTTATTTGTTTATTTATACTTTATTGCACAACCAAAATTTTTACAAATGGTAGATTTAACGGCATACGGCATTCTCTACCAGACATATCTACATAAATACATATTACAAACTGAACAACCTTCCGAAATTTATCATTTTTATGAATTTTTGAGAAATAACTCTATATTCAATAAATAAATCAATAAATCTACCTAAAAAGTACCTTTATTTTTTTACACATTATTTTTTATACGTAGAGACATACTTTTCTATAATTCGTTGTGTTACAAAAACAATTTGCAAGTAGAAAGTCCTTTTATTTAAATTCCACATTTAATATAAATATAACTCAAAGAATTTCACTTGTAAAACAAATATTTAAAAAGCAGAAACAAATAAACTCAGCCCATTAATACCACCCGCCTCACCTTAAACCGTTAACCCCTACAGACCCAATAACCATCCTACATCTTTAGCCGTCAATTCGCGCTGTCACGATTGACGCTTTTATTGCGTCCTGATTTCCCAGCGGCTGCGATTTGAAAGGATTTAACTAGTTGGAAAAACTTAGACGTGGGCATAAGGTCGGACCTCGGGACACGCCTTAAATTCCCTGTTAAGTAGTTTCCAGAACTGTTGTCAGCGAATTTCGATATCGCGCGAATTTGTTGATGGCTGTGACAATTTTGAAGTTGAAAGGGTTGGCGTCTTTCGGTTAGTTTTTAATGGAATGCTTTTAAGAAAATTTTATTTCGATTTGTTTAGTTAGATACTTCTTTCGTTGTGTCACAAAAATGACAAAGTTATTAACGCGGTATTTTTGTACACAATATGACCAAGTTTTATTTATCAGTCCCTAGTGGATTTTCTTTCAGTTACTTCAACTTTTTTCACAATTTAAAAAAAAATCTATGTAAGAGAAAACTTACAAAAGATTAATATTAAGATTAGTGGAAACGGTTCATATCTATCATTGAATGCATATTTTCACACAAAAAAATAAACTAGTATAATATTTACACGGGATTGACTGTATTGTATGTGCTCTGAATTTCTCTATAATCTTATCAAATTTCACTCCACACGGACTTCTAACTACGGTGGCTCTCGCCTATACGTCTATTTCCCCCTCATTTTCCACATTAAGAACTAGGTACTGCATCCAATCATCTCAAAAAAGGATACAGAGAAATGTCCACCCCCCACCACTGTAAATACGTAACATCTCCCGCCATTACCGATGCGTCGCTAAGCGTCCACACGTCCAGCGCCTTGAGGGGGGTAGGGGGGAGGGGGGCACGTCAGAAGCAGATCAATGCCGACAGGACACCCCACCTGGACTTTTAATTCGCAACGGACTTTGTCTGGGCGCCTTCTTTGCGTTGACGGGTTAAATTTTTGTAAGATTATTTCTGTGTTGGTGTTGAGTGGCTGTTTAGATATAGTTGCTACTGTTTAAAATAAGTACTGCAACTACACACACACTTTGTGCACTTTGCCTACGAACTCGTAGGTAAAACTTTGTTTCAATTTGATCTGATATTTTTGTTATCAAGCAGTATAAAAGATTTAAAAACCTTTTTAAATCTTTGTTGTTTCTGTGTGTCTGTGTCTTTGTTGGTTTATCGACCTCGATATAATGTTACCATTATCGTAGGTCGATATTTGTCAAACTCCATACAAAATACCACAATGTTGTCATTGTTATCGTAACTTTCTGCAACCCACTCTAATTTTCCTTTGTCAAAAAATCTTTCAGATAAATGGTATCTTGTTTTTGCGTTTCTTTTGATGCTGACAAAATTTGAAATTTTCAACTAAATTATTCTTTGGCGTTCAACATGTTTTTATTTTCGCTAGACAATCGCTGCCCGGCACGAGATAAGGCGTTTTTTCGCGTTTTTCCGACGGAACTCAACCCTTTGACGTTATCTGTGTGACGTCACGGGACGTCTTGTCCCCATCGCTCGGAAATGAAACTTTGAATCGTCCTGAATTCCTTTTTTTATCTGCTGAACGCCGGTTTGGTTTTTTAAATGTCGCCTCTGACAGTCAGTGTATAAACTCCTCAATTTTTTAGGGTTGATAAGTATAGACTTGGTTGCACCACATCTTTTTAACCTAATTATAATCGTCACTTATTTTTATCTTTTCTTTGAAGATTGATTATTTGGCGTTCATGACATCACAGTAAATACCAAATGGTGCAACTGAGGCCTACACATTTTTTAAACAATTTGATTCGATATTATTATATAATTACTAATATCGATTGATATTCGTCGTAAAGCCTAGTCAGAGGCTCTATGGGCGGCTTGATAAAATCTGACAGCAAGGTTGGTCGCTTGCCTTGCAAACACCCCTCCGCCAATCCGCACTGAGCCCGCGTGGTGGAGAATGGCTCATACTACCTCACATTTGAGGTAAGGCCTTTGTTCAGCAGTGGGATGCTTACAGGCTAACTTTACTTTTTTATGATGATATACAAAATCCATCGTCCATTACATTTCATTATAGACAACGGCTATTTTCTCTCGCCAAAGACCCCAAAATACAAGGACAATGTCGACATTCCGTCAAAGCCATCACAACGCGAGAGGAGCGAGGGCAAACATGGCCCCCACACGGGAGGGTTCGTTATCACGTCCAGGACATAATTTAAGGAAAAAGGGGAGGCAGTACACTCGATTCGTCAGTGATTTGTATTTTTTTTGCTTTGTACACTTTGCAATTTTATTTGGATCAAGGAGCTTTTGAAATGAAGTGCCTGTTAAAACATTAAGTTTACTTGAGAAGCCTTTTAAAATATTTCACTACACTTTTTTAATGTAATTTTCATTTATAAAAGAAAATAAGATAGCGTTTTTTTTAACTGCGAATTCATTGCATGTTTTTTGTTTGTATTTTTTGTGATGTATTTTGGACTTTTGGACTTTCTTTGCCTAAAAAATGTTGCAATTGCTACATAAACAAGAGTCTTAATAATAGCAATAAATATTTCACAAATCCAGTTCCATCCATCCGAAAGCTTGGATCGTTCTTTGCGTTTCGAAACAGATGAATTATGTGACACTGTGTGAGTTATGGAGGGAATATAAACCACTCGATAGACGACAAATGAATTTTAATTAACGAAATGTTTACTGCTGTTATTTTGAACTCATATAAGATGTTGTAAATATTGTTAACTTTTGCAAGTGACACTTATTAACTTTCCATCGGGCTCGTTAGTCTTATCAGTGTCTCGATCAAAAAATATTTCTGACTATAAATTTTTAGGACTGAATTTTCAATATTCATCAGTGCTAGTATAATATATTTTTATAGTCTTTCCGTTTAATGCATCATGAACAAAAATAATTTAGAAACTGAATGCGCCCATTTACCCCAATGCACTTTACCCATTTTAATAAAGCGCAAAACTACAGTAATTTATACCGTTACCATGGTAAAAGTATTCGATTTATAACTCATTCGGAGCTGGTTCAATTATTATAAATATTGCCGCGATGTGGGTCAGGGGGTGGGTAGTTAGGTGGGTAGCGGGTAGTGGGGGGGACACCCGTCAATCGATTGTCAAGGAGTGCAGCAGATCGGTAAGGAAGTCAGTTGCAGAATATCTTTTAGGTGTGTTGCGTTATTTGAAACGTTGGAGTGCATTTTGACACGTCGCTGTTAAATTGTAAGAGGTATTTTGAGATATTGGCGACGCGGAGTTTTGGATTGTTGATTTCGTATGATTTTTTTTTAATTTTGTGAAAATATTCAATTTATATAAAATGAGGCTGTTGGCCTTCTAATTCAAGAATTTGAACATAAGTTTATTAAAATATCATTAGGCATCTGAATTAATCAGCTCAATCAAATATTTTTTCAATATCTTGATTCTGAAAGTAAAATATCTGTTTTAACCGGCTTAACCGTTCCTGTTTTCTGTAGATTTAAAATAACACGTTTTTTCGGTTAGCTTGAATGACTTAACTCTATTAAATAGCGTCAGAAAACTGAATGAGAATTATGATTAAGTATATAAGTAACCGTATTCACTATCTATACAATCTTAGAAATACAACGTAACAAAAACAATAGTCGACGTGTTTTCAAGTGAGTCCTTACCGGTAAAGCAGCGTGCTGCATTATCCTATCTTTATTATTTATTTATTTAAGAACTTTATTGCACAAGTAACAGTGTAAAAAAGGTGGACTTAATGCTAAAAGCATTCTCTCCCAGTCATACCTTTAGGTCACGCAGAAAGATTATAAGTGGGTGCAGGAGCATAATGTAGTAAAAATTTAGGAAAACGCATTGAACTACTATAACTACGTATGGAACTGACACCCCGAACAAACTACGTGCGCATTAACACGTTCCGGGACACTATTCCAGACACAATAGATGTTTTATTGTTTTCACGCCTTTAGGCGTTCACTGTCCCGGAACGTGTTAAGTTGATCGTCACAGCATCAATGCTTGCGCGGCATCACAGTCACTCACTCCCGCTCGTAGCGTTAACCATTTGTTATTGACATTGTGACCTCAAGACTCACATGTTAAGACATGTTAAGGCAGACAGCAGTTGCCAATTTCAACTGACAACAACAGTGTGGACAAGTGGTACTTATAGCCATACGCCCCGGTTCAGTATGGGTGCAATTCCCTATCCGTTGGTTTTTCAAGAGCAATTATAATCTATAATGAGCTTTATAATTGTAATTTTTCGATTCACAAACTACAAATAGAAGTCTATAATTCCTGTAGGCATCGCATATCGGTGTGATGACAATAACGCGTGTTTTATTGGCTGAGTGGGAGCCGCCTGTTTACGGCGTCGCCGGTCGTCAGGACGTGGAGACATGAAGGGTGGATGTGGCAATTTGTAATGCGACTTGATACAATAAATACTTTTATGAATGAGTAGTTGCCATTTTTTTGCTAGTAATACTGTTTACCGAATGTTTACACGCTATCGAACTCAAGTGGAAGAGCCTTCATAGCGACTCGACTTCGTCCAAGAAATAGGTGCTACGAGCACATTAATTCTTAACAGCTACACACACTTTGAATCTAGCTGCAGGAATGAATGTAAAATGTTTTAGCAACATGTTTTTTTCTCTACTAAACAACACAGTGTCAACCCTGGAGTGTGCCAGGGGGAAAAGTACCCTTCACACTCGCCGCATTACCCCGCTGAATAGCCAGAGCCAACTTCTGGATTAGAAATGACCCCGCATGAGGATAATAGACATAGGTATTAAGAAATAATACTACATTCAGAACAGCATTTGCTAAACGCCAATACTCTTACCTTTCTGCCTGTATCTACTATAAATTAAATGCTAAAATCAACCTAACTGAATTTAATAACCGAGAATGCAGAGCTAAAGTTATAGATATCTTAAAGCACTATGATTATGATGGCATAGAACTTCTTACAAGCAACAATCAAAACAAATAAATAAAAGTTATATTTTTGCACAAATGCAATCATCCATACACGCACACACACACACACACACACACACACACACACACACACACACACACACACACACACACACACACACACACACACACACACACACACACACACACACACACACACACACACACACACACACACACACACACACACACCATACGAACACCTTCATGTTTTTACTTTATATTTTTCATTTAGTTTGAATATTTTTCATGTTTAGTTATAAGACTTTTATGTCTTTTCACAAAACTTAAGCTATAGAAGAGCGGGATCTCCTGACACAGGACGTATACTCCTACTAGGTAGATCCCAACCACTAACATGTAATTTTGTGATAGACTGAAATAAATACTTTTTGTTTTTTGTTTTTTTTTTTTTTTTGATTCAAATACTATTATTTAGTCATTAGAGCTGAGTGTCGACAAGTTCAAAACAAACCTCCCATTCATTCATTAAAGAAGTAAAGTATAATTATTAAGCGTTCGTTTAAATTTAGGATCTCTGGATAAGGTGCCAACAGCCAGGCTTGGTCCAACATGTAACTTTAACAAAGTTAAATAAAGTGTTAAAATATTGGGAAGCGAGATTATATCTGTCGCCAAATGCCGCATGCACTCTTCGCGGTTCCTTGTATTGAGCGACACGCATCACGAACTATTCCCAAAGTGTTCCTCCAACTATAAATATAGTTTATAGCTCTATCAATCCCATACAGAACAGCTGGTCCACTCGTTAAGCAGACGATGACTGATCGCACGACGTCGCGATACGTCGCCTAGTCTTCAAGATAAATCGGGCCGCTGGATTAAACGAATTTATACATTTTCTATTTTTTTTTTGTTGACATCTTTAAAATAGGGACGTGCGTGATTATTTCGGGATTCTCGAATTTTTATTGCGACGCTTATTAATGGCTGCGTCATCTATTGTCGGGAGTTATGATGATGAAGTAACATTTTTCGAGCAGTTGTCTCTACCTGTTAGTTGGGTGGAAATAACGAGCTGTCATATTTTTATTAGATTTTTGGCAAACTATATTACATCATTCGTTACTTGTTAGTGATTCGTGTGAAGGAATTTTAGTCACAGCCAATTACAAGTCTTTCAGTGATAAGTTTTGATTATTTTGTCACAGCCAAGTATCATTCCCATTACGCTCCTAATTAGGTGTAATTTTAGTATTACATGTAAAATTTAACTACAACTGCTTATTTCAAATGGCCTAGTAGATAACCCTTATAAACCTTTAAATCTCATCTCCCAACCATTTAAACAGTAACAAAACATCGGGTCATTCACACCGCAACTCAAAACATTTCCATCGTGAAAAACTACACAACGCAACCGCGGAAGACGCAAGACCAGCTATGATATATAGCGGACAGACAGACGAAAAAAGAAGGCTGCAGTGACGGTTGCCTCGTGATTTATACAGTAAACACATAAATCTGACTTCTATCTGTCAGGCCACGCGGGCAGGCCGCAGACGAGAGCAAGAAAAAGAGTGTAATGCTAGGATTAATGCTGCTGGCGTATCAAAGAACGTGTGTAACAACAATACACCTTGGGTCGGATAGGTTACTCTGCTATCATAGGTTTGGCACCGTCATCAATGGTTTTCTTAGGTAGAGTCCCTGACAAAGACAGTCCTTTTTTCATAAATGTGGTTTCATCAGGTAGTGAACTCTTAGTTTTAATGTGTAGTAAACGCTTGCTGTAATCATAAGGAATTTTTATGCAATCATTTATACATTCAAATTAATCTTTATCATTATTAGCGTTGTGCTTATTAGAAACAGGTTCCATTGTCATATGAACTCTTCGTAGTTTCTTCTTCTTCTTTTGACTTATTTACAGTCTCAAAATTAATCCAATCTGTGCTCACAAAACCGTATTATTCGTGTCATCAGCTAGAGTCCAGCAGTCTAGTATCTGCAGAACGTAAATTACAAGCATAAACTGTCCGTGGAATGTGCAAATTCAATTGTCACACCATTTGTTTTGCTTCAAAAAGCGCGATAACATTATTACTGCGAGCTGCGATCATCCAAGATTTCCTTACTGCAGCCATGTGTGACCTACATGCTGCTGAGGTACACATGCCAGAACGTCAAGTTGGCATAAAACGTCAGATAGTATTAATTTAAACTGTGCTGTATCCTACTAGTCGTAAATACGTAAATAGCTTGAAGACTTTTCATTTTTTTGAGGTTGGTTGATGTGCGTACTGACTGTTCAAACGTTCCCATCCCATGCTGTATAATAGTTCATCATTTTAACAGCGGTGAAATATGATTTTGATGGACTTAGCTGATGCTGGTTGACGTCAACGCGTATTTAAAATACTGACACGATTTATGTGTGTGATGGAAAGACCATCGTGGAATAGTGTTTGCGACACATGGCATGGTATAGTAATAATTTTAAGACACGTATTAAAATTTATTGCGACTGTTAATTTTTGACCTATTCTCTTTTTCCAAACAATATTATGTACCTAGTACCTACTATACAAACAAAAAATCACCTTTGAAATCAAGAAAGGACTTTTGTAATCTGCGTAGTATAAAGATACTGAGAAAAGTCTCAGTATTTATGCTTATCAGGGGGCAAATGTTTGTGTGATGAGCATGAACACTTGTACCTTTGTCATGGATGTTATATGTATTTAAGTATTTATGGGAGACGCCCCCGTCATAATCGTTACTTTCGTAACTAGAGGAAGAAAATTCCCTACCACGAAACCAGACAATTGGTGTGTTGTCTGGCGCATATTTATTTATTTATTTATACAGCATATTTTTTTATGCTTGACCCTTATACTCTTACGACTATTAATTATCAGTTAAGTGTAACTATAGAAAAGTTAAGCCTCTCAACTATATCAGAAGACATAAGACGTAAAATAAGTCAAAAACATTTCCAAATATCTATCAGTCTTCGCTCACCCTTATACCGTGTCTGTTTCTCGTAAACGTAAAGAGTTTTCGGCAAACGGCGATGTGTCTTGATTACTGCGACGGTATCCGTGTCAATCGTTTCAGCAAAGAGACGGCGATATATCGACAAGTTTGCCGTTCGCCCTAAATCTTGGCATATCTGCGGTACTTCTCTATTGTTTGGGAATGGCTTAATCTTTGATGGTGTGATGGTTGTACCATTATAAAGGATTTTGGGTTTTGTTGCTTTGTTTTGTTGGTAATTATCATCGAATATTTTTTGTTGTTTGAGACTACTTAAGGTTGCTATGTTTGTGCAATTGTTTTATGTATAAATAATTATGGTATGCTATAATACACAATTTTAATTAAGACATGTGAAATAATATATTAATTTAGTTTTAACTGTAACCAATGAATATTTGCATGATATTTTTGTGGCTGAATACTATTATATATTCTGTGGCTGAATGCACTGAACGAATATTTTACCACCTTGACATGTACTGTATTCATTCTTGCAAATAAATGATGATTTATGATTATGATTATTCTTACACAAGGTTAAGATTTAATTTAATTTTCTTAAAGAGAGTTGTACTTTACTAAGGCAAGCTGACAGAAATAGTAATCTTAAATCGAACGAATACCCTTGCTTCTGGTACAGTTCGCCTCTAGAAATATACATAATATTACTGTTAGTGATCAATCCTCCAGCATTCGTTTCCGAGCCTGGTATGATCATTCCTTAAAATTTATGTAAATTTTCATTGACATAATACCTATAATAATTATTATCATTTATTTGTACGAAACAGTGATAACATGGAATTCCTTAAGCTATACATTTATATTACCAGTCAATGAGTACCGAATATTGCTTTCTAAAAGTATCTAATAGATTTTCAAATAAAATTTGAAAGTGCCTTAAAGACTAAATTAATTATTAAATATTTTGTAACGTGCAAGTTACATTTGCGTTACATTGTTAACTGCATCACCATTATTATGCGTGTAATTATTATTGGTAATATTCCAACTTAAGTTGCTATCTAAAACTTGTCTGTTGAACCAGCAAAATGTAATGAAAATAATAAAAGCAACTTTATTATTCGATTATCTTAATTACTCGACAAATTGTACATTGTGATTAAATGCATGTAAAGGTTGGAATCTGTATCAATATTAAGTGTTTACAACCACAAGATATTTTTTGAATTATGCTAAATAAGTCTACATTAGTCCTCAGAATAATCAGTAAATAATTGGAGCTTGACAATATTATTACCTTGATATTTTTATCGTGATTTAAGTTGGGTTAGAAAATCCTTTTCAATACATCATTTAATAAATCATATTAATTACCAATAACTTACACAATTAATATTCTTACGTTAACTAACATGTTGAGTGTCATCAAATGTGTCCGTCAACAATGCACATACCGTCACCTACGATAGATTCTTTGCTTCCACTTTGTTATACCCTTTTGTTGCAAACTAGCCTTTATTACAACTGCATAATATACCGCAGTGTTTACCTCGACGTGCTGTTGTCCGTACTTATTCTCCATCTGAATCGTATTAATCAGATTTACTGTGGCCGGTATGCAGTAACTAAACATCTTCAAACATTTACCATTGAGTTTCTCTTTTTGTTTTTAGTAACTTATACTTGGTGGCAATACCAGATGGTGCAAATAGCGTGAGCCAGTCTAGCTAAATATCAGTCAAATTGGGCCGCGTACACAAAATAATGTTAATAATAACCGCGCAAAAATTAAATTAAGATATCCATGACATGTAATCAAAGGAACAACTTTCTCTGTGCAAAATTAAAATGAAATTGGGATCTTCACAATATCATTAAACATTATTAGATCAGGCCGTGCCAAACCACACTCATAGTGTTCAACTTAGTAAATACATACATACACACTAATGTTAGCTAATTTGGTATATTTACATTAATTAATAGGTAAAAGTTCTACATATCTGCTATAATTACCACTTTATATTAGTAATTATTCATATTATACACATAATAGCTGGTCGTTTTGCTAGCTTCTTTGTAACACTACTAATTACAATACGCCAATTTGTTTTTAACATCAACCATACATTGATCCGCGGGCATAAACTAGTCATCAATAAACGGTAGGTATCATAACTATAACATGTAAATTGCACTTGTAAAAAGCAACCGTGACTGTGACAGACGAGGAATCGGACCCCGTATCTTATAACTGACTACAATATGTCTAGTTAGTGTAAAGATAAAACTAGACTTTGATGTTGTTTAAATAAGTGTCAATTTTTAGAGATTATTACTATTACTAAGCAATTGTGCATAATATTATTATTAAATAGCCGATGTTTGAAAACCTCATTGGTACACAAATCGTCCAAATTACAAAATGATTCAAGCAGTCTATTACCAACACTTAAACTTACATATAGCTTAATATTTATTGTATCGTAAGTATCAACTGACAATGTAAGTTACTAATTGTTTAGTACCGACGACTGACTAACTATGTTAATCTACTACATGATTTTGTTTATTACACGGACATTGTCTGTCTAATAACTAGCAAATATCGGACTGCATTTTCTTTATTAAGATTTTTATTTAGCACCGGCTGTATTTTTTTTTCCAGCCTACTTCTTTTATTTCGCACCGGCTGTTAATTTTTTAGCCTATATCTTTTTTATTAAGCACCGGCTGTCAATTTTTAATGCAGCCTACTTCCTTTTTTTTTGTTATGTACAAGCTGTACTTTTTTCTTCATCTTACTTTTTTTTTATTTAACACCGGCTGTTAATTGTTCAGCCTACATCTTATTTTATTAAGCACCGGCTGTTAATTTTTTCAGCCTACTTCTTTTTGTTAAGTACCAGCTGTAATTTTGCTCAGTTTACTTTTATTTTATTTTGCACCGGCTGTTAACTTTTCAGCCTAACATTTTTTATCAAGCACCGGCTGTCAATTTTTTCAGCCTACTTTTTTTTGTATCAGCTACATTATACCATAGGCATTACTCTAGTACGAACTGACAATTCCAGTATACATAAACATATTTTAACCATCAAGATAATTTTATTTTAATCTGCGCGTTGGTTAGTAATATCTTTCCCAATTTCGCATTGAGTACTACTGGTATTGTCAGTTTATTACTAACTGTTGTTGTTGTTTTAAATAAGCAAATAAATAATAATAGGTTGGTAACTATCTGTAAACTTCTCATTAATACTTTTCAAACTACTGTATAATTTATTGCAAGCTACGGTACGTAAATATTTTATGGAAAAATATCTTAATACGACTACCTCCTTACTAGTTTGATCATTTTTTTAAGTTATAATACAATAACTAGTTGATTATTAAGTAGTATTACTGTCGGCAACTCAATGCAATGAAGTGGGTTAAAATCTCACGGTCCAATAGGCCGCCGGCGGCCGCGTAAACAAAAGACTGACAAAAGAATGCTGATAACCACATCCGTTGTGAATTGCCGAATATTATTCAATTTCAAAATAATATGAGTCATTACCATACGTAGGTACTATGGTTAGATTTACGATTTGTTACAAGGCAGAAAGTAGCTTATTTACAACTATTTTAATTGTTATCAATTTCACGAGCAATATACGGCGTCGCTTATTAATTATTGTACCCGAATTTTCTTTTATTATCACCAATCTTGTATCTGTATAAAATATGCGCCAGACAACACACCAATTATCTTGCTTCGAAGCAAGGAATTATTCTCCGTGTTACGAAGTACCAGACAAGACTTAGGCGCCTCCCATAACGACCTAAATACATGCATGGCTTTGGTACTAATACTCGTACCCATCACGCAAACATTTGCCTATTGCAGGATTCGAACCTGCTTCCGCTGGTTCAGTTGTCAGCGCCAATCACTACTTCACAAAACATGTCGCTGTCGTCCAACTACAGATTTACTCCTCAAATCAATAGAAAGGAATGAGTGAACAAAATATTTCAATGCAACTATGAAAATGTAAAGAAATTTATTTTAAAGATACAGCCCGAATCATTCACATTGTTATGACGTGATAAAGTACAAAGCGGAGCGAACACTAATTGTACGTCCCCGATTATTGAGTTTATTTAAATGGTAATGCTAATGTACATAACTGAAATCGGCACCACATTGAACTGAATTATAATAAAATTTTGTATGTTCACTTACCCTCAGATTCCCAACAGATCCCATTCTCGTCGCCACTTGTGCCATGTCATGGTACATAGGGATCGATAGGGAGTGAAAGGAGACAAATAATATACCTGTATTAGATGTGGTTTACACAGCCACAGACGCACACCCGCCCCGTTCGGCGGTAAGCCGATAACTAACTCGTGACGTGCGCCCGCGCTGGGTCATTTATTGAATCAACACATCACAATGTTATTCAATGAACCAGATTGATTTGGCCTTACAGTGTGATAAGTTTTTTCAGACACAACAGATTTCGAAGCCTTATCGTGGTACGTGTTAAGAATATTTGCCGGAACGTCTTTTTAAGTCAATTCAGCATTTTTAGCTCTACTAAAGTTTTTATCTTTGTTCTTAATAAGAACGTTATGAATGAGGGCAGTTAGTACGGCATTATTCCAGAAAATTTACTCCATATTTGGTCCAAATATACGAAACAATCCAACAAACTTAAACTAGAAGAAAACCTTGCACCCATCAACTCGGTTTCTGGCTCGCGCGTACAAATATGACAAATTTATGTAAAACGCCCACTTTTTGTGAGGGTACAGCGAAATTAGTGCTCATTCCATCTGATGTTTATGAGTGCAGAGCACTGCCTCAAAAATATGGTAATAGCACCCGTGGTTGGTTGCGTTCTGTATCGATTGGACGGATTTCAAGTCGTGAAGCGAAAAGTTTCAAAGTTTATAGCAAGCAGGAGAGTGGTATTGTGTGGCTTAAGATATTATGAGTAAATTAAGCAAAGATATTGCTGGCTGTTGCAACTTTTTTGAGATAAGGAACCTTTTTATTTCTAATCCCGAAGCAAAAAGAGAGGAATGTTATAAGTTTAACGTGTCTGCTTGTGTTTCTATCTGTGTTGTCGTTGCTCCTAAACCGATTAACCGATTTTTGTTTTGTTCTTTTCTGTCATAAGTAATTTTATTCCGATTGTCTCTAGTCCTGTTTCATGAAAATCTATTCAGCCGTTTGTAGATCATCAGCTCTTTTTGAGTTTCTAGTTGTCCGATCGATTCGAAATCTCTTACTGTGTTAGTAAATGATGACCGGATCAGCCTGTTTTTTTTTATTTTACTTTTATCATTATTCTGAGAGAATATAATTGTAAAACTTAAAACTCTGTCAAGTATCTGCGATTGATTAACTTCTGTCTCATTCCGTTCACATCAAACTCAAACTCAAAATCTTTATTGCGTGTCATATGGGTATACAGTTGACAATAGTAGGGTTTTAGTACATCTGCGGAAACATAATTCTGTCAACACTAATTTTGATCAAATAGCTAAGTTATTGCGATGGTGATGTTACAAATAGCTTAGTCGGATGTATTTATTTTAGTTCACAAAATATTTTATGGAATAAAATAATGAATAACCTTTTTTTTGTTTCAGGTAAGCAACCATTCCAGAATTGATCGGACATCCACACACGACATTTGATACCTTCGTATGGTAACCTCATCTGGCACGGCTTGAACGTATAGTTAATTCCCACCACTTGCCTCTATCTGAGGATGTCAAATAAATAACTTATCATATCTACATCGTCATTACGGAGCCGTAGTGTCACGTACGATCCCGTACGAGACAACAACACGTCAAGCTAGACACGATGGTATCTTAAGCAGTTGTAATAAGGGTTATTTTTCAGCAAAAATGTAAACTCTATACTATACGTCGCGTTTCTATTCTAAATCATTCACGTGCGCCTCACGGCCTCCTCGCAACTGTGGGCAAAGAGTAAGTGACAGAAATGATGGCTCAAGCTTTGGTATTGATGTGTATTTATTTTACCTAAGAATGAACTGAAATAATCAAGTTTTCGTTACCATTGTTTTATATTAGTTAGAAGTACGAGCCCGTTTGATATCATAAATATGCGCCAGACAAAAAAACATGTTTGAGTCATGGATAACTGGCTTCGTTTGATTACCTTTGGATTGATGCTGATGCCTAGGCAATTAGGAAGTAACTTTTGGATGATGACCTATATTTTTCATTTATATCTCAAATTCTTCATTTAGTTAAAAGCCACCACAAAAACACTCTCATGCCTATATCCAATATTGCACAAAAATTCTGACTCTGAAATTGGGTCTGAGTTTTAACCTATCAAAAAAATTATACAACTACCAACTAAGCTTTTGGCTATGTTATGTTTTAACCCTTCTGTATCTACACTTCTTCCTGATCTTTGCCGCTGAAAGTGCAACAATCGCAGACGCGCCATAAGTCAGTCGGCCCCGACCCGGGAGATTTACCGTTTTTTACCCGGCTGACTTATACCCCACTGTACGGCGACGTGCCCACTGACGGATCCGATAAAATGTCGGACACCTTTGATATGGTCGGCTAAAAGCTAGTTTGGCGGAGAGTAAAGAAAGATGTAAAAAAAACTTTACAGATGAGAGCTAAGCTCTCAAATTGAATGTATTCGTCAGACATCATCATAAGACGTTAAATATTTACGTACCGTGTCAAAGTAACAATTAAAAACACTAGACAAATTCTTGCAAATGTTGTTTTTGCAATTTAGAAGTATCTCAAGTCTGATATCTAGTTTATGTACCTACCTATTTGTATTACTTGCAATCTTGCCATCACTTGTTAATTAAGTGAATAACTAACCTCATACAAAGTAATAATGTTAAATATGTAGTTTATGAACAAAAAATACCTAGGAATAAGTAGCTTTGCTTCTCATTAAACTCACCACATCCAAAACTGTCTTAGCTGATTTTTACTTAAACATACAATTAACACTAAATTAAACGTTACAAATAAAACTACCTAACTCCGATATTTAACCGGATGAAGGCCAATGGAAACAGGCTCTGTCCTGTAAAGAGCGTTTTGACGACTGATTGATCGCTCAGTTTCAGGATAGTTTGTTTTCCTCGCACACATGGCAACGCGGTAAGTGTTTATGTGATTAAGATTGAACTAAAATGGCTGTTGAATTAACAAATCTACATTCGAGATGTATAGCTGTTAATTAAAAACGATAACGCATTTGGCATTTACGTAACGCATTCCATTACCCTTCAGAATGAGTGTATTTTGGCAAATATTTTTATGTTATTGAAACTGAAAAATATTTTACAAAGATGACAATTCCTTGATGTGATTATTCTACCTTCTAAAAACAATACGACAATCATTGATACAAAAACACAAAGAAACAAAATCAAAAACAGATTTAAGTTGAATTTTTATACCCACTTTTTTACCTGCACCTTTACAAAATCCAATCAAACCACACTAAACCAAAGTCTACATCCACCATTATTCAATCAGCCGTCCAATTACAATCGTCACACGAATCACGAGATCACAGTACCCTACAAAAAGCGAATAATTTCTTTATAAATTATTACGGTGGGCGAGAATTGAACTGATATCCTTCAAAGGCGAGAGGGGGGTAGCTGGGGGGAGTACCGAGGGACGTACGGCGTGATTTATTGGGCTATAAAGTATTATAATTAAAAGCTGGAAGGGGGGTGAAACTATACGAGGGCACGGAACTATGGGCCGTTTGCGAGTCCGCAAATGTTGTAATGGCGGTGATCGGTCAGGTTAGCTGCTTACCTCCGCTCTTTATGGATGTCGCGTTTTTAAAAATGGGCTTTTGGACGAAATTAAAATTAGAATTTTGTTACCTTTTTTGTCTTTCTGAATTGGGACTGGCTGGAAATTATTCGAAGATATGGACTGCGTTTGAAATCTGATAAAAGCATTTTTGGCAAAATAATTAAATAAACAATATTAAAACAAGGATAAGAACTTCAATACTTGTTCATGAAATAAGGTTTACCTACTCAATGATTTTCTGTGATAACGAAATTCTTTGAGTCTTTGTTTAGTCAGCACTATCTATAGCAGATCTTTTGACAACTGCATCTCCTAGTTCCTTTGTGACGCGTCCATTAATTAAGCGGAACTCAGTGAAAGCAGACAGCCGGGCATATTTTATTAAATTTCATTTGCTAAATCAAACAAGTCACTCAGATCGCTCGTCTCGAGGAATAAACTTTCCGCTACGTTCCCTTTAATTAAAACTACGTACAACTGTCGGACAGCCGGAGTCACTTTTACTGACTCCAGTCAGAAACGGACATGCAAACTTTGCCCTGACCAACCGTACTATCAAAATATGCTCATTTAATGTTAGTTTGTTGATTAACGTTGAATTAAAAATTACGTGTAGTGCTTCTAGCAATGGGAACATCTTTTAATTAGTGTAGGCACATAAAGTTGGCACATATTATTTGACGTGCTGTCGAGTATCAGATCAATGGATTATGGGGTTAAAATATTGGTCTGGTAATGTTATTGAAATTAGAATGTAGACAATAATTACTTTTTTGTATTTATAGTGTTTTGTCACTTTACAAACTTAATCATATAAATTGCACTTGTAAAAAGCAACTATGACAGACGAGGGGTTCAATTACTCATTTGTCACAAGTTTAATTTAAATATAATGTAGACTTTTTAAGTTTCGTGAATTTTTACTGTTAAGCACAAAGTTGGGGGTTACTGTACTTTGTAAGTTACGTAAAGAGTTGCAAAACAGAAAAATATAAAAGAAAAACTTGAATGAAACGTAAATTCCTGACTTAAGCTGTCTCATAAGAAAACTCAGCATTCCGCAGTCATATTTTTTCCCGGACTAAAATTTAGAAGTTCTGCATCCATAAACATCTTGAAGACTGAAATAGTTGTCCCCACTATTTAGCTGCGACCAGGGCCGGCGTCGCCCGGTCTGACAAACGCTCTGTTTATTAAAGTCAAAACATAATACGGGACTGGCGTAAATCATGCGCCTCGGCATTGTGCCCCCACCCTCTCCCCTCCACACGTCCACTAATTTTCAGAAATGGCCACTGAAGTTCAAACCGTCTAGAGGCGCCCGAATCTGCATGTGATGTGCAGGGTGGCGGGCGTCGTTCTTTCTTTTGTTTGAGAGCAATAAACATTTTTGGCGTAATTTGTTACTGTGGGCGTAAGGTCGGCGCGTCCACAATTTTTGTTAATGCTAAATATTTGACTTGGTTCATAATTTTTTGCAGATACAGATGAGTTTTATTAGTTCTTATATTCTGTGACATAATATAGCGTAGTTTCTAAAATTCGTAAACTTTAAATGTCAGACGGCTAGAAATTGTTGCAAAAATGTAGCATAACGACGTTATTATTAAATTTTCTTTAAAATCTTATGATTTACTTATTATTTTGATGACATTATTGTTTCTTTAATGCACATTTATAATAAATCTAAAACTCAAATCAGGTAATTATAGGTAACCATTTGATTGAAATTAGCATTTAGAGAAATCAATATTTTTCGTTCTGGTTTTATGTTCCTTCCAAACAATGTTTATGGTATCGAACCGCGATTATTTATTTGATGACCATAATTTGAATCCATCTCGTAAAGTATGTTTATTATAAACAGCGTTTGCTATACTAAGAACCTGTCGTTTGATGAATGATAATTGGATTTCTATTTCTCTGAACCGTGTCAGTCACTTGACCGAAGCGGAATAGAATTGACGACTGCCATAAATTAAAGAATCAGGAACTGTTATGTACAATATTATACTTAGTCATCACGTGTGAACACGCCTGCTGATCAACCAATAAGTTTATGTAAATCGAAAAGTTATGGCTGTAATAAAAATATTTCAACGTAATTCCCAAAATGACTTTCTATTCCAAGTGATTGTTATAAGAATTAACTGAAGAGATGTATTCAAATATTTGTTGCTATAACAGTCTGATATGAAGGTATTTAACTGTCAGATAAAATTATGACGGAAGTCCCGCTAACTATCTTAATTGCTATCAAAAACAGTTTAAGCCCCAACGTTGCGTCTAAACGTGCAATTCCCAAGATTAACAGTCCCAAATAAAGGCGATAATGCATATTCAGCGATGACTCATTAATTCAAAGATTTGCGACACCCGCTACTAGCCGGGACGAAATTAAATTCTGTCACAAACGGCACAACAAATCATATTTATTTAGACCTAAAAATACCTCTGGTGGCCATTATAGCGGACAAACGCGAAGTATCCTCCGCTCAGGAGATTAGGCAAGGCGAGACATTAAAGAGGAATTATTTATTTAGGGCCCTGGCTAGATTACATTACTCCATATACATAAATAACGAAAACAATAAGAGCTATTCTAATAAATTATCTTTTTATTGCCGGATTGTGAAAATTTTAGACACTTATCCGGGGGGGTGGAGGGTTTTGTCCCAATTATTTATGGCGGTTGAGACTGGGTTTTTGAATTCGTCGGCGTCTGTCCTTCTTATTGAGGTTCCTTTTTTCTAATTAAAAGTTTTGTGTGGGTTAATTGATGGCAGCCCGTCGGATGTCTTTATCTTGTAGGAGAATAAAGTTAAGTTGTTGGATTGGGAGAGAGGTTTATTCGATTTGTTTATTTGTTTCTTAATTAAACAATGAAAGCTCCAACCCCTGTTCATTTGAAACGATAAGCGAAAATTTGAATTTAGAAAGATCGAATGCCATAGATTTTGGAGGTCCATAAATAGAACTCGTACGCGAATCGAAATATCTAAAAAAGACAATAGAATCCATCCCATTGTCCGATAAACTCGATGCCACAAATCAATCAATGGCAAAAAGTTTGAAAAACCCTCCGTGTTCTGAGACCAATACAGCACTGGAGCTCACAATGAATAATCTAATAAATAATCTCTTCAAAGGTAATTTATTCGCGGCGTTACCGGACGGAAGCCTCGTGGGAGAGGGATGGTTGTATTGGAGAATGGTGTGGGTGAGCGAGACGGGTGTAATGTCGTTCGTCATAAATAACTGAAAGCAAAAACAATCAGCACCGCAATCTATTGTCCATAGATTGCGGTGCTGAGATATGTCTTCTTTAGGGTCTCCCCTCGAAGGGTTGGACGTGACGGCGCGTGCGCACGGCCTGACATTGATACTGTTGAATGTCAATAGCTTTTTGTTTTGTGGTTTCCAAGTATGATTGTGTGCAATCTATTGGATGTAATTGCAACTTACAGTGTTGTCATCAATTTATAATTTGGTGACCTTTGGATGCTTCTTCCGTAGTTTCCTTCGTAAATGATTCATTATTCTTCTATGTCTTATGTTGTTCATTAGTGTGTTACTTTATATGTATACCGCTACCAAATGTATGTGACTGCAGTGAGTGTGTATTTAAATTTCAGTTAGTTTTTTATCAACTTTTAATATCTTGACTATTATAAATAAGTTTCATGAAAGTTTTCATTTTCATATTTAATTAATGATTCAAATTTAAATATAACGACGCGTCTTTCTCCACAGCGATGACATAACTTTATTTTTATAGATAGCCGTCATCTCCCCGGTATAAAATTAAATAAATTCGCGTCAAACAAAATGAGTGCTCACATAAATCGTTGACTATATGGATAATGTCCATCCAACTTTGATGACATTTGCAGGTTCGTGACGATTTCATACTATTTTTTACAAGTTTGATTTGCTACTTTACTTGTCCTTTATGTATTTGACTTTGGTCTTTTTACTTCAGCTCTTGTGTTTGCTAGATAAGCAATTCTTTGTCCGGCTTTGAAAAGAAATATTTCTATTTCTTTGATCTGATTTCCCATCCGTTTGACGGTCTGTTATCATGCCAGGTTTTTTATTACTGAAAAATATTTCTTACATTATGCAAATGTACATCAAGCGCATGTTACACATTACGGCAATCTCAAAGTGCCAAAAGGATCACCTAAGTACTTACACGCAGTAATCCCGGCCGAATTACTATGCAGCTCACGACGCCTACGCTGCGCAGGCGGCTCTGTCGGCGCAATTATAGGTGGCGCTGCACTCGCTAATTGACTTTTCATGTTCCGAACGGCCGGTAGCCGTGTGTGGCCGTGTCGACTTAATGATCCGTGGTGATTGTCAAAGTTTGGGTTAAAAAAAATATAAAGCTGACCACCAGTATCGTTGGCATTGATTACGCAGTTAGTTGATCAAAAATACTGAGTGGTTTATGTTCAAAGATTTGATAGCAAATGAGACATGACAATCATATTATGTTCAATTTGGGAAGAGCTGACGAAAATTGACGTTTTTATTTAGACACTTGTAAATACAAGATTGAGAACTGCTGTCTTGAAGCTTGTTTTTTTAATTGACTGCTTAAGTAAACATGCTCACGTTGAATGATGGAGGCGTTGTAATTTACAGTTGTCCACCTCTCAATGTCTCATGTCGCTCCTAACCCAACGTCTTAGAGTTCAAAATTGACGTATGCATTTGAAGTCGGTTCGTTTGTTCATCATCGCTGTTAAGTTATCAAACTCTTTATAGCAGTGTCACGACTCACGACAATCATACATCAGGCTTTTTTTATTAATGTTACGGATATTTAAGAGACGAATTCAATTAGAAGTTTTGTTTAATGTATTGTCGTAACGTAATGGCCGTAATAGGAGTAAGTTATTTTAAAGATTGATTGCCAAGAAAAGTTTTAATAATCTTGTAGTATGTACATAACTAATGCATACCTGCAGTTTTAGTACACGAAAATTTTGTCGACCAAAACCCAATTTAAATTATTTTATTTTAACCACATTTTGACTACTGCATCTTCAAATAATCGTTTATTAAAACCCACAACAAAAATAAACTGTAATTAATTAACCTCTTAAACAAGAATCCAGGATCTTGCTCGTAAAACCGTCCGTCCGTCTGTCACGTGGCGAAAATAACACTTTGTCCCACATCTCGTTGATGCGCCTTGTTAGTATGCGCGTGAGCAGTGTTTGATTTATTTGGGTAAAGGCTTACTCGTAGAAACAGTATTACATAGTATTTAATAACTGCTGACATCATGAGACTATATGTTGTATTGTACACTTCGTCGTAAAAAAGAAAGTAATTTTTCATGGCAAATTCGATGGACTCTATTTCTCTACTCGGTATTTACTGCTGCTATTTTTTTAAAAGAACATGCATGTACATTTTTGTTTTTGATTGTACTTCTAGACAGATTAAATACTTTGTAGTATCTAGTATCTGTTACTAATTTAGTCTCACTTTAAAGACTTATGAATGAATCATCATATAAATAAAAAAGCAGGATCTCTGTCATAAATACGTCGGTCACATGACAAAAATAACCCAAATCCCGGAGACGTCTTGTTAGTTGCGCCCGCGCTTCATTTTTATTTAAACGACCATTATGTTAAAATTTTACAGAATTATTATGAATTGGGCAAATAAAATATTTTTTATTGATTGTATTCTATGTAGTGTCAGCAGAACAAGTTTATTTGCTTCGCGAACTTGGCTAAAAAATAAGTGTACTAAGCTTAAAAAGTTAAAGGAGTTTATTTATTTTATTTATTTAAACTTTATTGCACTGTAAACTGTACAATTGAAGGACTTAATGCCTTAGGGCATTCTCTACCAGTTAACCGCTTGGGAATGCAGAAAATTTAATCAGTGGCGGAATGTTTTCAATAACTGAGGAGTTCAATTAATGGAATATTTTCCATGTTGGTGTAATAATAACCATTTATAATAATAAGTACCTAGTATATGTACATTTCACAAGGTTAACGCTATTTAATTGCTATTAATAGTACTGTTGAACAGATGCACTGCTCTTTACATTTCTTAACTTCTAACATACCAACGCAACTGGACAACACCTCAAAATATACATTACAAAGCTCGCACATCGGGAATCATTTCTAAACAACACGACACATCTCAGGACCACTATTTAAAACCAAATAACCGATCGAACGTGAGACTATGAAAACAAACAGCAAACCAGTTAGAACCGAACCTCTCTATTCTGAGTCGGTCAAATGCACCTGTTTCAATAAGACGGACAAACATACAGAAACAACAACAATCTGATCGTTCGGACGACTTGAAGAAATATGTTCTTAGAAACTGAGTATAAGAGCCATAGTAAGTGCATAGCAAACAATTTTCAAGTAAAATCTGCAACCTGTGAAATGGGTTTATTTTATCAAGTAAATTCAATTCACAAAATCAAACTCTTTTTAAACGTCATGGGCTATTTGGCATAGACAACAGAACGCCAAGGTTAACACTACGGTAACTTATGTCAAAATCCATAATAAAAAAAGGGATTTCCTTACGCACCGCCAGGTGCGCTAGTCCGATTTCCAGTAGAAATGACATTTCTCGATACGCTATTCGCTATTCGATAGTTCTTCGTGATAAGGGTACTAACTTGTGACAAAAACCTTAAACTACTACTTATACCGTTTACAATTACGTTATCCTAATAAAATCACAGAATAAACAGGTAATTCTTTTATCAGATATGACTAAACAGTTGGTATTTACGAGTACAGCGCAGGTGGCAACGATATCAAGATCCACGCGAGTTATCATTTGTATTTAATCTTTTAATAAACCAAATGCGTCAATAATTGACGCATGATATAATATTTGAAAAACAAGTGTCATCATCCTCATCGCTTACCTTTGACACCTTTTTCCGTTTATAGGTTTGGAAGTAAAAACAACATTTTGGAGAGAGTACTAACTACTCTTGGTGGTCATACATACGAAGTTAGTATCTTTATACTTGAAATTACCTTGATGGAAATCAATAGAAAAATAGTTTATGTTGTTCGATCGGTTCGTTTGCACTATATTTTAACTGCCTCGGTGGCGCAGCGGTGAGAGGGTCGCATTTTAAAGCGACGGCTGCGCCAGAGGTCTCGGGTTCAATTCCCGGGTCGGGCCAAAAAATGTATACCTGGGTTTTTCTATTTAGAATTTCTCAGGGTAGCCCGGAGTTTGAAAGTTGGCGGTGTTTCACCCCCGTGCCTCGGAAAGCACGTAAAGCCGTTGGTCCTGCGCCTGATCTCTCTCCGGTCGTGTCAGATTGCTGTCCCATCGGGCTATGAGAGTGAAAGGAATAGAGAGTGCACCTGTGTTTGCGCACACACTTGTGCACTATAATATGTCCCGCGCAGTCGGTTAGTCGTTGTGATATAAAATAAAACTCTATTCGTAATGATATAAAATAAAACATTTATAAGCAACGAGTAAGTACCTACATGGTTATAGTCAAGATGGTTCTGCTAAACCTGAAGAAAATCCTTCACTAACCTTTAAATAAAACTTAACATGAAACACTTATTTGAACTACTTACATACTAGACATACTTTAATCTGATCAATCGTGACCTTAACTGTGGTCAGTTAGATATTTTTATTTATACAGTGCTTGGTCACAACAAAACAGTTGGTTATTCTCACTGTGTGTTGTTATGATGGAGTGGCCAGCCATCGTAAATCGCACGCAACACTGACGTCATCGGCATCTCTCAATCGGTTGTAAACAAACTTGCAAGTGCGAACTGCGGAACACTCACTTGATTTGTGTACACTCGGCTTTATATCAATCTACCCAATTCTGTCAATGAAGCCCGAATGATTTCAAACAGTACTTTTGTGAGAACAAAGTGGAGATTTGAATGTAGAAATTGGACAGATTAAGGCACCTGCCCTTATCAACCTTGACGTGATAACGAAGAGCAGTGGTGAGGTTTAAAATTTTTGAAACGATCATGATTCTATCGTTCGTCTCTTGGATTAACTTAAGTGGTACTATTTGCAGGAATTTATTTATTAGATATATAAGAATGTCGCGTTTTAAGAAATGCAAAATATTACTGTTGTCAAAATCTTTTCGTATTTAAACACTATCAATCCAAAGAAAACTTATTATCTTACATCTCCAACACAAGTTAAATGCTGATTGTTTTCTTAGTAAATAAATAAAATTATATGCAGTTTTTGTACATAGTTTGGTACGATTGGTATACCTACGAAAAATACTTTCATACTTTAAGTATGAGACTCTGTGATGTATCAATTAATATCAACAACGAGCTGCGCATTAACTAACTCTATATCACTCATCTCTCTTGATATTCGCCAGTGCCTGACTGATGACGCGCAGTGCACCGGTGCATCAGGTAAACTCGCAAATAACCGGTCAATCTTCGCGGTAATTTGTGAAACGTAAACAAGAGATATTTTGATGTTGTTGGAATTGCATGGTCTCTGGCAATACATGTTTGCTTCCATTTTGTATCTTTTATGTGTAACTATTCGTTCTCTCATTATTGGGATAGGTCTAAAAGACCTAAAAGCTTTTAAGTTTTCCCATAGCAAATAGGTTGCACAAGATAATCAGAAGCACACGATATGATTAAATTATTCATATATTTTAATTATATAGGTCTGATATTACTCAACATACAAAGTTTAGAAACCAGGTTATCAAATTAGCAGCTATCGGACATTTCGTTTTCTACCGTCGTCGTAATTTCACACAGAATCTCCTACATCCAGACGTGTTCATGTGGAACCTGTCAGCGTTTTCTAAATTATCCACCCATAATGAACCCTGTATCAGTGACATAAGAACTACATTTTACATTGCATCTTCCACCTCAAGAGTAATACTGGAGTGCATAACCGCATCTCAGGGCTTGGCTTGCCATTCAAATATGGGCTCTATTACAGTTGGGTAAATGATAAAGTTGCGGGTGACAGGGGTTGGCTCGGCGCCAGCGCATCTCGTACTATGCAGGATACAGCCTGTTGAGTTATACTCTTGACTTCTGAGGTCGTTCTCAATGTTTGTGACTGATGTTGCACCTTTCTTGTCAGAAATGCTGCCAATGACAAAATTTTTGGTGAAAATAATTATTTTGGTAAAAATAAAAGGAGGTGTAAGGGATACTTAGTCCTTTTTTTGCGTTTTTTGCTCGCACGACTAATAGCACTTTGCTGACGGCGCAAAAGTTAATAGCGCATCGATGATTTCCCAAATGTCACGACAACTAAAGTTAAATTGTGTATCCTCTTGAATGATGAAGGAGGAACAAATATACCTTATGCATCAATATTTCATTCAGATTGACGTTTGGAAACACGTCATAACCTAACCTTAATTGACTCCAGCTCAATTATGTGTAATCCACAAATCCAAAACACGTTAAAATTTATACCTTCTTTTGCAAAATCTGAAGTCAAAACAAGCATTTAATAAAATCAAGCTATAAGTCACCAGTTCGTCGAAAGAGTGATGACCAATCCGAAGGTTAACTAGTCCAATAATAACCTAATATCTAGGTCGCTGACTCTAGCATGGTCGTCGATCAGAAGTCATGTGTCAACTGACGAATATAAAATTCATATTATTAACGCTACTAATGTACCGAAATAATTTTTATGCGACTACATTCCGCGTATCCAAATTTATGACGAGACGACGTTGATCTATGCTATGATAAAACTTTTTTAATGTTGATTACACAATGAATGTTAAAATGTTGGTATTTGTTTGGTTTCTGTGTTGTTGTCTACCATTCTGAAATATTTCATCAATTGGTATCTATTTTTATTCCTACCTATAAATGTACCAATCTAAAGAACAAATATTTGAAAGATAATACTCTATGGCATAAATTATAATCCTTACTTCATATTTTTTATAGTTCAAAAAGCATAAATAGCATAGTCAGTTTTAATTATTTTCATTTGTGGACAGTAGAATTTTAAGATCAATGAATCCATCAACTCTTTGATAATAATAGCTAGAAATAGCAGGACAATGTTAGAAATCCATCGTCATATCCCAAGATTTATCATTTGTCCACCTACTAACACAGTACAGTACAGTTCATAGCAACATTCAATAAGAAATATTTCTCTAGATTGGTTACATCCCCGGTTACCAAACAAGCACCGAACAGAATGAAAAAAACATATTTTTATGTTTTTTTTTTATTGTATTCCATTCAATATTGTATTTTATTGCGCATGCAATATTTTTTTTTACCTTGTCAAATTATGTTTCAATCAACGTCTGACTTCGTCATTATAATGTCTTCATTAATAAAACTTGCTCTAATACGGAATTCCTTCTTGTTAATTTTTTCGATGTTGTCGAGTATAAGATACAAGTTTTTTTCACTGACTGTACCTCATAAACTACTGCGTGACGCGTTTCTTGTTTTATGACAGCCGCTTTTGATTTCTAGATCTATACTAATATTATAAAGCTGAAGAGTTTGTTTGTTTGAACGCGCTAATCTCCGAAACTACTGGTTCGAATTCAATAATTCTTTTTGTGTTGGATAGTCCAGTTATCGAGGAAGGCTATAGGCTATATAAAATCACGCTACGACCAATAGGAGCAAAGATATAGCGGTAAATGTGTAAAAAACGGGAGAAAGAAGTCAATATTCCACGCGGACGAAGTCGCGGGCAAAAGCTAGTCGTAAATAATTATTATGGTATGTTTTTGTGGTCGGTCGCCCACGGGATCGACACTGACGTTTTATAAACGCTGCGGTTCAAACGCTTAATCCGTTAAATAAGGATCTTTTTAAAACGTTAGTAGAAGTAAGTGGTCTGCATCCAGTGCGATCCGGCGATCTGTACAAGGTCGTTTGTCTATCTTGTCGGTGGACGCTACTACGCTGCGCGTTTGGTCGAAGGGTCTCCAATGTAGAACTTGCCCCAACGGCAATCAGTTCTTCGCGCAATGTGCTCTTCCCTTTGCCACTTGAGCTTACTGATTCGCAGCAGGGCTATGTTTTCCCTTAATATATGATATGCATTCAACATCTTATGCCCATTTAATGGCATCGCGAATATTATACAACCACAGTAGGACCTCTATTTCTAAAGCTTGGCTATCAAACGCCGGTATGTTTTAGATGTTTAAAAGAGCATTAATGTCGTCAAAAGCGTTGAACGAGTGCCAGTGGTCAGCGAATCAAACGACTGGCCGATGATTCGTCATACGACTGATGGTTTTACGACTTGCGCAACCGAAAGTTTTTTATTTATTTATTTTTATTTATTTGGTACACATAACATATTACAATCTTTATATCAAAAACATATTTGCATCAACATAAATGTTCTGGATTGTAACACTTAAATTATTTTTTATTGTTATTGGGACATATCACTGAAACGAGCCTAGGATTTTGCTATACTTGACACGTCTTAAAAATTTTGGCACCTACTTAGTAACAGACTCATTGATGCTATTATTTTATTATTTATGGGAGACGCCCCCCATAATCATAGTCTGGTATTCGTAACACAAGGAAGACAGTTCTTTACTACAAAGCTTTTTTTGTTATTGTGTTTATGAGAACATACATAGTGGTTAATTATCTTTACTATTGACTATGATAAATAAACCAAGCGTTGCGAAAGGATTCAATCTCAACCTACTGAGATGTCCAACCTGAAATACCAGCTTATAAATACGGCCCCAAGATTGTGTGAGCGGTCGAATAATTGACGACGGCTAATCGTTGAAATCGCGGGATTTCAGCGCCAGTGGAAAAGTTTTATTTGCTCTTGCATTGTTTTAATGCTGTCATCACGTGAATCATACGTTTGGGAAATCTAAACTGCTGTTTTATGAACACGCAAATAAATTCGAATAAAGAAATTAGCAGTCTTTCACATAAATTGAGATTATCTAATGAATGATTCGGTGAAAACTACTTACCTTTTATCCACAAAAGCAACCTTGCTTTTTGATCTCTTTTATCTTTTGATTAGTATGCACTTATTATTTGATTAAAATTTTAATCAACAAACTATATCAGAAAGCGTATTGTGATCCGATTTAATCCGTTTAAAATCCAGACAGTTCAATTCCCACTCAGTGTAAACGAATATTATTAATTTAACGCGAAATCGCAATACGAATTGCTAATTTGAGAGTAAAGTAGAGCTACTTTTAACTGTCAAAGTTGTAACGCAAAAGTGACTATTACATAACGCCTGACCGTTATGTAATAATCACTTATTCATTTTTACAGTACTAATAAATAGGTAGGATATTTTAGTTTTTAAGTAGTAACATTACAAACCATCACTCCCCCTTTGCATAATTTATGACATTATTAATTAGTGTATTGTGAGTGATTTATTGTAATTTGTAAAAACATTTTTACTTATAAAACTTATTAGCGAGATTTATATCCTTGATAGTTTTTGATCGTAAAAACGTCAAACTCGCTCGTATATCAAATAAGTATTATATTTTCTACTAATTATGGAACTACTGTATGTTAATCATGTGCATAAATGAAAAAGAAATGTTTTTTAAATGTAGATGTTTCTCAATTAACATATTTTTTTTCTTTAGATGAAGAGATAGCATTTATATTTCTTAAAACGGAGGTATTATTAAACTTTGACATAAAAAAACTGATAAAATTCTGCATCTTTTACTACCAAGTGCCATGCACATAGATTTGTTTTTTATCAGCCAGTTTTCAATAATACGACATAATTCTGCATAATGTATGTAATTGTAAGTGAAATTCCTTTCTCATTAAAATACTAAGCAATAAAGGCACGTACACAACGACAAAGAGATCAAATAAAAATACCCATTAGGCGCTTTATTATCGAAAAAATAAAATAAACTGGTCCAGCTCTTGTCACATACTACTCACTACTTCCAGACTCCAGAGCAGTTACGACCTCCTCGGAAACCTAACACAAAATACAACGACTTATTTTCCAATAAATTCAAGTAATTTTGCACTTTTAGCGGTGGAGCACAAGGCGGAGAATTGCCAAGCTGGAAAAAGCGGTTGCGAATTCAAATTTCGAACGCCGCGCCGCCATCATGACTTTAAATTGTAATCGAACACTTCACTGTGACGGTCGCTGCGAAATATCGCATTCAGATAGTATAAATACGGACTTATCTTTCTTTTTAGTTAAGTTACGCTGGCATTATGCTCCAAGCCCACGTGTGAATAAAATTTTAGTGCTCCTGCTTTGTTCTATGCGTTTTTGGGGCGTGCGAGAGGGAGGGAGGTTGGGCTATTTTGTAGGAGCAGTAACGGTGCGGAGTGTCTATAACTTCAGTTGCCAGTGCGCTAGGAATGGTATTATTTTTTATCGGAACGCTTGTAATGTCCGTGTTCCCGTCTTTACGATTGTTCCGTCTGCTGTGGGGTTTAAATAAGTGCAGTACAGTGTTCGGGAATTAGACAGTGTGCTCCGAGCCTTAGAAATACTTCACCGAGATTTATCACGCGCAGGGTCGCGGAAGCAATAGGAAAGAAAGGCTTGGGCCACTCTAAGCAAATGAAGACCAGTTGCTTGTAATAGTTATTGTAAATCAAGTTCATCGGTTAATATTTCAGAATAGTAAAATGCAAAAATACACTTTTCATCTATCTATACATATAATAGTAGATTGTTATACAAGGGGAGAAAGCGACCCATTTCACCCGAGATGTTTCTGGCGCTCGAACGAAGTGAGAGCGCCAATAATTCGAAAGTGAAATGGTGCTTTCACCCGAGTTAAACATACTATTTTTCATTTCGACTGTGAGGAAAAACATTAAATTTACAATAGTGGTTGTAGATTCATGGTCAGTATTATGTAGTACAGCGAGAAAGGAAAACTCAAGTTTTTGCACAAAAAGACAGTTAATTTACAGTTATACAAACATCTAACATGATTAGAAAGAATAACCACACGAATACATGAAAACAGTACGAAAAAGCAGACGATACGAAATAATTAAAACCCTTGTATAAAATATCGATCTAATTTTTCCCACAGATAATAATTGTCAAAACTTAAAAAAGTAGGCATAGAGTTCAAAAAGAAAAAATGACACTGACAATGTAAAAAAAAGTGTCATCTTCGTATTATGGCGGGAAGCCGAAAATTTTAATCACAGATTAGTAAATGTAAGTATATTTTAATTATAGTTTGAATCAATTGAATATTTTTTATATCAACGATCATAATAAACATGTTTTTCAATGTATAGCTAAGCAAAAATGTTTATTATTTTTATAATATGATGTGACTCAATTATCTTTGATCCAAGCTTTGACTGCATGCCTTGACTCTATACCATGTCAATTAAAACTAAATTACTTTCCACCCTAGGGATGGATAAGCTATTTTCCACCCGGCTATCTACACAGGAAAGTGCTATTTTCCGAACAGGAGAGATGAAAAAGGCTTTGTCCTGAATGACTGACTGACGGATCAACGCACAGCCTAAACCGCTGATCGTAGAAACCTGAAACTTGGAAGGTGTGTTCTTTGTATGACGCAGGGATCCGATAAGAACGGATTTTTAGAAATTTCACCCCTAAGGGGTTGAAAAAGGGGTGCAAAGTTTGTATGGGAAAATGTGATTCCTTGGTCCGATCTACTTCAAATTTTGCATAAACATTCTTTAAAAATAATAACGAAAAATGTGTATCAAATTTATTTAAATTTATCTTGTAACGGGGTTAAAAAGGGGTAGAAAGCTATTTTGGGGATGATTTGCTACAAAAGTGATATCAATACTTCTTGGTGCTTATGATTGAAATATTTTTTATTTCATTTTTGACAATCATTTGACATAAGTATCTGAGACATAATGTTTTGACACATGTTTGTTATTGATGTTGCTCTCTAGAAGAGATTTTATTCCTTAGAATAGGAAATAATATTGTTTTGTGTTCAAAGAGGGGAGGGTAGTGGTATGTGTCCAGTTTAGATTGCAGATCGTTTGTTCATATTGTCGGTGGACATTCTACGCTGCTCCCGTGGTCGAAGGGTGTCCAAACTGCAACTTTTCTGCAAACTTCGTGGGGGGCCTATGTTTAGCAGTGGACGGCTTTTGGGTGTTGATGATGATGATGGCGTAGATCTTTACATAGATTTGTCCCTTTGAATTTACTATTACTATTATTTGAATTCAAGAAAGTAGAGTATTCGCTATAACCATAAACAAAGCTCAAGTTCAAACTCTTAAAAGGTAGTGGGAGAAGACTTGAGGGAATTCGCTTCTCCCACAGCCTGTATGTGGCATGATGCTGTGTAAGCGCAGTGAGTAGCCTGGTTTTATTAGTACCCGAAAGAAATATACGATTAACGAAAGGGCGTAGGAAGTATTTATATTTCGTTGTACAATAAAAAGATAATATCCCCGTGTAAGTTTGACCATTAAAGACCAGGCTGCGTGTTGAGTGTACATAAAATATAATAAATAAATAAATATGCGCCAGACAACACACTAATGGTCTGGTTTCGTAGTAAGGAATTATCTTCCTTGTGTTACGAAGTACCAGACAACGATTATGACGGGTGCGTCTCCCATAAATACTTAAATACATATAACATCCATGTTTAAGGTACAAATGTCCGTGCTCATCACACAAATATTTGCCCCTTGCGGGATTCGAACCCTCGACGGCCAGCGTAATAGTCAGGAGCGCTAACCAATACACCAAACGCGTCGTCGAATATAACATTTATCTGTACGCATTTCTATGTATATATTTTAAAACTGGATGTTTTAGTTTTTTTGTTTAAAGGCGCTAATCACAGGAATGAAATATGATATTGCTCTCGCTAGCTTGATAGCCAATTTATCAGGGAATGCTATAGAAGTAGTTGAATGCGTATAGGTATAGGCTTATAATTTTTCGCTACGATCTATGGGAACGGAGTTAAACTAAAACGCGCGTACGAAGTCGCGGGCGGGCCGCTAGTGAATATATAAAACCTCAAATGCTCCTCAATACTCCTCCTAAACTGCTTATATTTTTAAGACGTTTAACCTCATCTACTCTTTCATATGATCGATTGCAAGACTTTGAACTTGAACTTTCTTATTACTCAAGTCGTCAAAATTTACCCTTTTCACTGAGACGTTGCTAATTAACAGTGATATTTAATTAAAATAGTTTGCAATACTCAACATTTCTTTTCTTTGTTACAGGTACAGTCAACCACAGCAGCACTACCAATTAATTAGTTGGTAACGCAACGACCTTATACAATTTTTTTTTATATACAATTCATTTTTTTAGGTTGAGGTTATTGATGGCGCTTCAAAGGACGAATAATTAAAGAAAGTAGACCTAATTGTATACTAAAATACTGTCGTCAATAAATATTACTACATATTCACAAATTGAACAGGAATAACGATTTATTTAATTTTATAGTAGATTTAGTAACATGCCTCTACGTTTAATCAGTCAGGTATCAAACGACTGCCGGGAGTCGCATAATAATGTAATTTCTATTGTGTCTCGTTCACACATACTTGACGAGTTAAATATTGTTTAGGAATTTTCACGTTTAAGTAACAAGAAAGAAATCATCAAATACATACTTTTGCCACATAAACTAATACATTAAGAAGTTCGACTGTACCGCCCCGGGGCAGTAAACTCAATGAGAATTGTCGATTGATTAATATAAATAAATGAATTATAATAAAATCCGCTGTCCGTCTGTATGATTGACGCGTTTTAGCATTAATTGACGTGTGTGCTTTAATTGTGAGAGGACTGTCGCTGGTGGACGGTGTATCGCGACTACTTGATTCCTATCACTCCTAATTATTATACCTATATTTTTAAATGATAAATCATTTGAGTTCATACTTTTATTTATTTTATTTATTACACTTCATGCACAAACAAAAGGTACATATGGCGGACTTAATGCTAAAAGCATTCTCTACCAGTCAACCATTGGTCTATACAGAGAAAATACAGGCGGCGCGAAGGAAGTGATACTTACATACTTATTCGATCATTAATTTATTTAAACTTTATTGCACTGTAAGTTGTACAATTGGCGTAGTTAATGCCTTATAGCATTCTCTACCAGTGAACCGCTTGGGAATGCAGACAAGTTAATAATTTTATCATTTATTTTCATGAGATTCCTTTTTTATATCGTATTGTTGATTTAGTTTATTTCAAAAAGTTTATGATATTATAGTATACACATAGAATAGTATATATAGTATACACTTATAATCTTTCAGCATGACCTAAAGGTATGACTGGGAGAGAATGCCTTAAGCATTAAGTCCACCTTTTGTACACTGTTACTTGTGCAATAAAGTTCTTAAATAAATAAATATAGCAAAACTGACAACAGTGAATTCCAACGTTTTCCCTCATAATTTTCAAATTTCTTAGCTACAAAATACAGCGAAAAAAACGCCAAAATAATTAATAACCGCAGTAGCTTTCGTTCTAATTATCAGATACGTCTGTAATGTGACTACTGATGTGCCGTTCCCGGAAATTTTGGGAACTTTGAGTAAATATCCCGGAAAATTACAGTAAATTCCCGGAAGGTTACCCAAGGTTATGCGCGTAAACTGTTGGTGTATTATCAGCAAAAATCGCATTATAAGTCGCTGCTTAGTTTCGATCATACTTTCTTACCGTATTTAATTTTTGTCAAGGGAAACTTTGCGAATGTTTTCGGGAACATTGGGAATATTCCCAGTAATTTACCGTGAGTAAATTGCTGGAAATTGGTAATATTCCCCGCGGCCATCACTAAATGTGACCGACTTGAAGTTTACTCGTTATAAGGACGTGATGTTGACTGACATTCGGACAAGGTGACTGCCCACACACAACAGTTGGAAGTGTAATAAATATATATCTGTTTATAATTATGTAAGGATAACAAGTCCTTTATTTGTACACAGGCATGCTTTCAAAACATTGGTAAAATAAATATGACTAAGGATTTGTGACACAAAATGAGATCATTGTTTACCAAGTCTCAAAATTATTAGTTTCTTGACGTGTCTTGCGATTGATCGCCCTTAAACCGAATTCATGCATCTGAATTACAAAAGTTCACCTAAACAGATTTATCTGTATGTTTAAATGTTAAAATGTGTATCTATATTGCTTCAAGTTCAACAGGAGCAGTTGTTATTGGTTTCCCATAATAGCAACAATATACTTGTCTAAGTAAGGAACTTTTTAAGCCCAGAAATCAAAAACAATCAATTTATAATTTTTACAGTAAAAATTACTCGACCGCATTTCACTCAGCCATTCCCAATCTAAAGCCTATTCCTCGGAGCGCGAACAAAAAACATTCATCAAAACTTGAAAACCGTCCTTGGCAGAGCCGTTGCCTACTGCCTATCAATCAACCGTCACGCTGGAGGCAAACACGCGACAGGTCAAGGCCCCCGGGTGGGGGACTGGACTTGATTGATTTCGCATTGACGTCTACACGTATTCCGAGACGGCGGACGACTGAGGGGTTTTGATACGTGTTTATAAATAATAGAAAAAAATTAATGTAAAAGTAATTGAGTCAGCTTTTTTTGAGTTCTTTGTGATGAGATAAACGATATTGTGTTAGTCAGTTGTTTTTATTTATCATTCATTAACAACACCATCAGGAATGTCTAATCTTAACGACAATATAAGGGATTCTCGTATTCGTCATCGGAATAATAAACCAATAAGCAAATATGTACATGTGAGAATCGGATATTGTATTAGTTGGGTCAGTAAATACACAACACCTCGAGAAAAGGTAGCGCTCCGCTTGCCAAGGCAAGCGGAGCGCTTCGCCAAAGTCAAGACTTTGGCGGCACGATTTACACATAAAATTTCTTAATTTATTGATATTTAATATCTCAATAATTTCTCTTATCGCTAACTCTGAATTCATAATAATTATTCACCCGTTCCAAAGATAAACCCATCCATCACCGTTGCTACAAGTATCAAGTCGTCTCGGGCGGCGTAGCTTTCGCTTCAAATATTAATTCTCATCATATCGCTAGTGATTGACGGCTGTCTGCGCGGGATATATCCGTCACGGGCCCGGTAAACAGGGGTGGTGGGCTGGCTCTCCCTAGCCTCCCCTGAAATATCTCAATCTTTAGCACGATTTATTGATTGATAGATTGATTCGAGGCGCTGCCGTATTTCAAGTTGAGATGGTCGGTGTGGATTTTTTTGGGTATTTAGAATTTATGTAATAAATAATGGAGAAATGGATATTCTTCGTGTTGCATCCGTTATTATTTGTGCAAATAACTGTGACTGTCTGATACCACTAATCAGTGTTGATTTAAAATATTTTTAACTTTTATGGAGTTTTTTTTAGCTCATGAATATTTTAAACATTTTATTGTTTTAGTAGTATCAGTAGATAAGTTAAACAGCTCAACCACATGAAGTGTTTATTAAAAGCTTTATTAAGCTTATTGCTTTCCTTCATTTTTTCGCTTTAGTAACACAGTGACGTAAATTGAATCTCTGAAATTTCTTTAGAACCTACTAAGCTTATTGCTTTCCTTAATTTTTTTGGCTTTAGTAACACAGTGACGTAAAGTGAATTTTTGAAATTTCTTTAGAACCTACTCAACTTACAAGAGCGGTGTGATAATAATGCGAAAATCATAACCCCTCCGCCCGCATCTGCCAGCGATTTGTCAAACATCGTTTACTATTTTCGTCGAGAATCCACACTTTGTCAGCCGCTGCGATTTAGGGTGAGATCATGTTGCGTAACAAAGAGTTAGCGGATCAATTAAAAAAAAAACGCAATTTTTTAGATTTTTTAATGAAAAAAATTGATTTGCCAGACAACCTAACCTAATAAAAACCTATTTATGAATGCTGAAAATAGCACTTTAGGTAAATTAATTAGCCAGGTAGTAGAGTCGATTTTTGGCCCGTCACAAAGAATAGTTGTGACTCGCACGATTGATGATTGATCACAAGATTGATGGGTCAGATAAACTCTGGAGTGACGTGATACTATTACTTAATCTTTTTAATGATACCTATTTATATGATGTAAAAGTTTGACAAATTGTATGGCAGAAAATAAATACCTATGGAAAGGTTGCTGATAGCCTGTTTTTCTTATGAAACCAAAACGAGCCCGAGAACACTAGTAATTTTGAATTATAGATCTGTTGAACTATTAGTAATTTTATTTTTGCCAGCAAACTAATTACTTAGTGATTTTAAATTATAGAACTGCTTAACTTCATTGAACTGTCCCTTTTAAAGCAGTTCAGCAAAATCGTATAAAAAATACTCACTATGAAAACTTACTAAGTAAGAGACTCAATGAAATCGAACCCTTAAAAATTTTCCTCGACAATTTCTATCAGTACAGTCGCAGACGTCCCGTCTCCTCTGACGCGTGACGTTTAGTGTTGACAGCTGTACGCCTGATAATACACTGCGCTTTCTTATTTTTATCTCCTACGCCATAAAGTCCAATATCGCTCAGCCTACACACAGATGCGTCACCAAACCCTGTAGTTGTGTTATGAAATGTTATTCGATTTTTGACTCTATCTCTAACTTATTTGAGTCTACAATTGGTTTGAAGACCAAACGTCAACTTCGCATTGCGAAATCTTAGCACACTTTTCTATTTTCTTTTAATCCTTATCAGAAAGGGATAAGGTTGGTTTCTGTAGTCAACACCTGAAGGTTTTGATGGAGTGGCCCGTCAATTAAGTGAGGTTCAGTATGTCTGGTATGATTGAGTGCAGTGATGCAGATGCTGCGACGATATTATGATTGTCTGTTCAAGATTCAATCGGAGAAAGGACAATGAAATATAAAACTTCTTGATATTTGAATGCAATCAACTTTTGAAATATGAAAGTCTCATGTTCTATTCAATTGAAGCAATTAACATTCTTACTATAGGTGGTTACTTAAGTTTTTAGAAATCGAGAATTTGTATCAAATCGATTTGTTATCCACGTTGTGTTAAATAATAAAAACTTGCTTCTTAAAGTAGAAATATTAACACAGAAATATAAGTAGTTGCCACATAATCGAAACAAAACCTGAATTCTTGTAATAAAACGGTAAAAATTAAATTATGATTTGTTGAAGTGACTCTACATTCAAAATCCTCATTGAAAACCAATAACACGTTTCTGAAATCAATTTCGTGACAATAAATGCAAAAATGAAGTAACATTAACCTGCACCAAAATGTCCAGTAACAAAATAGTATATTCAAACGTACAAAGCTCCGTAAGGCAAAGAATCGATGCTGCGTCCGAGCCAACAGCCAGCCGACTTTGAAATGTCAACTTTGATTCAATCAACTTGACAGGGGATTATGAATTGTTTAGACGCGCTTTGTCGTCTGATTATATAACTTTTTCTTTTTTCTATTTAAGGTTTGCGTAATTGTTTTTAGAGTTTGCATGGTTGGTTAAATAGACACTTCAGACTATGAACTGTAATGTACGTGCAATGAGCGGGATGACTATGATAAATGATAGATAGAGTATTTTAGATCTGTAGCAATGTCCAAATTTAAAATTAGAAATATTCTGCTTAGAGCACCACAAAATACATTTGCGATAGTAATTAATTTGTGAAAATAAGTGCTTTGTGCACCTGATGACATTAATTAACATATCGCCAAATTAACGAACAAACCGAATGAAATACTAGTATCGAGGGAATTCGTCACGATACGCGATGTTTCATTTAAGTGTTTTCAACAATTAAGTTTGGTATTTTAATACATGTAGTATTATCTTTGCCTTAACGTCGAGATTCTGATACGATTTCGAAGAGTTTTTTTTCCCTACCAAAGTATTTAATGTTTTCTTTTATCAATTCAAATCAAAACGTCCGAAAAAAAGTGACTGGCAACGAAAGAACCAAGCAAATCTTATTACTGGCCACTAATTGCTTGCAAAAGAAAAATAAAAGCTGAGAAATAGCTGTCAGTTCTAGTCGTTGCGAGCACTAGGGTAAATAAAGCGGTCCGACAAAGACGTCCGTCTGTAGGCGACATCTGAGCGACGTGTGTCGCCCACCGCCCCCCAGGGGGGCCGCCCCGGACCCCCAGTCCCCCCGTCCGATAATGATGTTAACTCACCGTTTGAGACTGGCCAGTTTTGTTGCGTTTTTTAACAGAAGATTTGGAGTGTAGTTTTTTAATCGTGATTGGAGTGACTCTGTTTTAATTGCAGCAGGGTGTAAGTTTGGCTTCATTGTAGGTGTAGGTCCAGAAGTAGCAACTATGTTTTCATTGAGGTAGGTCGAGCCCTAAATTTGGTAGTTGTTGTGAGAAAAAATCGACAAATTTTCTTTGAATTATCTACTGTTAAAAAGATTCCGCTACACAGCTTGATATGTCAGGATTGTAGATGATTGTACATCCATGATATGAACTAAGATGTGGCAAAAGTTCAAAGTAACTATAATAGCATCAACACAGAAATGTTGTATGTCTGTACAACACTAAAAATTCTTCCAACATGTCATATTCCCAGGCAAACCGAAGGAACTGCACCAGAACTTTAGAGCACGTAAACATCAGTTTATTCGAGCAGTTACAATAAAATAGAACCGGCCAGACATCGCAGTCGCCATGGAAATCCCATAACAGCGCAAGTTCCTTCAAATAAATTTCATCAGCGCACGAATCCCGGCTGGACACCACTTGTACAGTAAATTGTCTCAAGCTGACCCCCCTCCTGGCGGGTGGGGGACTGGCCCCCTGGCCCCCCCGCGTATGACTGACGTGTGTGTGAGTGATCGCGAGTGACTGGAGTAGCGCTCTGTTTTGTTTTTTGTGGGTTGGTACTAGACGACGTCTTTTGTTCGGTGTTATGACGGCTTAGGGGTTATTTGCTAGTGATTTAATTAGTTTTTTTTTACTTAGAAAGTTACGGACCAATAATTGTGTTTATCAGACAGACGCACATGGGTGTATCAAATATGCACATGCATGTACTACTCGTATAATAGCAAAATAATATTAAACATAAGAGAGACTCTTATTTTGTTTCTTATATGTTTTGTGTACAGATAACGTTATGTAACAAAATTAATGATTTCATTTTCGAATAATTAGGTACTTATGAAAATAGAAAACAGTCATCAAACTTTATACACTCAAATCATATTAATTTGCGATTAACGTCAGTTCAGAAAAGTGATTAAACATTATTGTCAAATAACCGATCTCATCAGTGTTGAAAGTCACGTCCAATTTCAGTAATCAGATACGAATATATTCATATCGGCATCATTATTTTACTAACAGCTCTTTAATTAATACATTTACAGTATGTAATACTATTAAACCTACAGTAAAACTTTTCTTTGATACTTCAAAGTTTGATTGGGCATAATCCAGGCCTTTATTTTGACCAGCCTTTTTAAAATTGGTTGAATTTAATGACATCTCCCAGTAGCTTTTTGATTGGTCGGTTGTTATTTTGTCGTGGTTTTATTACAGTATTTTTGTAATAAAGCGTGAAAATATGTAAGAAAATTTCCTATTCCTTCACATTATCCGAACTACAATTCTTTTCTTCCGTAAGTACCTTCAACCTGCTAAGGTAATAATAACAAATCCGTATAATAAAGATATAAACAACAATTTGTCCGTTCTTACCTCGCTGTACGACACGCAAGACGGACGGACAGACAATCAGCTGAGCGTCAAACTGACACTTCCCTACACCATGTAATTTTTGCCCATCATATCGCGTAAGCTTAGGGCTGTGAAATAAACCTTAGGTGTTGTAAAGATAGAATGCATATTATTCAAGCCTGAAAAACAATAAACACTATCTCCTAAAATTTAATGAAACTTTCATGAATCTTGATTCGAAATTATAAAATCAATCTCAACTTTCGTTTAGTGTTGATACCTCAAATGTTCAAAGCAAGACAAAATCTCTCAGTATGATTCCTGTAGCAGTACCTGCAAATTAGCAGCAAATTAATGTTATATTCTTTTGTCAACTGAACTATGACAAAATAATCTTGATACGCAATCAACTTTTTTCATAGATTAAAGGTGGATTTATTTAACAATGTTTTTGTATAATATCATAATTTTGGTAGGAATTAAAATACTAACAACCCCGTATATTGCCAACCCTATACTGTCTGATGCTTTATACGTTGCGATAATCATAATAAATCTTGTAAGCGGTTTTATTATACTCTCCTTGTCAATCACCCGAGATGAAGTATGATTTTGCTCTTGCGCTAAATGTCAATCAAAGTCTGAGACATAATTTTTAATTAAAAATATCGCAGTCACTTGAGGGTTAATATTGATTGACTGGTTTGAATGTCGCTTTGAGCGAACGTTAAATTTTTATTCATTTTAAGCCTTTTAATCTATATCGTTTGTAAGTTTTATTTTGGGAAAGGTTCGACTGTTTTGTCACAAGTTGATGCTCAGTGAAGGAATAAGAATGTTATGATTTAAATGACTCAAAAATTAACAGATTGATTATAACTGCTTAATTTGTTTACATTAGAAATGATTGTTGACGCATTTATGCGTCCTAAATGTTAATAATTTTTCCAATATTTTTTACCCTTGTAGCGTCACTTGTTTATCTGATTCAGTGTCCTATGTACTTTCTGCTTGTACCATGACAGCTGTCACACAATTCTACCCAACACCGTGGGCGGAACATCTTAACTCCTCGCCATCACAGAATTTAATCTGCGCCAAATCGACGATTTCTATCTGTCCAGATTCAGTTTTATTGGCCACACATAGAGGCGAACTCTCTAAGGACTCGAACCTGCACCCACCTAACACTTGTTTACAACGCGAGGCTTCGATATATTTCCTATCGAATTGTCGACAGAACCTCTACTTGGTAAGACCGTCGATATTTTCGACTCTACGTGTCTTTTTCGCACAAGCTGCGAAGCCAACTTGAATGAGTAGGATAGCAAGAATCAAACATCATCGTGTCTTATAGTAGGGCCTCAGATCATCGTGTTACTCCTACGCATACAATCTTATCTTCGTCTTTGATTGCTCGAATATACGCTTTATGACGAAAGTAATAAAGACGAGATGACATTCAAGGATAAAATAGTAAATACGTTGAATAATTTGCTATCCTTTAGCAGCCTGTGATCTCAGCACTTGATGGCACAGCGTCGATGTAAATTTAGATAATGTAGGACATTTCATTATAGCAACAGCTTATATGATTGCTGTAGGCCTAGGCATACATTTTGGATCGTAATCATTATGATCAGGTGTAAGTGAAAATATGTTATTTCATTTCTGAACGATTTTCATTAAAATAGGTGTCAGTATACTGAGTGCATTATAATAAGTAGCAACGATTTGTGTAATTGGCCGTAGGTCTATGCTTGTTAATTTTTCGAAATGAGTATCATATAGACGAATCTCGATTTTCATAGTAGGCATCCTACGTAACTTTTACTTGTTTGGCTAAAGTAATTGTTTTTATGGTCTCTACCGAAAAAAAATCCTTATTTTTGTTGGGATTCTTTTCGCTCTTACGAGTATCTATCATTGACAGTTGCTTAACTAAAAATAGCCCTTTAATTGTTAAGTGCACATAAAATACTTGCTTAATCGTGTCTATTCAGTCCATCAGCGTCAAGTAGGTGTCAATTCGGGGCCATCGGAACACACTTATAAATTATTTAACCGTCTGTCAATCACACAATTGATTGAATTAGAGAAACGAAAGGACGTTGACCGTTCGTTTTTAGTGAGGAACAGACTAGATGTTGACGTTGAGGTGTGTTTTGAAATATTTTCTATAATGTGCAGGAGACGGGTTAAAGGTTTATTTAGGCTTCGTACTAGAGACTATCCAGCAGATGGCTATCGCCGCAGAACTAAACCCAAAAAGCGCTGGTGTGACGATTTGGTCAGTTTTGCTAAGGATTGGGAGTCATTGGCATTGGATAGAGATAGGTGAAGACGTTTGGGAACTTTGCCCAGCAGTGGGATGATATAGGTTGAAAAAAATATCGAGAAGTTATTACATAGAACTTGCCAAAATCACACTGACGTTTCAATAACGCAATAGGAACGAAACTATGACATGAGAGGTAATCCAGTCATTATGATACTCAATAACTTTTAGTCTAAAGAGACGAGCGAGTGTAGTAACTCGGTAAATTGTAAGAAATATCGCAAGGTGTTTAGTAGATCCGCGATCTAATGTTGAGCCGCCGACGCGAGCGCACAGACAGCCGTCACGTCAGATTATTATGCGCGGGCTTGTGCGCGCGCACAGTGTAAGCAGATAGCGATTTGTTGAAGCTTTTTTATTCACATTATTGTCAATTGTTACTTCTCTAGTACAATTCCTGAAAATCGCAACAAAAATTAGTATGAAATCGTATGAATAATTTGACAATAATTGTGATGTGAATTTCTAATAGGAGCGATGAAAAATTAAAACCAATCAACCTTTTGCGTTTTGGATTAGCTTTCTTACACCTTGTTTTATGACCGTTGGTTTATTTATTTCAACCAGCAGTCCCAGCGACTAGTACCCACAAAGTAAAAATCATGAAAATCAGTCCAGCACTTTTCGAGTTATAAGTGGTGTAACTAACACTACATCTATTATGTATTTAAGATATAGATAGTCCCGGGTCGGGCCAAAAATATGTATCTGGGTTTTTCTGTTCAGAAATTCGCAGGGAGACCGGAGTTTAGAAGTTGGCAGTGTGTGTCCCGTGTCCCCCCCCCCCCCCCCCCGTGACTCGGAAAGCACAAGCACGTGCTGCGCCTGATCTCTCTCCGGTCGTGTCAGATTGCTGTTCCATCGGGCTATAAGAGTGAAAGGAATATAGAGTGCACCTGTGTTTGCGCACACACTTGTGCACTAGGTATAATATGTCCCGCGCAATCGGTTAGTCGTGACTGGCCACTGTAGTCGAAATCGGCTAGGGGGACTATTATTGTTGTAGATACTAGATACGAATTCCGCTGCTCCTACCACTATGCCCTGTCCCGAAGTGCAACGCACCTGCAGACTGTAGATGAGGAAGTTTCAGCGGACGGACAGACGGACAACTCTGATATAAATATAACGCGTTTGTGGCGCGCAACGAATTATGTTTTGCTATGATGTATGATTTTAATCATTATAACTACTACTACAACTAGAAGTTTCCCGCGGCTTCGCGTAAACACCGGGTCTTATTTATTACATTACCATAAAGATTTATTTTTATCAAATTAAATGTATGAGCCATTTAAAGTCCGTTTTTCTTTACTAAACGAATATTGTAAAACAATCATGACATTCATTTTTAGCGAAAACATTCCTTTTATAACAAGATAAACACAACACTTACAACATACATAGCTAATTCATTGTTCAACACTGAGACCTTTTTTAAGTAAATAGGAAATTAATTTTGTACTGATATTTTTTTTAAAGGTACAAAAAGATTGTTTCCAATGTTACACTGGCAAAGAAGAATGGAGTTTAGGTAGTTTTTGTGTAAAAAGAGCCAAACATCCATCCACACATCCGCAAAAACTTTCACATCATGATACTCGTAGCATTAGACCACTAGAAACATGGCTATTATTTTCGATTAGTCCTATGATGATTTTTAAAATTGACTTTTTGGTTACAGGTAAGTTCAATCGAGAAAGTAATCGCTTTGTGGTGAATGTAAGTAAAACGAAGAAATCAGAAACATTGAAATAATTGAGAATGTAAATATGACAACTATATTTCAAAAATTTTATTTTTTTAAAGATCTTAATGCTTCTTGTTTTCCTATCTTAATCTATATTACACATTTAAATAAATGAATTATGTGCTAAAGTCAGATATGACAACTTATTATGACAAAGTTCTATTATGGGTAGGTATTATCAATGCTGAAGTAGTCTGAAACAATGCAATTTTCAGGCGTAAACTGACAATAAGCGGACAATCTAATTTTGAACGTTCGCCATAATATTACTAAAACCATTTATTAAAACTTGACATTTTCGCGAATCAAATCATCACCATCATAAAATGCTAGCAAATAACAAATATTTTGATAAAAATAAAAATTGCACGACCTTTATTATCGAAAGTTATATGATCAATTCTATTTTATGTGTTGTTTGACATTTTAGTCTTTATTATCGTTAAAACTTGACCACTTTGATACTTCTGATCTGAATGCTACTCATAAATAACTCATCAAAGTTATGTGTTACGTGCTAATTATACAGTTTAGATTAAATTAATAATTTAACAGTGAAAGGTTATTATTTTATTAGGTTCTGAGTTGCTTCTTTATTGTTTGAAATAGTAGGATATCGTACATTATTACTTACTTACACATATTTCTATCAAAAATAAATAATAATAAGTGTTTGTTTTTGGCTTAATATTAATAAAAAACGTGCAAATTTCTGACATCCCTAAACTTAAAAGAGGCCGGTCAAAGAACAATGGCCGACACTTAATCCTTTATGAAACCGCGAATTATTCACAATAACATTAACCACGCTTCGCCCGGGAATCAAACCGGGCCCCGAGCGCCGACTGATTGATGGCTACGCACAACATCATGCACGAAAGGCATTTGATTCTCTTTGTTAGAAGCTTTATTAAGAGTTTGCATAATGCAAAACCATAATTTTATTAGCTTACCGGAACTTTTATATTTTTTTTTATTTAACCTATATCATCCCACTGCCTGGGCAAAGGTCTCCCCCAATTCCTTCCATACGTCTCTGTCAGTGGCCAACGACTCCCAATCTTTCGCGAAGCTAGACAGATCGTCACTCCACCTCTTCCTAGGTCTACCCCTTCGTCGGTAGCCGTCTGGTGGTATCCATCGCGTGACGATTTGGGCCCTTAGTTAAACCTAAGGTCCTATGGGTGGCTTCATAAAATGCAAGGTTCGTCGCTTGCCTTACAACCTATCCAGCAATCCGCACTGAGCCTGCGTGGTGGAATATGGCACATAACACATCATACATGAGGTGAGGCATTCGCCCAGCAGTGGGATTTTCACAGTCTAATAGAACTTAACTAGCAGCAACTTTAATGGTTGACAGTAGTTTTCATTTGTCTAAGTCATTTTTCGGTGTAGGTAGCAGCCACCATGCAAAAATGGTTTTAAACAAAATGTTTTTGTTGATTTATATCATAATAAAATTGCAAAATTTTCCAATCATTAACTTGATCAACTTCTTTGGTGGCATTTAATTTGTTTTCGATAGGTACTTTTCTGTATCCTGTTTGCTCTTGATGTCACGATATGACCAATGTTACGTTTGATTGATTTTTCGCAAAAACAACGTTATCGATCAATATTACTAAGTCATTACCCGATGATTAATTAGACAAACGTTTTGATTAAAAAATGATCTAGATCTCCTAATTGAGACATAACAAGGTAAGTCACGAGTTTTACTAAAATAAAAATTAAAAAATAATCAGGGTGTACCGAATGGGTACACCCAAACCATTGAACTACTATTACATAGCTTATGGAACTGACACCATGAACAAATTTATTGCGCCATGATTGACGCTACATGGCGGCAACGCATACAAACGGTTTCAAATTCGACATTCAAATTTCAAGGAATACGTCACAATCTTGTCAACGGGTTGCGACACATTTTTTGCTTGGCAGAGCTTCTCTATACGTAGTAATAACAACTCATCGACCTAAACATCTAATTTCCGTAAAAAGGTTCTTGCGTCAACTAGAGAGGAAGAAATAAATAAAACAACTGGTTGACTTATTTACTTGACGAAAAAGGTGACCGTTAGTTATTTCTGACGTTCCGAAATGTAATAGGTACATAGTGAACACAAGAGACTGGCCATCAACAGAAGAAAAAAAACTCTTTATTTGTTTTCATAAACTTGCGATGATCATCTGTTTTCTGTTCCGCTGCTTTCAACAAAAGACGATTCGAATTTCAAACCTGACGATCGCAATCCCGTCTCGTCAGACATCTACGTCTGTCGCCTCTTGCCTCTCGAAGCTTCTTTTTGCCGTGTCACAGTTGAATCGATAACTCCGTCATTCGAACAAACGGACAAAGACTGTCCGGTCTTGGTGAAATGAATCTGTTGCGATATTGAATGTCGACGATTTTGAATTGGCAGAGCGATGAGTGATTGGAAATGAGCTTAGAGAGGATGAGTTTTACACATAGGTAATGCAATTGTAATTATGCAAATTAATTTTAATGCTGGAGTTTTTTTCTTGGTTTTTAGCTAACGTAAAAAAATATGCTCGATCTTACAAGACTTGACCTTATTTTTTGGTGGTGGCTCTAACTTTTGGAAAAATAAAACTATAAATTATCATCTGCATAAACTACATACGTTTCATGTACGCTACTTAAGTTACAAGATTACATAATTCTTTAAACTTCCATATAAGTGTAGTATACAGATGTTAAAATCAAACTCCTGAATATGACTTGAATAGTCAAGATTTTTATTGTGTTTATATATCAGTACCCTGTCTTCTGAAAAAACCTATTCGTTCCGCGAGAATACTATTCACTCTCGTTCTCATAAAGTTTTACAGTTGACAATTCCCGGTAATGATCGAGCCGGGACTCGAACCTGTTACTCCACTAAACAACGCGCTATCTCCGTAGGAAATGCAAATAAGCGTAGTCCTTAGACTTCGTAGTTAGACGCTTTCAGTTTAGTGTCGTTTTCAGAAAGAAAAATACTTAAATACTTTTCATGTTTAATTTAAATCAGTACCCTGCTGAAGGATAAGTGCTATAGTACTACCATGTTAGAAAGGTTAAGTTATAAACATCATGTTCCAAGCCGTGACCGGCTACGAATTAAGGAAGAGTTCACGCATTATTTTAAATTTCATATAAGAAAGTCGTATTATTAATGGTACCCAATATATTTAAAATCCTAGATACTCAGCCTTATCTCAGTTCAACATCATATATTTTTTAAATACCAACTTACGGTCGTATTTTGTAATGTTTAATCTAAAACATCCGCAAGTTCGGCACAAAAGTGGAACAAAGGCGCCATTTCTTTCCCACTCCGCGCCCACGTTACTACTAGGTATACATTATTGAAGCTATCTTCAAGTTCTAGTGCATAGGATATGCAAATGAGTGCAGTTCTTTAGACCCGTTCATAGTTATTGCACCCAGGGGACACCTACCCGCGTCTCCTGGCTTACGCCGACATGTTTAGTGCGCTATCTCGCCGCCTTATCGGGTGGCGCTGCCGTCGCGATTTATTAATGGATTTCTTAAATTTCTTAGCGCTCACTGGATTTGCGTTCGGATGTAGTGCTTGACTTGTTTTTGGTGGGGGAAACGTGCAGCTATTCCAGTGTTGTGTCGATGTCTTTTGTTAATTTATGTACAACATTTTAGTCGAATTCGTGATATTTGTTTAAATTTCTGGAGAATCAACCGAAAATCCTGCACCCGCAATCATCCGCAACGTGGTACCATATAAGATGAAATAAGAAACCAAACTTCTGGTCTCTTACTTAGGTTCTTACTATGCGGTTGGACCGACAGCACGGTAGCTCGATTGAAAAGAGCGTTGGCCCGGCTAGCCAATGGTTGCGGGTTCGCGTCCCGCTCGTGCGCACTTTTGATTTCTTATTTTATCGTATATGAATATAAAAATAACACAGTGCAAAAACAATTGAAACCATTTGGTGCCATACATAATCGTTTTACCCGAAGCTAAATTAATGCCTGTTTCAAAAACTTTTGTGATGAAGTAATTAGCCAATAAAAATAAACTAATGAGCCAATATGAAAAAGTGATGATACAATTACAGACGCCAAAATAAATTACCACACCGACAACATTTATAATAATTCATACCTCCGACCAACTAATGAATGACTGCCCAATTTTCACCTTCATCCCAAACACAACCCATCAATCCATATTAATTAACATGAGATCGACCGTCAAAAAAGTTAAGCACAATCAGTCAAAACCGTCCGATATCTGTCCAGGAGTTTTTTTGATGAATAATATTATAATTGCGGACCATACGTCTTAATATCAATGAAGGCCACTGCGCTGTGTAAACATCAATCCATCAATCCTATAAATGGAGGCAAAAACTAGACGTTGAGGTTTGTGTGGACCTGTCTGCGGGTCTCTCGGGTAAGATCTTTGCGATCTTTCATCATCCTTAACACGTTCTGGGACACTATTCCAGACACAATAGATGTTTTATTGTTTTCACGCCTGTAGGCGTTCACTGACCCGAAACATGTTAAAACCTCAATCGAGTTTCAGTACTTATATGGGTACGCGTTTAAAAAAATAAAATAAAATCTTTACTTAGATTATCTACACAAGTTTCATCGAAACGTAATTAACCTATGTGATGTGCAGTAGAGAGTTATCTATATATTTTAAAATCAATAGTGTGGTGCTAGACAAGCAATCTACCATAGGATTGTTGTTCGTTTTACTTATACTCAAATAATGATGAATGCATTATAGTGGAATACCATAAAGGTATTGAAATATCATTTTTTGACATTGAAAGAATTATTTCAAAAGCTGAAATGGGTTTCCAACTTTCCTGAGAATGCATATGAACTACGAGTATTAAACAGGTCATGTCTCTATTAATTCATCGATGCATTCTAGAGCAAAAAAACTGTTGATCTAACAATGAGCCGTTGAAAGGAAGGTCGATGCGCGCGCACGATCTACCACCGACTTGTGTTTGTTTAGAAAGACCCGTCAGTCAAGACTCAAGAGAGAAGTAACGTTACTGAGGTTTCAGAGATTTTAAACTACTAACATAATTATTTTATTATTATTTTATTTTAGAGAAAATCTTGCATTTGAAATTTAGTTGAAATTTAGTGACTAAGATTTTTTTAAACTTGGAAGTTATTTATAAAGTGGTCATAAATTTGTACTACACTGGAAAAGTTCTATACTCAAATAAAAACGTTAGTAATTAAGTGCAGTACCCTATATTATAAAAGATTCTGGAGTTCAATAAAGCAAACATTGCATTCATAAACATTATCAACTTAATGCAGTCGCATGATTTTGTGTTTTAAAGTGACTCTTACAAATTGATCTAAAATTGATGCCTTGGTCGTTATTTTAGCATTAACTGCATTAAATAATACTCACACTTAAAAAAGAGCTGGAAATAATCGAATACACCTGCATTTCCAGAATCCCACAAAACAAACAAAACACCATACCCATCAATAAAAATCAAACTAACAGACGTCTACTTAAGAGACGTGCTACTAATAAACGCTTCTTAAGACAGTGACCACCTCAAAAAAACAATTTACTACTCAACCACCTTAAAGTTAAGATTGAAATTTCAATAACACTTCGCTGACTAAGACGTCAAGTAAATGAGGATTTAAAAATTGACATTTCCACTCTATCAATCCTAACTTAAAGTCCAATTTTGGGTGGCAGAGAATTGACGGAGATGCGTGTCAGTGAGAAATTTTAGTTTCAATTTGGAGCTGTGGGTTACAGAATTTATGGTTGATTTTTGAGTGGCAGATGATCAGTTGAAGATGCCATGTCAATAAAGATTAAGTGGATCCGAGTCAGGTTACGGACAGACAGATCTGTCGCTGACGCGAGATTGACGCGGGCGGCTGTCATGGCGAGGGTTAAGCTTCTTATTTTTGTTGTTGCGTATAAGTTGGATCTCGGGATGGTGTATTTTTGTCAAATGGCGCGTCTGTTGACTTGCATCTTCACCTGCTCCTGACAGATTGCAGGGGATTGAAATAAACAGACGGATCACGCAAGGTTATGAAGAAAGCAAGTTTTAATAACTTTTAATATGTATAAGAATTTTTCAGTCGCAGTGAGTCCACCGTTTTGACCAGACTGTAGCACAATATTTTGTATGTATACGAGATATGTTGATTGATGGAGAGTTTGGCAAGGATGCGCAATTTCATCAGAGCTGTCAGTCAGCAAGCGTAAGCGTCGGTCTGCTGAGCTGTTGTATAGTTGAACATGTTTTATTTTTATTGAAAGTTGATATTACTCGTAAATCTGATGGAACAGTATGTGGTAATTAATCATTTTTGTTTTAGAGTGACTTACCATTTTCTTAGCTCTTAAAGGTTGTTATTTGAGATTAGATGCTAGCAAATAATCTGCTAGGTCTGGCGTTGTATTTCCAAGCAATCTAAAATATTCCTCCGATCATAGACACATGAATTTCAATAGCTTAGAAATAACGTTATACCCTATTTCCACATACCTACTTAACTATAGCATAGCCATAAAAATACTTTTGATTGTTTTGTTCACTTCTTTATACACAGCATTATTAATATGCTTTTTCTCATTTGACCCACAACACCAGCAATTTGTATACTTCGTCATTTCCACTTTTAACCAGCCAGTGACATCAGTCCCCTGGCCATCAATACGCGTCGGACTGTACCGGCACTTCGGCAATTACCTCGTCCATACATCAGCGGCTGCGTGTGGTCTTCCAAGAAGCCCTAGACAAACACGCGTTCGTTTTTCAAATTTTCGTTTCTCGAATTGACAGTTGACCGAACGACGAAGTGCGAGTGAGGGATTGATGATTTGACAGGGCGTGAATGGAGTGTGGAAGAAAGGTTGGCGGTTTAAATATTGTTAAAAAAATGATTTTGTTAGTTTGAATAATTACTTTAATATTGCGTACTCCCTTTTTATTCAGATTTCAAAAAAGAAACAGTTGCAGTTTGATACTTTTAAAAGAGACATTAATTATTATACATTTTAACTGCCGTTTTTATTGCAAACATGCATTTTCTTATTGATTCATGACGTGATTTAATTAAGTACTACTACTATTAAATCTATACTAATATTATAAAGCTGAAGAGTTTGTTTGTTTGTTTGTTTGTTTGAACGCGCTAATCTCCGAAACTACTGGTTCGAATTGAATAATTCTTTTTGTGTTGGATAGTCCAGTTGTCGAGGAAGGCTATAGGCTATATAACATCACGCTACGACCAATAGGAGCAAAGATATAGTGGTAAATGTGTAAAAACGGGAGAAAGAAGTCACTATTCCACGCGGACGAAGTCGCGGGCAAAAGCTAGTAGTGAATATTGCCTATAAAGGTATTTGAATGTTGGAAATATCCGACCACCCAAAACGTTAATTTAGCCTAAAGTAGTCACTAATATGTGTGTGAATGAATATTAAATAAATTAAAGACACCGGAAATCGGCAAAATGTTTAGATATCAAATGACTATTTATTGGTAGAAGATAAGTATCACAATGGTGCGGTGTGGTGTTTTATATAATTTTAACGACTGCTGATTTCTTATCGAAATAATTATCCTAGTCATCACAGCACTAATGTTTAGTTTCGGGGGCTAGGCAGTTAATGTGATTGTTGGAACAAAAAAAACATGTCAAGGCAAAAATCAATGATTTACTTTCATCGGACAAACAGAAATATTGATGCAATAAATATTGTATGAAAACAAAAACTAATGTCTGCCAAAAACAATCATCCAACACAAGAACATGTTTTTAAATGAGGTAATACATTGAAGTTTTGGAAATTCGGATTTTGGAAAAAAATCCACTGACAAAAGCATAGCTTTTAAATTTGATCTAAAAAAAGAATTAATTGAAGTAACTTCTGACTAGTGTAGCAAGAACCTGCTTAGTAATCTCGTCAACAATCCCCTGCCGTCAGACAGTCAGAGGACTGACGCAGAAGTAAATAATAATCTCCAAAATGCCCCCTTACATACGGATCGAATTAACCACCGGCAACACAAAGCCGCCCAATCAACCAGACGATTCTTCGCGGATGGTTTGCGTCTTTACGACGCACAGTGGGCTACGTACCGAGGTTGTTGGAAATAATTTTAGGTATTGCGAACTCTTTAACTTACAATTCTGAAGCCAGAAACTGAAAGTTTTTTTTTTATGATATTTGAGCAAGTTTATAAATTATTATCACCATTTTTTTTTATGAGGCGACATGCTGACTGAAATTTATTAAAAAAACATGGCAGCGTTTTAGAAAAAATATATAGTAAGAAATAAGAAAAGGACGTTTCACATGAACGTTAAATAAAAGTAATCAGCTTAAGATTTCTTTGCAGTTGGGTTTTCAGCAAAACGCTTACAACAGATTTGACTATTGTGGCAATCAAGTTATAATCTTTGCCTTCTTATTATCCAAGCACCAACAAATCATGTCTTCTCAACCACTGTGTGTCGCATTTCTTCGATTTCGCGGCACGTCCTCAGCGTAATAAGCGTCTCCGCGTCCGTCACCGTCCGGCTCCCCCCCCCCCCTTTCACCCCCTCCCCCGGTCGTTGGGAGTTAATGAAGTTTTCCCGGACGATTCCCACAGGTCGTCACATGCGGACGGAGTTTGCGGCACATATTGCACACGTTCTCCGTTCGCCCATCGTCAGATATTGCCCGGGTGAAAATGTTTTAATAAGCGCATCCGGGCGTCTTATTAATGTCTATTGTTCAGAGTTTTTGCGTTATGAACGGACTGTATTGGCGATATCTCTGTTTCGGTGCCGCACAGTGGGAGGGGTTCAGATAGACTCGGACATATAAGTTGGTGATATTTCTAACCGATATGAAACAGATTTTTGTTTTAGCTATTGTTTTTAAAACTAAGGTTTGATAGGTAACTTCAAAACAGTCCATTGGGTGTACTTAATTTTTTTTAAATCTTATTTTTAGCATTATGAATATTTTTGAAAAGACCAATATCTAAACTGGCCATCAATCAAAATAGTGATTCATCTAAAGTTCTAAACAGTTCGTTGAGGGCTGTCAGTCTGTTTAATGAATCACTTTCAGACTAGACTGAAACTCACAAATAAATTTTATAGAGCTGTCTAAAACGTCATATCAATCTAAATCAGTCAGTAACAGTTGAGACTACCTCGAATTGTCAATCATTTAAGTTTTGTCGTCGACGGTAATGAATTTAATGCTAGCATATTCTAACTAAAGGTTAGTTTTTGTTTTTGTTTTTTGAAAATGGTTTATATCGTTATAGTAAATTGCTCTTTTTCGTTCATGCGAATGCGGAAGGTTTCAGCCATTCTAAATTTTAAAATCAATTAAGGCATTCATCTTTCCGTAAACCGATTTGAATTTAGAAAACTACTCAAAAAGGTCACGCGCAACCTGTTAACAAAAGAAGTAAAAAACCGCCGTTTACCGACTGTCCGTACTGTTTGCTCTAACTGCGTGCAATCCAAACCACGCGTTAGGGATGCCAAAAAATACTCGAGAAGAATTTGAAAAAAAATCTTCTTTGAGCTAGTACCTTAGTTTGAACTACATAGTCAGTGTAATAATAATTGATGACATAAAAAATGTATACTTTTAAGTTTATACTATTTTAGTATATACGAAGTAGAGACGAGGAAGCAGTTAATCTGGTTCAATTTATAAATGATTTATTTTATTCTTTAGTGCATCTAGACTGCTTATCTTTATACATGAATGTATAGAGCGGCAGTTGACGATAAAAAATATTAGTGAACTAGCTTTTGCCCGCGACTTCGTTCGCGTGGACTTCAGGTTCGTCCCGTCTAGTAGCGCAAAAAATGTGTTTTTTTACGACCTCACATTAGAAACCTCAAAAATTGTAGCCTATATGTTATTCTGATGTATAAGCTATATTGTGGTAAAGTTTCATTCAAATCCATTCAGTAGTTTTTACGTGAAAGAGTAACAAACATCCATACATCCATACATCCATACTTACAAACTTTCGCCTTTATAATAGTAGTAGGATTTATTATCGCGTCAACTTTTTAGTTTTTATTCTTAGTCACAACAAACAACAGACTTGTATCTAACAGAGTTGTATTACCACATAAACTTCGAAAATTTTTATAGTACGATATATTTGGCAACCCTGTCCAGGCCCGCACTCGCCGGCCCAAATTAACAAACTTCCCAGTGAGGCTCTGTGCTAGTTTGTCCACTGACGTTATTTCTGACGTTTTAGTGACACTATTGTCTAGAGTGACGTTATCTAACACAGTTTTACAGATGGTTCCAGTTGATTCGAGTTGTGGACGCTTTGCGGAATTCAGTACTTTTCATACGAAATATATTTTTTTTGGGCTTTTGTGTCCGAACTTTAATTTATGTAAAGTTTTGAAAAATTTGGTGTTTTGGCTTTAATTATTCAATTGCCTAATCAAATACACAGTAGTCTTTTTCAAAACTTTGCGTCATCCGTATTTAATCATCATTTTCACTATAGAAACCATTTGAAAATAACTTCACAGAACTTTTAAAAGGTTGTGTTGGAATTTAGACTTTTCATGGTCAAAGTCGCGAGCAACCACTAGTGTGCTATAAAAATACATTAACTCGCTTGATCTATATCACCCTTTTCACAAACATCCGAAGCCGTTCCAATAAAGCCGAACGCGTCTACGCATTTCTACGATCCCCCACTCAATACACAACGGGAGTGCATTAATGACATTTTTCGCGTATTTCCCGATCACAGGTCAAGACGGGGGGTCAAGGGGGTCACCCGGGGGTGGGGGGTCGAGAAAGCGCGGACGTCTCGCGTCAATCAGTTGGGTACGTGCAGCGAATGCCACGGACGCAGTTAGCAACGTTTTTTATGACGGGACGATAACGTCGTACCGTTATTCGACAGACGTAATCGCGGATAACGTTATTGAAGGATAACGTTGGATGTCATTCCGTCTGATTGGGTATTGATTTGTGGGATCGAATTGAGAAAAGACTGAAGCAAAAAACATTGCCATCACAATATCCGATGCTGATGTCTCGTACGCTACAATTTATATCATGTCATCTAAACAAAACTGTGTAAGTATTCAGTATCCTCATGTTGTATTCAGATGTTAAAAATAATACTGATTTATTAATATGCACAGTTTTTTATTGCCCGCCACTTTTGGCCGTTAAAAATAAAAGTGATTATCAAAGTCTAAAATCCGAAATTTGATGTCACGATGCAGCTGTTTAATAAATGACGACTGAAGACAAAATCGTGTCTAAATTTCCTCGCATCTCCATAATTATGCAGAATGCAATTTATTAATCCGTCTGCAACATAAATACAAAGGTCAAACCCTAATAAATCGGATTGAATCACTCGTTGCATAGATACAATCAGTCCTAAATGTCAACGCCGAGCAGATGTCTTTGAAATAAATGGCTGACAACACCTCCAAATCACCTTTCGTATTTTTCTTGGAAATGCCATCATTTATGCTAATTTTGTTGTCTTTGTTTGATGAAATATTGGAATATGTTCTACAAAATTGATTAATGATAACATTAATTGATCATGTTTAGGGTATATATTATGTATATTTAAAAGCGAAAGAAAATGGGTATTGATGTAGGCGAAAGTGTGAAAAAAAAATAGTTCACTAGAACTGCCAAAAAATATGATGCGACTTTAAGAGAATATCCAAATCTGAAGGTGATCTGACCCACAAATCTGTGTATTAGACTATTTTAACTCATTTGCATATTACTTTATTAGCTTATTTTATCTTTTTATTATATTTAGATGTGACATTTCTTCTACTGTTTTCGTCTAAATCAACATCTAAAGTGATCTTTATTGCTTTATAGTGCATCTGATTTACATAATTGAGTAATAGTGGCATGTAAAATATCGCAAAAGATATTGAAAATATAACAAAGCTTGACCTTGCGCCAAAAAGTTTATCTTAATATAGGTCTTAGACAAAAACGCATAAGTTCGTTCTTGATAAGTTTTATTACATTAATCAGCTGATCAACACATTTGTCAGTTTTTTTTTAATGTAAACCGTTTCTCATTACTTATGTTTATGTTCTTCTAATATTGATTTTCATGAATAGTAAATTGATTAATTTGCAATATATTTACTATATTTCAGCAAAAAATATTTAAAATAAAATTATCCTTGGTGAATAATTGAAAAAGATAAAAAAGAACTCATTCACCTCACCAAATACGACATTAAAAGCAAGCCTGCTCAACGCGGTCAGTTGAAATAAAACCCTATCTCCGAGTCTGTCCCTGCAAAAAAACCGCGAAACTTGATCAGAGATCACTCGAAACCGACGTCAGATGAATGAATGAGTGAGTGAGTGAGTGAATGAGCTCTCCAGCGGGACACCAGTTGATCGCATTCGCGCTTGATGCGCCCTTGTCTGTCAAAGTCAAGGAGAGATAAGGGTGGAGTCAGCTTCTCTTATCTTGGTATGGATTTAAAACGACGGCTTGATCGATTTATCTTTTCTTTTTTAATTTGCACTTTTGATTTTATTTATTTTCCGAAGCTAATTAAATTTTCTTGTTCCATATGTAAGTTGTTGAAAGTTATACCCGTATGTATAGGTAAGCTCTCTTTCTTAAGAAATAAATTGGGTTGTTGTTGTAAAATACCTATTATGAGATTTAAAAAAAACTAATGTTATTCATGAAAAAACATAGGTACAACAATACCTACCTATACATTTAACATCGATAACAAATTACTTCGGATGTGCAATTAGCCTACAAATATATTTTTAAGTTATTTGCATATCCGAAGTAATTTCTTAAATAATGGCCTAATTTAAGTGCTGTATAAAACTATATTAAAACCACAGATTGATTTACATTTAATATGACATCAAGTTCCATCTGTTTTGAATTTGATCAGAAGCTTCGCAAGTCTTTAAATGTAAGAGCATATCACAAGTGATTTGAATATTTAATGCACATAATTAATTTGCTTTTAGGGACAAAGATACGTCCCTTTCAAAGTCAATTTAATTCGAATCGTAAATAACGGGCGTTTGTATCTTAATGAACATCCGAAACGAGTTGACTTTGCTAATGTATAGCTGTCATAAAACGTATTAAAATATTTATGTTTCATGACAAACGTCGTTATAAAACAAAAATATTCAAAACTAGTTGTTTATAGGCCGAGTGCGTAACATAATTTTATAGACTATAAATTAGAAGAACCGATCCAAACATGTGCTTTATATTACTTCTGGCGATTTCAAAACAATATTTAGTGTTCGATGATTAACCCAAAAAGGCTTGAAGTAATTGTAGATTTACACAATAATGACAAACTTCATTTAAAATTTTGCATACGAACATCTGTTTTTTTATACCATTAAGTAAGTACAATATTTTCATTGCAATTTATTTATTGGGATAGAAGTATATTTAGTTACATTTATCTCAAGGTTGCGTATTTCGACACATTGTATTGTGCCTGGATTTTTTTGTAATTTTTGGCTATCTTATTGCTTCAATGCAATAAAGTCGTCACCTGTAAATCAAGCGTCACTTAAGTACGTCGAACTAAAGCCGAAAGTACGTCGAACTAAAGCCGACTCCGTACTAGCCAACTGATTTATCAGCCCGCGCGAAACGCGGTGACGTCACACTTTTTGTTTTTCGCGTTTCGCCGTTTTATCGATGGCGGCGGATAAAAAGTCGGCCCGTGCGGCTAAACGGACCGCACAGTGGAAAGGCCCCGTGCCTGTGGGGTCTAAGATGAGTTTTTATGGCTAAACAAACCCCCTATTTAAAATAAAATAACTCAAAGAATGTGGCAAAACAGTGTAATAGCTAAAATAGGTTTAAAAGACCGTTTGAGTTATTATGAATAAGGGGGTAAAAATATGATCTATCAAACGGGAAGAACGTGAAAAACAAATATGGCGTCTTAAAGTATTTATTGTAAACACACGCATCTTTTGAACTGCCGTATTGATATCAAATCGAGCTGTAGGCAATAAGTATGACAACAATGTGTCTTACATCACAACTTATACCTTTTAACCTTATTCCTTTTATGATTGCTTGATTTTCTTTTATGATAATAACACTGTATTTTACCTATTTATAAACTAATACACTAGTGATAAAGTTTTGTGCATAATATTATTCTAAACGGGCACGAAAGTCAAAATCAGCAAGACTAGATGCTTAGCTTTTTTAAAAAATACAAGGGTAGGTTATAGTGCTCAGTTTAAGAATGTTTATAAAAATTACTAAATATTAAAAACAAAAATGCAAATTCAAAAAAACGTACGCTTGTTAACCACCCCAGTAAAACGCTACACGCCTAAAACCGTCAAAACGAGGGCGTCATAGTTTATCCACTAGGCTTTACGATTTAATTTTCGTCCACTCGGCCCACGGTGCGCCGTCAGAATTCGTGAATGATTTTTCGGCCGGTCGGCTCATCCTCTTTCATTGCCATTTGTCAGCCGGCTGAAAAAGATGCATGTACACGGCCGTTGTACGAATTTTTTTACGCCGTTTTACGCTTTTACGTGGAGCCATTGACACGCGAAAGTGTGTTAGCGCCGGGAGTTTATAAATCTAAAGCTCTCGGGTTTTCGGGTTTTGCGTTTTTAATTTTTACCCGCCGATCGGTGTTTGGAGAGTTGATGCGAAGGATTTGCTGTAACGATTTATGGTGCAGTTATTACATGTATATGCTTTACATGACCTTGGAAATTTATAAGATTTTTTATAGGCTTGAAATCACTTACAATACGTTGATATACACTTTTTAAATACTTTTTTTTAACCTGAACTTATGGAATAATTAGGAGGATTTTTTTATTAAAGTTTATTAGTACCACTAGCCAGTGCTTTTAACAATCTTGATCGCACTTGGAACAGATAATCAATCATACTGTAATGTTCTCTTATATGCAAATGCATCAAACCAACACTGTTTTCACATACCTAATTACACAATATTAACAGCAACACATGCAAAATACAGGGTGTAAAGCTGCCATATTTAGTGCGTTTTTAAGGGCGCCCTGTCACCGCACACCGCGCGACCGTAAACTCTCTGATTGAGGAGCCGAGCCAGCGCGCCGCGCCAAACCGCCAGCACATTGCTGATCGTTCACTACAAATTATATGAAATTAATAATATGAAAAAATGATTATTGCCTTTAGAATGAGAGGTACATAATGATAGCAAGTCAATTTTAATATGCAGATATGAAGTTTTAATAATACATGAAATAAAAACCAGCTAGAGAAAATTAATTATAAATAATTATCATTATCAGCCAAAGGACGTCCACTGCTGAACATAGGCTTTCCACGGCGACTGATCGCAAGCAATCTGCATCCAGTGTGATCCCTCGTTCTTTACAAGGTCGTCTGTCTATTTTATCGGTGGACCTCCTACGCTGCTCCTTTGGTTGAAGGGTTTCCAATCTAGTACTTCTCTGCCCCAACGGCCATTAGAAAATAATAAATTCAATTGTTTTGATTAATGAAATTTGAAGTTACACTAGGTGATGCAGTAAAGGCATTAAAATGCGGAAGCGATGACAAAGGATTTGTTTTCAGCTACAACAGTTATCTTTCATTTTTATCTTGAAATAAGCTTGCATGTGCAAAATATTTTGCTAGGTTTTTAAAGTAATATAGTCTCATCATTTCACCTCAATATTTTTTTGTGGCGTTTAGTATTATATAAATGCACTAAAATAAAACAGACATTTACATAAATATAGAATACGAGTACCTACTCGTAAATTAACCCAATACACGACTGTACTATCTCCAAATAAATACAATCTAAATAGCCTAAACAAACTGCATCCCTCATTTAGGCGAGTGCTAAACAAACGGCTGATGAAAACAATAAAAAATAATTTTCCTCCCCCCATCGCCCCACTGCACCCCACGGACGTAAATAATCGTTACGGAACGCATTCAGTCGCAATTACATACTTGGGGAATGGGTCGTTAAAAATCATATTCTGTGAGCGACTGGGTGCGATTAAGTCGCTCGTGTGTAGGAGGCCTTATTTCCGATGAAAGTTAGCGCTTAAATGACCAAGGTGAGATCAAAATAGTTATCGTTTTTGTCATTGGTTATATGCATGTATATGGGAACGAGACTTGTTAAGCTCTAATTAATACAACATTCATACACTTATTGAAGCCTGCCTTAAATAAATAGAAAATTTATAAATAGCTTGATGTTCTTAAAATTGATAGTGCAAATCTAAATATATTTCAATCTACGAGTACATCTTTTTCATGTCTTATCCCGTGGGCAGATGTTAACTTAGGTATCTACAGTACAGATTCTTTACTAAGATGACTACACGACTAAGATTGCACGAAAGATTCTATCAGAAATCGTCCTTACTTACGCGATGAAAGGAAGTATGTAATAGTTTGAGCGAGAATCTGGTAATTCGCGGGAAACGCTAGTTTTAAATAAGTTTTTTTATAGAGTATACACATCCGTTGTCACTTAAGATTTATAATGTCTGACCATATATTTTAAATACATAACCCTCCTTCTGACGCAATCGTATGTAAAAAAATAGCAAGTGTGCGTCTACCATACGTTTCCATACCGCGAGCCCCTCCTAATATAATTAATACTTCAATGATGGTTTTTTTCAGTTTTTGCTGTGTTTAAGTCTAATCAATCTTTTTCTAAAGCTTCCAACTATAAGTCGCAAGCGTGCGTCCGCCCTACGGTAACGCAAGCCTCCCCGGCTAACGCGGTTAATAATAGGGCTCCTTACCCGCGCCTTATCTGCAGTATTAAACCATAAAACATTATAATTTACAACGGTGTGTCGCGCTGCTATGACGCTCCGCAGGCGGACACTGGCTCTCAAACTGTGGGCTATCTAGGAAGAGAAGCTTACAACATGAATAAACAAAAAAATGATCAGGATGTAAAAAGTGTCCCATTTTATTTTATTTTATTTTATTTTATTTTATGGATCAGTTACACAGACAGGTTACAACCAGTGACTTATAAAACATGGAAATAAAACTTAAGATGTTTACATTGACATTGTTAACTCGTTGATTTACAATTAGACACACATTTATTTTACTTAAAGACTTGCAAGAAAGTCTTTAAGTTTCGGTGTACAAACGTAGACTTAACGCTAAAAACATTCTCTGCCAGTCACATTTCCTCAGAATATGCATAATGTAAATGGTTAATTGATTAAACGCAATTTTGGAAAACGAGCCAAAGTAGTAGAATACGCAATATTCAAAAAGTGTTTTCATGCATCTCTACAGTTTACAATACAAATGGTGTCCTATTAACTATTTCTATGTTAGGTTATTCATTTTGTTATGTAAGAAAAAAATTCGTTAGTGTGTTTGCGCTTCTCATTGAATATTAGCTCTTTCCATGTCATTCATTATACACATGTCGGTGTTCCAAAGAAATACACTAATTATTCAAAAAGTTTGAGAACCATCACCAAACAGATACTTAAAAATAACGAGATCCTAGCAAATATTGTAATAACCACCCCCTCCCATTTGTTTCTACGCGTTTTGCGTGTACCATCGACTAGCTGACACGACGTAGCAAACAAGCTTGGGAGTTAAATCGTCAATGTATATGGAACACTGTTTGTTTACCTTCAGGGTTATTCGCGAATATTCACCGTGGCTTAGGGCTTGCAAAATTTTAATTCCATAATTCGGGTGAGATATGTAGTATTGAAATGAAAATGCTAATATTGTGGAGTTGTATCAGTAGATGCACTTTCATTACTTTCGTTACCAACTAAATACTAATTAACTGTTATTAAACCAGCAAATGAGAACTATCACCCTGTATTCGCTAATCTAGAAAAAAAATTATATAGTTTAGTACTTAACTAATTTAGATTAGTATAATGAAAATGATTTGTAATATTATTCATAATTATGTTCGTGATTCTAGTTTATTAAATAAAAAGCAAAATATAGCCGTACCGTCTAATGAAATGTGACGTATTTAAAATATTTAATTTTACTCTTAGTAGATTAAATAATCTGTGTTGTATTCGAGATATAAGAACGAGATACTGCTTTTGGCGGGGGTATTCTTACCACATAAAATAAACTTAGTAGGGTAGATATTTAGTATCGATATTTAAAAAATAAATTTGGAAGAGTCAACCCTCAGACATGTTATGTTTCGTATGCTAATAGGATCGGTTAATGGTTATCGTCATATGGTTCAAGAATTAGTGTTTTACGGAATTAACGGCTTCCCCCGTTTTTGGATTATGTTTTGTAACATTTACGTTACATTATGTTATGTTATGTAACGTTATGGTTATGAGTTGTAGCTTGCTTGTTAAACTTGGGAACATTTATTCAAATGCGCCTCGGATATGGGTGAAAATTGCTAGAATTTGTATTGGCGTAAAACATAATGCTATTGTTTTGTAGATAAGAAACTAGCGATAAACTTAATAATTTGCATTTTGCATTTATCGTTATAAGTAACTTTTTCATTAAAGTAGCCAAAAAACAAATCTTGCAAATATTATTAGCATAGCTATCCAACGCGGCAACGCAGCCAGCATCATAGCCTCCACAAGGAAATGATATCGTTATATATGTAGATATATTTTTAGTATTTTTTTAAGATGCATGTCTTAGTTTTTTAATGATACTAATATTTTAAAGAAAAAATCTTATTTCAAATTTGAACATAGACGTTATGTGTTATTTTTTTGTCGCCCCGTAGGTACTTGAAAATAATTAAATGAATTATGAAAAATTTTCTCATAAGCGAAGTACTAGCTTTACTACTCGAATCAAGGACTAGATATAATCTGTTTGACCGTGTTGTGATAAACTAGTATGCTTTACAATAAGCCTCACCAAATAGTATCTTTTGCAATAAAAAGGCAAACACATTAATCCTCAGACCACCGCTAATATTTGCTATTTCGTATCTGCTCACGTAGATGAAACTAGGTGTATGCTTGTATCAATATTGTACATAATTAGACGCAAGTTGTGAGATGTTAGCGTAATAAGTAAGTAAGTACGTCTTTATAGTGTACTAGCTTTTGCCTGCGACTTCGTCCGCGTGGAATAGTGACTTCTTTCTCCCGTTTTTTACACATTTACCACTATATCTTTGCTCCTATTGGTCGTAGCGTGATGTTATATAGCCTATAGCCTTCCTCGATAACTGGACTATCCAACACAAAAAGAATTATTCAATTCGAACCAGTAGTTTCGGAGATTAGCGCGTTCAAACAAACAAACAAACAAACTCTTCAGCTTTATATTATTAGTATAAGATATGAATAAAAGTGAGGTACAAAAGTCCTTTAAATGATGATGCCAAAATTAGGACGAACTAAAACTGAAATAGTAGGTTAATGTAAACTACTAGCGGCGGCTACTAGATAGTAAATAGTTTACAACACGCTATACCAACTCGAACTGTTTGGTGACGATTTTGTGGACAGAGGCACAAATCACAAAAAATTAAAACCATTTACTAATATTGATGAACAGCCCAAGTTTTAATGCCCAATTAATTTAACGAATAAACATGATTTATTTTCTCCTCCATAAGTATGCTGATAATGAAGGTAAAGAAAAACTTTAATATTGTTGGGAAAAAGATTTCTTTTCAGATTTTTTATTTAAAGACTATTGCAAAAATTTAGCATACAAAAGTGGGCTTAACGCTAAAAGCATTCTCTGCCAGTCAAACTTTTAGTTCTTGCAGAAAGACGGCAGATCCTACAAACACTTATGGAATGATCCATTATTAGAAAATTATTGCCTAGCTGTCAAAGATTTCTCTGATTGAATTGAAATTATCCCAAAAATCTGAATGCCCTTATTTATAATTTTCCTTATCTGACATTGTTGCTTTTCACAAGTGCAACGCATAATGCTATTGCTTAGCTGTATCATATCATTGATTAAAATACTTTGCGAACTTATTTCAGACGTTCAAACACAAATAAATGTGCGCGAAATAAATCTGTAGTAAAGAGTAGTAAATAAATTTCAGAATCAAATATGTATCAAATCATTTTCCCATGACTTGCACCACACTTAAAACCTTTATCACTGACTAGTTTGCAAAGACTACAGCCCATCTATTGAAGTGGCTAGCGCTAATCTGTGGTTGTTTTTGTAAATTTACCTTCCTTCTGGGCTTTCAAGCCGACAATCTTGTTGTTCTAAGGATTCACCACAATCTTGCGCACATAAGTCAATACTCGATAGTATTACTTCGTCGTTTACCTAGTACTTGGATTACGTTATGAGGTCAGGTGAACACAAATAACTTTTCAGTTAAATTATCAAAATTAAAAGCTAGGCTATTGTCGGTGGACTTTTTACTGTAATAACTTAAAATTAAAGAAGATAGTGTGGTGGATACCCTTTTGCCTTCCTTCCACACCGCAGTTTGAGAACCGGGGGTTTTCCGCCGCTTAATACCCGGTCAAAAGGCTTTCTTTATATAAGGTCACCTCGTTTTAAGTGATAATATTTAAAGGACCGATTCAGCACAATTGGTAAATTTATATTATTTTGTAGAAAACACTTTGGGTTTATATGCGCTAGTTTTTGAGAAAATTGGAGATTAAGTACTTATTTTTTTCCGGTTTTTTTATTTTTTATTAATTAAGGTTAAGATTATAGAAAAAGAAGGTTTGGACATTAAATTGAGAGAGGCAAAGCCGTACGTAGTAAACTTTTTTATTGTTAGGGTGCTGTTTTAAATAATGATATTGTCTTTGTTAAGGTAAATTATAAAGGAGAAGAGAGAAGCCCATCCTACTTCACTCCCCACTACATTCTGGTAATCCTGCCTCTGTTTGGTCGGGAACTCCCTTATTCAACATATTCGCAGCTAACTACCATATCTGGTGGCCGTTCAGTGTGATTTTAAAACAAAATGTATTTCATATTTTAAACCTGAACAAACCTTCAGCTAATTTTCTCAATGAAATTGACTGGTTCATTAAAATAAAGGTGAAAATAAACCGCAACATTTGCATTACAAGCAAACAGATATCTTACTTTATTAAATCGTCTAGACATTTCATTTCACTCTGGCAACACAGTCCCATCTGAAACGTGGCGAAAAAACGACAACTACGATCGCAGATTGGTGACGGTTCCGTAGAAAAATAAATAATAAGTTTGATACCTATTAATTTAAAATGTTTCAAATAATATGACGAAATACTTAAAGTTTTTTTAAGGCCTGGTGCACCATCGTCAATTTAGCACTAACCAACGACTAATGCCAACCTTAACTTATATTAACACAAAATTTTAATTTAATTTCGAAAATCACACCACCTTTTTAAAAAAGAAACACTAAAAATATATTAATAACAATTGTGTTTCTGTATTTTTCTAGAATGTTACAGTATCTACACAATGAAAATTTTCTATTTACAGGTGAAAGTCACGTGCAAGTATTTATGTTTTTTTTTTCTATAAGCATAGCAGGAAAAGGCTTCACATTTAAATGTGTATAAAACAACCGCTAAACACTTTCCAAACACTTCACCTGAAACCATCAAACGAATTCCGTACGGAACCCAAGCTAAAAATCTCGAATCCCAACGCGATAGAGATCCGCTTACTAGCTAAGTGTTACCGTATCGGCCAGGTATCATTATGCGGGCATACTTACCCGGCAGGGGGGAGGGGGGCAATTTAATTCTGTCCACGTTCTAATAATGACCGTCATAATTCGTTCAAAGTGTCCGGCCGGGGACGTTTCGCCCCCGATTCCTTTGCATCCCCCCCTCCTCCCCCCTAATTCCATTTTCATGCCACCTTGCACACATCTAAGGTGGCTGTGTGCGTGTGTGAACTGTGATGTCTTTTAATCAAGCAGTTAATCTTGTATGTGTGCGTTGGTCGAGTCCAAATCATAATTATCGATAAAGGAGATTGGCCAGATGCGGAATGCATTTTGATGGTGGTGTTATTGAATACTGGTTGCAGTAATGTTTTTTCCCTATGGTATTCACAGCCATAAATACATAATAATATATAAACAATATGATTTTCCATTACTTAATTGAAATAGTCTCCTAACCTAATGAATCGATGCTTCTTCGATAAGGCGACATTAAATGTGGTGATATAATATTGTAAGTTTCATTTATTTATTTAAACTTTGTTGCACTGTGAGTTGTACAATTGGCGGACTTAATGCCTAATGGCATTCTTTACCAGACAACCGCTTGGTAATGCAGAGAGTTTAATCAGTTGCGGAATATTATTAATAACTGAGACTTAAACATTTATCCGGTTTTACATGATGTATTTTTTTTAATTCAAAGTCTAGTCATAAGAATGCATTCTTTATCATGTAGGAACTGTAAATCTTTCATAGCTTCTGAATCTTCCAACAGTAAATATCGACAACCTATCAATTGCCTCCCCTAGTATCAATATCAATGTGTGCGTCTTTTAATCGACTCGTGCTAATCGAATTATGTCTGAGTAGAAATGAATTGTGTCTTGTTAGTACTTATTCGTTCGACGATCTTTGATACTTTAGAGTAGATATAATAACAGACTATTTTGTTCTTTCACAAAAGGCTCAAGAATATCCTTGAATATTACCTGCCAATGTAATGTTGGACTTTTTTTTAATTTCGGTTTTGAATTGATCATGAACAATGTAAAAAAAAAAGATTTTTGTGCTTAATTTGAGTTGGTAGTTTTGCAGTCACTATCAAAAATAGATTCATATCAAAAGTGAATGAAATATAACTATTAATCATTGTTATTATGGGAACGATAAAAAGAAGGCATCAACTTTTTTCTATTTCATACATATTTATGCCGGTACTACCGATATTTTAGTTAAACATTGTCTTCATCGTTTTATATCTATACTGCGTTTTACAGTCGTTGATACTTTTCCTATCGGCAGTAATATTTCGCAATTGTCTCTCATATCATACTCACATTCAAAACAGTCGCCCCTTAATATTACCTTCTCCCCTTTATCACCGCATGCACAACATATTAACTTTGATTTACAACTCTTTATATCGTAAACGGATTAGGGTTGCGACCCACTTGTAAGCCGTTATGTCAGGGGGGGGGGGGTCATTATAGCTCCAGGGATGTTTTTTGATAATTAACGAAATAACAATTATTATTTCTCTTTCCAGGTAAGCTGCGATTTATGGGACACGTTCTTAAGTTACGGAGTGAGTTTAATTTGTTATAATATTTATTACAAAATCTCTTTCAGATACACGTCATAAACATTGCGTTCTTTGGTATTTAAAAGTGTTTCTATAATGTAGAGCAATCAAGTCACTAACACTAAATAAATCGCTAAACTATTAGTCTAAAAAATATTTTAAAGACACTCACTTAAAAATTCACCCAACGAACTTCGATTAAAGATACAGCGAACACATCAAATCGATTAACAAAAAGCAATTTCTTCTAATTTCCAATAAGACAAGGTTCTAACTCATTGATCGTCCAATATGCGCCAACAACACGTACGACTATGTCACATTAAAAAACTCGAGAAAAAAGTTCTTTAAAGCGAAGACATCGCTTGCATAATTAATATACTGAGTGTGAGTGCGCCCTTACGAGAAAAAGGAATGGGGCTGCCCAGTCTGAACACGCCTTAAGGAAATAAAAAATATCAATTTGCATTTGGATGGTGGACTCTAATGGGACGAATTAAGAGTCAATTGGATAGCTGTGTCGTTTCTAAGAGAAGTAATTGGGATACTTTTATTTGCTGTTAATTACTAGACATTCAATTGATTTATGATAATCACTTATCTTTACTAGTAATTCAAATATGTAGGCTTTGAAGAAATAAGTATTTTTTGTTAAATGTTCTTGTAAATAATTGTGTTTTTAAAAGCTTACAAAATGATTCAGCAATTCCGTCAGGAATAAAAATTAAGTGTCCCCTTTTATCCCAATAAGATTTTTACCACAACACTGCCAAACTAAACAACATACGTTTGAAACAACTCAATCACCGAGCCCAATCAAGGAACTATCCTTGCCAAGTAAAAATGTCCCACCTGCCCCCACGACTTGACTTTCCGAGACGGCCCCACGCTAAAATCAATTATGCCTGCAATTGTTTCGTTACCCGCTATTTTTTGTACCACCCACCCCCCACTTTGTATTCAGGGGAATGTCTCTTGGTGTTTGGATTTCTTTTGATGAGCTCGACTGCGGGATTGCTAGAATGCGTTTTGTTCGTTCTTGTGTTGGAGCGAGATCAAGATTGTTTTTTTTTTGCCGAATCACAGATGCGAGTTGTGCATCAGCGATGTAAGGTGGAAATTGTTGGGTAATAGAAAAGGTTCTGAAAATTGTAATCCACTTGACATAACTTATCTTATTATTTGTAAAGTTTAAAGTTTTTTACCTTTGAACTTAGGATTTAGTAATGATTTAAAATTTGGCTTTTTGAAACTGAAAACCCACCGAAAGGGACACGTGAAGTAGTTTGGGGGAGGCCTTTGCCTAGCAGTGGGACAGTATAGGCTGGGAAAATAACAATGAAACTGATTTATAATTCTTAAAAAAAGCATATGAAATATTAAAAAAGTTAAATTTATGATTTAATCATCACCAAAAGTCTCTCGTCAAAACATAAATCAAACAGCACCAACTTTTCACGCCGCATCAAAATGAGTAATTCCGTTTTCCCACCTTGCCCTTCTTTAATCAGCGAGCATGTAGCCTTAGCTGATTTGAATATACACGTACATACTGTTGTATATATTATTTATACAGTATACACGGTATTCAGCCGTAATCCTGATTCATTAGGCTTCGAAAGTCGGATCTGGATTAGAGATGGCGGTAATGAGGAAAGGGGTAAAAGAACAATTCAGTTGGATTGAGGACACTGGTGTTTAAGCGTTAAGATAATAGCTAAAAATATTTACTATACATTACTTTACATTAGTTGATAAGCATTTGTAAACATGTACTAACACTTAAATTAATTTACGTTTTACGAAAATCAATACGAATGCTTTGTTAAACAATTAAATTTTCTTTCGTATATTTGTAAAATTGGGTTACATTATAATAACATTAAATCAGTTTGTGTTTATGCTTGGAATTTTTGACGTTTATGCCATAGTAGCATAGCGTTTACACTTAAATTATTAATATGAACCTTGTGTCTGATATATTAGATATGACAAATTTATAGACTATTTACTGAAATAAAATCTATAACCACGCAATTGCATTTCAATTCGAGCTGATCAAAAACAGGCATTTACTGAATAATTCATAAACTAAAATGGCCACGACTGCGAAAGAATGGCAGCGAGATGGGCCTTATTCATTATAGATAATAGAACTGCATTAAAGATCCGGGGACATGACAGAGCATCTAAATAAGGGTCGACGCAGACCGGCTACCAAGCGACGCGCACGATCTCCTATATTCCGATCGGTCGGTAATAGGGCTGCTACGCTGACGTCTGAAAATGAAGAATAGATTTTATTAAGAGTGGAAAAAACATGAAATGAAGGTTGGCCTAGGTTTTTTGTGATATGAAAAATAAGTTAGGGGGTTTTAAGTTACTCTCGTTCACTCAAGTGTCTGCCTAAAAATTATTTCTCATACTTTATATTAGAGCTTTTTAGGGAGTTTTTTTTTTAGCTTTAAACAAGTGTCTCTGATTACTAAGAATAGAATGAAGATCCAACAATAACTAATTAAAAAAACTAACATAACATCAAAAGATTTTCTGCCATAAAGGTATCACCAATGTTCAACTTTAAAAGATATTTAAATTATATTTATTATTTATAGATTTATTTATTTAAGTATATATGTATTACTACTTTCATTAGTTGTTTTTTCACTGCACCCGTTGCCGTCTTTCTGCATGACCTAAAGGTTTGACTGGCAGAGAATGCTTTTAGCATTAAGTCCACCTTTGTACACTAAATTTGTGCAATAAAGTCTTTAAATAAAAATAAATAAATAAAAGATCTTAGCCAGAGTGTTTATTAAGTTTAACTTTTCTGAGTGTTTCCTTCTTCAACTTTATTTAAGTACTCTATTTCATTTTTACTTAAAAAAGTGACTCTAAAATAAAATTATGAAGCTTAGCCAAACACAGGCTGACCTAAAATAAATTCAACAGGCTAGATCAAGACCATCACTCGATAAGCGTGCCCGCCCATTATCAGCCCTGCACTTCATAAGCGATGCATGCGGCAGATAGCCAATTTGTTTCTGCGCCCGCGTCTCAGATGCTCAGACTCCGATATGGTAATCTCGAAAAAGTCGCGGCGAATGCACGTGCGCGGTCGCCCTTAGGCGATTGTGGTAGGTCAGGCACAATATTGAATTATTTAAGACATTGTAACTTATTTGAGGCTGGTTAATTGTATACCTTGGCTTTGTCTATGAGTTTGTCGACGGTCATGGTCGAGACTTATTTGGGTTCGAAGTTACACTGTCTAATGTTGTTTGGAGTTAAGTTGCTTTGATCTGTTAAATGTCGTGGTTTTGTTGAAGAATTGAAATTTTAAGTTAAAAAATGACTCGTTATTATGGCCTCTGTATTTGCGTTAAAAACTAACTAATGTTTTATTACGTAAATGTTTTTGTTTTTATCAATAAAAAAAAATATGCATTCGATGTTTATTGGGAAAGAAACGGAAACACTTCTTGACTCCACATTTTGAACACGTGTTTTTTATCTCCATTGCTTTTATTTTAATAGCGTCTCAGTCAGTAAATGAAAATAAGTGTTTTTCCACGAATTCGAACGATGATGTAGAGTAGAATTGATGTCTTTTTTACTTTTATCAATTCTACAATTAATGTCCAGTCGTGGGGCTGTTAAGGTAGGTCAGTTCACACAATATTGAATAATTTATAAGAGTTGATCGCGTACGATTGTTTTGTTTATGTACAACTAGTGTTGTTTTTCTCAAGTTTTTCAGTTAGAAATCTTCAAACAAAAATTTTTAAGAACAGGAATATTCTGCCCAGTTTTTCAGATCTCAGTTAAGGATCATGAATCTGTTCCCCTGTTTATTACCTATATTGCATTAAAATAGTTCTATTTATTTTCCATCGCAAAATCCATCAGTACCCAAAAAGCAACTCGCGTCCAGAATTAATAGCCCAAAATCAGTCAAACTCGAATCACGTCTCACCATCCCACGGGCATCTTAACCGTTGTGTCAATACCAGACGTCTTGGGTGTGCTGATGCAGCGGGGGCCCACTGACCCCCCACCCCCCAGGCCCCACCCTCGGGGGGGCACGTAGGCTGGACACTGGCTCTGCGGAATACTAATTATTAATTAGTGGGACAGACTTGCCTTTGCAATTGGACTCTTTTGGAGGGTTAAGTTTTTATTCAAATTTTTGCAGTTTTTGTTGAGTTCTTAGTGATTACTTGATTGAATACTTTTGGTCTAGAATATGTACGGTTTTTTTTGCAAACGAACTTAAAACTACAGAAAATAGTCTTGATTTATAAAATACCAACGAATCCCTGCGACTTCGTCCGCCTGTGTCAGTTACGTTCTTTATTAAAATAATCAGTAGTTCCTGAGTCCTGAGAATTAGCACTTTCAACTAAACAAACAATCAAACTTTACAGCTAAATAATATTTGTAATGGAAGATTAAATAGTACGCATACTGCACTTACTTATAATTTATGTTCTGCACTAGACTGTTTAATATCAAAATAACAATAAAATCATTCTAATCAATTATTATCTTAGTTTCACTAACCAGCAATAAAAAAGCAGTTAAATCGTCGGAGACACGAACTCGTCGATAAATACTGCAAATGTAATTAATTAAATATTCATAACTATAAAACTATATCTCCCTCTATATAACCTTAACTGTACCTAAAGCTTAGTGCTGAGAGTTAGCGATTTGAACACTCTACTTATTTGGTTCTGAATTTTCTGCGTGGATAGGAACGTCAATTGATATTAATGAGTTATAGCTATTTTTTTCATAACTACGTAAATGACAAATAACACCTTAGTCTGCCTGTGATGGATGCTGTAAAGCATTCGAAACGTCAGGCATTTAATTACAAATAAATGTACGCGAAATCAATCTGTAAAGTATTTTAATCAATAAAAACTTTTTTTGCTCATTTTTCAATTGTAAAATGTCCATCAAACTAAAACTTTCTTAACACGTTCCGGGACACTATTCCAGACACAATAGCTGTTTTATAGTTTTCACGCCTGTAGGCGTTCACTGTCTCGGAACGTGTTAAACATCTAAGTATAGGTACTAGGTAATTTTATTGAATACACCTACCTTGTGCTCTGATAAACGATCAAGTCGATTGAGGTAGCTGTTTGAAACACATCTTGAAAATTTTTATTTAACTGTAAGTTTGAATATTTTGATACATTTCATTACCATCCGCTTCCGCGTATGAGTCAACTCCACCTTTATATTAGGGCTTATTATTATTAACCATAAATTTTCACTACACTCATGTGTAAAATATTGTTTTTATTGCTTGCGTCCGTATCTTTGACGTTTACATGTACGACCGACCTTATCTTTGTAACAAGTCAAACTCCTAAGTCAAATGAAACCAAATTGTTATGATATGTCGCGAACAACTATTGTTTAGCACCAATAAAAATCAGAACTTCACTTTAGCTTCTATATTCCTCCTTCAGTCATTCCTTATACCCTTGATAAGTAGCAAACTGAATGTGAACTGAATGTAATTAGTAGTGTAAAAAAATATTTAATGATTAATATAGTTTTCTCTAAAAAAAACTATATTCTGTCTCTATAATGACTGTACTTGTGATAATAGTGGACTAAAACATTTTGACAAGTTAATTACAGATATAAAATATTGCAAATTGGTTTTTAAATTGTCGCAGTACAAGTTGGATTTACGATCTAGCAGACAAGTCCTGTCATACAACATGCCTACTCGTAACTAAATCATAGTTAGTGCTGGTCTATTTATTACTGCTAATGTTATTCTCCATGAGTAAAGCCGTGTCTCAACGAGTTTATTAATACTTCTCATGTAGCATGTTAGTATGATCTGTAGTGGCTTCAATCGAAAACGTATAAAGTAGAATATCTATTTCATCAGTGTTTTAGTAGCTCATTATTTTTAAGGTTGTTTTTCGCCTTTCCGTGACAATTGTACAAAATACCTAACCTAACATTTGACGTCAACACTCAAGACTTATTATTCGCATTATATTTCTATCATGACGTCACTAGCTTAATTTCTTAATTATTATGACGTCACCGGCCTGTTAAGACACATCAATCATGCCTCCATCAAGTCGGGCGCTTTGTTCTTAATCCGCCTGACGAATTAAGGCAGCCATTGTTTTTTTGTTTCTTTTTGTGACTACTCTTCTGATAAAGACGTTGCTAACTCGATAGGTCACGGTTTAGAGTGGGTACAGTCCATTAAAAATTTAATAGCACGAGAATAAAGGTTAATTAAAAGCGAATGGTCTTGTTAGATTTTAAACAATACTTTCTACTTGTAACTTTTCAAGAGACGGTAATTGCAAAGATGATAAAAAATATTGGAAGATACGAGTTATCAAATGTAGACGAGAAACTACAATTATATTGACTCTATTATTTAACACGAAAACAATACATTTGCCTTTGTTATTATGGAGTTCAAGTATACTTTTGTTCACTCTTATACGACAAAAATAAATGAAGTAATACCTACTTCATTTGGCATATTCATCAACTCGTCCCACATGCCTACGGCCCATTTAGGACGAAACGGGAAAATCAAAATTAATTAAAATTGTATTCGTCAACTCGTCCCACGTTAAATGAAGGTACAGTCAGATACAAAAGTGTTAGTGTAGAAATAATAAAATAACTGTTTGATTGATGTCAAAATGTTTTTTTCTAATTGAACACTTAAGACAATAATAAACACTTACAAAATTAATAATTAAAAGGTCAAAAACTTTCCTGATCAATAATCCTGAAGGAAAAAGGGAATAATCAACATTTAAAAAGCATGAATTTAAAGGTAGTTAACATTTGCAAAGTATTTATTTATTTTACTCTTTATTGCACAGACAAAAGAAAGTACAAATGGCGGACTTAATGCTTAAAGCATTATCTACCAGTCAACCTTTGGGTGAGACAGAAACGATTGAGGCGGCGTTAAAGAACACAAAAAAGCAACAATATGTATATTATACACAAAATATACCTACATAAATAATTAGAAAATAAATATACATGAATACATAACTTTATCCATACCTAAGTTAACAGAGATAATCAACAATCATAAATGTAGTAAATAATCAGTAAAAAATAATGTAAAAGATCTAAATAAAAAAATACTTTTTTTGTGTTTGATGATAAAACATCATTGGTCAAAACAAAGGATTTTGCTCTTACCTTTTTTCTATTCATAGGCTATTTTCATAGGCAACCTGCATCATTTACATCAAAAACAAGCGCCATACCCATTGTTTCCTTATCTTAAAACCAAAAGCTAAAATTATTGTATTCACTTCCAATAACACTTGAACTATCTTTCGCTTGCAAAACAAAATAATTAACTATTGTCCTTGATTTTTTTTAGAAACATCAACAACCTTTTTAGTATAGGTAACATATTTTTCTAACATTAATATGAACGAAACAGAATTATGATAAATTTTAAAAAGTAACAAAATCAATTAATAAATGTTTTATTTCTTAAAAATACAGTTTTCTCTGCAACTGTACCAGACGTTAATAAGGTTTAAAGTCCGAAGAAAGAAAATAATGGGACGAGTTGACTAATACAATTTTAATTAATTTTGATTTTCCCGTTTTGTCCTAAGTGGGCCGTAGGCATGTGGGACGAGTTGATGAATACCCCCTTCATTTTTTATTGTATCGTTACTTATTCAAAAATTAATCAACTAATATGCATGTTTCCTCACAATGTTTCCGACAGGACGAATCAGATCAAACCGCTAAATCCGTTCTATTTCATTCGCTTGATAGATCTACACCACTTTGTCTTTTTATACCCTTTCCGGCCCTCGACACCTCTCATTATTAACTATGTTTTTTTTACTTTTTCTGGTCAAATTATCATTTGAGGATAAAAGAGTTTTTGTAGACGGCGCCCCAAAGTTTTTCAATTCGCCCATAATTTTTGACTGTTTTGATTGAGTGGTCCGACTTGTAAAAGGTACAAGCTTCCGTTTTCCTTTGAGTATCTAAAATTATAAGGTTTTATTAATAAAATTTTGATTTATTTTGTACTTTTCATACGATTTTTGGTTACGGGCGAGATGATTGCACAGTGGGTTGTAATAAATAAGTTTTTGGGTCATATTGTGTAATTTATTTTCTCAATAGTTTTTGTTGCGTTATTTATGAGTCGTATGAATTATTTGCCCAGGTGATAATAATTATAATACATAATTTATTGTTCTGTTTTGGTGTAATTATATGAATTGCAGTAACGTTATGTTATCTTCCCATAGTGTAATGATAAATCATCACGTAAAACAAAACCAAGATGTTTTGAGCAATTCAGAATAAGTAGGTATGCTACTTTTTTATTATCATTATAGCTAGCAGTGCATGTTTTTTTAAGATTCGATTATAGCACATACCATTTATATGTGAGTTTATAACACGGAAATAAATAAAAAAACATTCACAATTTCGTATGCATTAAAACTATATCGGAGCACTTCATTAAATCGATGTGTTTTGTTAACCAAGTCGTAAACTCATTTTAATGGTTTCAGATATTTTGTTACCGAAAATTCGGTTTTATGCCTCTATAAGAAAAAACGCCATATCGGCTCTCTGTGATTGTTTTATAGCCCAGTGTTTAGAAACACATTAAAAGTCCGTCACAAAGATTTTTACAGCTTTTTTACGATACGAAATCGGATAGTTTGTCTCTTTAACGATTACCAATGATTTTTATATATCGACCATATTTCACGTTCATTTTTATCAGCAGATTAATTTTCATTGTAATAGTGTTGTGTTTCATTTGACATAGTTTTTGTGGTGTTATATTAAATTAATCAGATTCGGCTGTGGGTGTTGATATTTTTTATAACCCTTTTTATAGGCAAAATTATTAATGCTTGATTATTATAATGCTAATATATTGATCATAATAACTAAGTTTTACCATCAGTTTTATAACTCTAGTTTGCTTGTAATTTTGTAGGAGTTACAAACAATTATTTCAGGATTTGACATCATTAAAGTTTATATTATTCACTAGCTTTTGCCCGCGACTTCGTCCGCGTGGAATAGTGACTTCTTTCTCCCGTTTTTTACACATTTACCACTATATCATTGCTCCTGTTAGTCGTAGCGTGATGTTATACAGCCTATAGCCTTCCTCGATAACTGGACTATCCAACACAAAAAGAATTATTCAATTCGAACCAGTAGTTTCGGAGATTAGCGCGTTCAAACAAACAAACAAACAAACTCTTCAGCTTTATAATATTAGTATAGATTCATTCATTTATGTCAACAAGTGGACCAATTACAAATTAAAATTACAAAAACAAATCAAAATATTCAATATCAGCTCGTGCATGTACCATGTCACAGTGATACATGTACAGGCAGTCAAAACGCTCGGCGAAAACGCGCAGTATCCTGTTTTGGCTGGCCCGCACCCTGCGCACCAGGGATGTGATATTATGACTTGTTCAGTCTGATTGTATACGCAAATAAATGTATTTTACATGATTGGAATAGCATTTCACCTTTTCTGTTGCAACCATACAAGTACAGGGAGACAAATATTCACTTGCAGGTATAACATTTACTCTACAATCGTGGCTACAAAGTGTATTTGATTTTAGACCCAACTCCATTGATTTTTGAACCAGCAATTTAAGGCAAATCATTTGGCAGATTGTAAGTACTGGTTCTCACACCTTTATGTAAACATTTCCCTTATACATGGTGTCTAGTCTCCATTTTATAATTAAATATTTTAACGTAATACATAACGTAACTAGGTATAGTGAAAAGCTGAGAGGCCATGTACAAACATTGCTAAGCAAAAATGAATTTAATAAATTTCATCTGCTTGTTAATCTAAATAGAGTTTGAGACAAAAGTTATATCATAGGCGCACTCCAATCAAGAAATACGTATTATCAAAACAGCGAATAATACTTATGAGGAGATACAAATAAAAAATACAGTTCTACTTTCGTAGCGTTCTACAAAAATCTGCGATTTCTACTACGAAAAATCTATCAACATAATAGTTATTTATTTATTTTTATAATGAATTTACAATAAAGCTTAACTTAAGAAATTATGCTATTCACAGCGTTACATAAACCTGTGGTTTTACCGAACGCTGCGCTTGTTGAGTCGTGATTGTACTCGTATTTATGAATTATAAAAAAAAAAAAGTTTATTGAAATTCATTGGTTCTTAGATAAATCGTAGAACTTAAAATTGATCACTAAGTGCGTTCTCTTATTATGAAATAGATATAGTTTTTTAATAGCTTGTGACTCAAGCTTATCTTCTTATTCACCCTATATAGTATACACACGTACCCGCACGTATAAATCGCGTAAGAGACCGCGTAAACACACGGGGTATTTATCGGTGTTGCCGGACATTTAACAGATCGTATTTTGACGTGGTTTATCGTCGCTCGCGCGTCAATCCGACGCATTTCTGTGGGTCCACTAATTTACGAGCGGATCGGTTAAACAGGGGTACACTACGATAATAATGCAGAAGGTTCACTTTCGATTCTTATTTGTTTACCTTGTTTTATATTTTATGGAAAAGAGAGTACAGTTTCTTACCTAAATGCACAACTAAAATGATATTATCTACATAATTAAAATAAATAAATAAATATGCGCTTTACGCTTTTCAAAAACATGGTATGAATGAATTACCAACTTTGTTCCTGAATTCCAACTGGATTTTATAATGAAGTCAAATAAAATTTATTGTTAGTATTTTTTTAAAGTTACTTCTACGATGTTTGCATCTGCTGCACATAGTTACACTGTGCATGTATACTACGCCGTAAAAAAACTTTTACCGCGTTTAGATTAGGTCAGGTTTTTTGGTCCGCTATTGAGTTGTTTGCCCACTGTTCAGTTTACGAGATTTTTTAATGGACTCCCTTTATGGCTTATTTTATGATTTGTAGTATTTTTATTCATGTGATTAATATTTTAATTCAGGTCTCTTTTTTATTGGATAGATGGTTTCATAATGTTTTGATTGAAACGTTATGTGTTCCCAAAAGTGATCATTAAACGTATCTGTTTTGTTTCCATGTGCAATATCAATTTTGTATTAAAACATAATCCTTAGCAAAATCAAAATATTTATTTTTAGAGAATTGCGGACAAAAAAACTTGTAGCTAAAGAATGAAAAAATCTCTAAATTATACTTTTTCCATCGCGAAATCGTTCCAGAAACATTCCGATGACGGCACCATGCACCTTATCAATCAGAATGCGCGGGCGCAATAAAAACAAAGATGGCTGACAACACGACTCTTGCCTTATTGATGGAAACATTTCTAATGCAGTTTAGATAGCAGACTGGCATTGACATATTATTATAGCGGATTGAATGGAAGTGGACGCATAAATACTTCTTTTTAGTGGGAATGTTAGGTGTCTCGTCAGTTTAAAGTGGACTTTAATTTGTGATCAAAGGTTTTAAAGATGTTGTTTGGGACGTGTAGATTGAAGCTAAATAGGCAATACATATAAAATTCTAAGAACCTACTTGTATGTTTTAAATTCAATAATTTACATAATCGTCTACGTTTAATTGTCAGCTTCCATATTCTTAAAAATAATTCTTACATAGATACTTAGTTACTGTTCAAATAAAGATCGTCAGTAGATAGCAATACAAGTTTAATCATTGCTCAAAAATACATAATTTGTGAAAATTTCAACTGTCTAGCTATCGCGGTTCTTAAAATACAGCCTGGTGAGAGACATACGGACGGACGGACAAGATAGTGAGGTCTTAGTATTAGGGTCCCTTTGAGTACAGAATTTTATTTTTGGAGGTGCAAGACCACTGATTACCTACATGAGTTAAACGATTGAAACTAGAATTTTCTTCTCATGTATTTTGATGTTATTTTTTTCGGTCGAATAAAAATATTTTCTTTCTTTCTTTCTTTCGTTTGCAGCTTAGCTCTAAAGTATTGCGATTTTCCTTGTAGGACGAATTTAACAAGACTGCACCACCTGTCTATCTACCATTTAACAAGCAACCGCGACACGCATTCGATTTTTCTATCTACATCTTGCGTGGGCTAGGGTGACAAAGAGTCGCATGTCTCCCGCCAGTGTCCGGGACATGGTACACGGTGTTCACACCATCAGATAGCAGATACGGCTGCTTTATGGCGGCCCAGGCTGCCATTAGCGAGGCCAGCGCTTGCCTAATTAGAACGGATCGAACCGGTTTAAACTAGAAAAGATTGGCGTGAAAAATGAGCTGGCGTGCGTGCGGTATCGGAAGGTTTCGTAGTATGTATGGCTGCGCGATGCATATTTTCAAAAGTAGTTTTTCTGTTCAGAAGTAGAAAATGTGCAAAAGAAAGCATAATATAATAAACATAATATAAAAGTGTCATGAAACTCACTTAACATCAATAAAAACGAAATAGGTAGTTTTTTTGTAAACCATATAATTGCAAAATAAACAAGTTTCGTATTAAAAGTGCCAGAATTCTCGTTATCAGTTCACTCATAATCAAAATTTTATGCAAACCCAAAAAACAAAATGTATAGAGTCTCACAATTATAATAAAAACTCATGGTTATGGCTATACGATGCAGCATCATTGACTCGGTTACAGATTATTGAAACGAATGTATGCCTAACTGCATATTTCGTGGTCACTAAGTATCGGAGTCGTACTTTGATATTATTCTCGCACCAAACGTCATACAAATTATCGCCCGTATCGCTTTCCGTAATCTCGCTGCATTTCTATACGTAACAGACCGGACAAAGCGCTTTACGTATATTTACGTATACGCCCATAAAAACATCTTATCCGCACCACAATAACATTATCGTTGAATTATCGTTACAATTTCCTTGATCTGTAAAATAAAATGTACACGCTTGACGTTCCGTTGAATTTATAACCGAGTACAGAACAAGGTTGTCGTAAAATTGAGGACGTTATGTCCTTTGATAAGTGCCACGTCGGTCCCGGAGTGTCTTTTTGACAGTTTTATTATGGACACCCTACATATTCACGGCGCGCGTTAAGTTTAAAGCGATTAGTGAATTTAATTTGCCGTATTGATAAAGTTTATTGAATCGTGGGGTAAGAATTTATTTGATGTTTCGTATTTTAATAAAGTAAGTTTATAAGTTGTAAACGGTTGGGTCAGTGAACTCAGATTTCGTTTTTTAAATTATAGTTTTGGTTAAATTAGGGGTAAAGTTAATTTAAAATAAGTTACTTCTTAACATTTTCATATCACTTAAGTAGTTTTTTGGAAATATAAAAACAACTAAGGAGTATGAGTATAAGATGGGTGGCTTTTAAAATCTGCACCCATATCCATTCATCAAAGATAACAAAAATCTATACAAAATAACAAACTTCCTGCGAGATCCTAATAATATTGACAAAACATTAATCAAACGTCACCGTGTTTGTCAATCTATCATTTGCTTAATTAATACTTGACACATACCTGTCAATAGATTGCCAAGGAAATGTGCACTCTGTGGCCTAATGATAAGGTCTATTAACTTTTTTATACTATCTATGGATGGATGACAGTTGCACGTGCCCATAAAGTGATATTTCTAGTCGTGAAGGGCAGATATTAATACAAAAAATGTGTTTGCTTGTCTGGTTTCTGTTTGACATTGTTAAGGATTTCGTAGCTTTATCTAAAAATAACATTACCTATATGATCGAATGCATTAACAGAATAAATAAAGAACAAAATTAGATATAATAAATATATTCCAGAATCTTTGTGAAAGGTACCTACTAACTAATTTTGAAAATATTATATTAAAAGTCAAAGTTTTTGTGAGTGTTACTTGACTGTGACTGATATTTTCCAGCTCATACTTAGCTTCAACTAAGCGATCTCAATGTCACCTGTCATGTTGCATTAAAAACACCCCAAATTTTATATGTAATTTTATCAAAACCCTAAGCAGCAGCTTTAGCATTATCCGTTTTCGGACTGAAAGAAAGCCTCTCATATTGAATTATAACGTGACTTTTTCTTAGCAGCACAAAATCAGTCCGATGCTCTGCGGCCTTTCTAATCGAAGAGTTTCAATTCATCAACTTATTGCCCCAATTTAAAGTCCACAAAAAAAAAACGTTCTGACCACTTCTAATTTTAACAAATGTTTGTCTCTGTCACATTCGTTGCACTACAATTCGTCCAAAACTTTCGTCAACTGCATCTTATCGACACCTAAAGCCGGGTCCACACTAATGATGGATGGTCCGTCGGTCCGTCCGCCAGTGTATCCATCACGCGTCGCGACGTCTCGGCGTGTTCTGACGTCTTGATCGATTGGAACCCTTTTAAGGACATCGGAAAGATGGCGGTAATCATAATCTTTGGTCATTGGTGTTGCGGAATAACTGAGGACATTTAACGGAATTGGCAGTTTTGATGCCAGATATAGATAAGATCTGGCGACTTGAAGATTTGTTTTCTGGATTTTATAATTACTAAATACACTTTTATATCTTATTAATTCATTTACTTATACCATGATTTACAAAGTTTACCACTCTCTTGTTTCAATATATGATGACTCGACTTAGAGTCCTGTGTGTTTTTGTGTACTTGGGCATTGTAAATAAACTACTGTGAGTCATTGTTTGCAATTATGATGGCATCCACCTCAATTCTATAAAATAATATAAAAAAATCAAACACTTTTCTTTGTCCTATCAGCCAATAGAGCAAGCGAGAACAAATAGAACTTAATTTTTGTTTTAAAATGGAACCATACTTCACGCACAACCTATGTGAAGCAAACCCCTCGTACAGTCATGACCAAAACAGGATATCTCCACAATTCCGAAGACAGCAAAGAGAGATATAGCAAGGAACTTTTCGCGTCGCCAGCCCCGTCAGCGCCCGCGCAGCTTGTAATTGGCCGCCCGCCATTTGACATTTACAGGCAAGATGGCCGCCCAACTGATATGGCGACGAGTAATTGACAAATAGTGAATGCGCGGGAATAATTGGATTTGCGGAGACAGGCGATATCTGTGGAAGAAATAGTTGGGGATTTGCTTTTGATACTACTTTTCGAAATAAATATTAATTTTGTAACGTTTCATACGAAAAACAATACAAAACTTGAATTCTCAACCCTTTTGATTTGAAATCATTCAAAGGTTCTCATTTTATTTTAAATTACTTCTTTGATACAAAGGATTCCAATGAAAATACGTCTATTTGTCCCGCGATAATTCGCGATTTTAATAGGTCAAATATTAGAGCCCATAATTAACTTATCAGTTTTCGGTTATCAAACATACACGAAAAAGAGCGTAAGTAATTTTAACAAGAATCTCCTTGACAACTAATTTTAACTAGAAAAACTATGTGAAAGTTTGAGTGATGATTGTTTCTTACAACTGAACCTAGATTAGAAATCATAATAGACATTCGCGTGCATGATTTCTATAGTTTATTACTACAGGGTATGACGGCCAGAGGTGTGGGGCGTACAGCGCTCGGAGCGAGCAAATATCTGCATTCAGGAATTCAACCGGTGATGGCCACTGCAAGACTGTGAAAACCCTTTGTCGGCACTTGAATTAGTGCATTCGATAATTTAATGTAACCACCACCCGCGAATTAATGTAACCGCCCCGGGCATAAATAATATCATACCATTGTGCCCCGGTAGTGGTGCTCACGACCGCGCACGTCATCCCTGCCTATCTCGTAATTCCACACTAACCATGTACAGAGTCTAACTTAATATGTGCATCACGACGAACGCGTATATGGCCTGCCCCCGCCCAGTCGCCGGCCAATCCTATCGCGAATTTAAATAGGCATTGTATGTATATCGACGCACGCCACCGAATAAATTGAGTTCTTGACACATCGAGGATTTAAAAGTGCTTATCCCGACACTCTTAGGAATCCCTCCGAACCTACAAATCAATCGTCCGCCCGCACTCCATAAATTAGCGAGCGAAACAATGACCCTAAATTATTGGGCCGTCTCCTTTATCGCACTCCGTATTGTTCGTTTTTTCGCGTCGACTCCTTACACAAATGAGGTCCGGACTTATTAGGGGTTCAGCTGATCGCGCGATATGGGCTCCGAATGATGCACTTCCTGATACACTAGAATACTTAGATGACTGTACCTTAGGTAATGATGATCAAGGTAATGATCGCAAGTTATCGGCCTCCATCAGGGTGATATTTTCGCTAGCCGTTTATGCGGTGCATTAACATAAAACAAGCGGGTATGCGGAGCGGCGTCCATATTTCTGCTAACGTCGTGACGTGCCGGTGGTATTGTGCGGCCGATACAGATCTGCGACGCATGTGCAGCTTCGGATATTTAGAAGCTGTCTCTTAAATTCGTGGCGACTTAACGAGTCTGCGTGCGACTATATTCTGCCATTGTCCCCATATTGAGGCTGCTCCGTCTCTAATTTCCCCATAATGGGTGCGGAGTTTTCTAACGGGTGGACGTTCCATTACCCTCGGTTTCATAAATATTTTATTGGAGGCGGCGGTCGCCACCTCTCTCATTACCGCGGCTGGAGATCATTAGTCGAAGATAAAATGCGGGCCGTCGCGTCTTCCAGAGAATCGGTGCATTCTGGACGCATTATCCTGGCCTTTTGTTTTCGGCCCGTTTCTGTATAATTATCCCATGGAGGCGATGAACTTCAGCTCGATGCCATTTCGCAATCCTTTTTGTCCTCGTTTTCGAAAGCAATTCGTTTTAATCAACAGTTTTATCGACTTTGTCGCGGCGTTGGAATTATGACTTGATCGTTCGGTATCGGTCGGTCATAAATTATTCACTTGCTATGCTGGTGTTTAGATTATTCTATGGATTAGGATCATAAGCGCCGGTGTTTTATTATTATTATCAGTTTGTATCCAGTTTCAAATTCATTTTAGGTGCTTAAATTGAACTTTATCTTTTCCTTGATATCATGTCATTGCATGTAAATGTTTCTTTTTGACCAGTAACTCAAGTGAATGACCTTATTGAAAAAAGTGTATCCCAAGACAATCTCTGTTTAAAACAAGTGCCTACACATTACGAGCGTCGGATTAAAATCTATGAATCTCATTACTCTCCGCACTGAAAAGATCAAAGTACGGAATCTACCAGTCAGCATCCTCGGAAGACTGCAAATATGGTAATGGGCACTATCTATTCAGAAAGCGCTAAAGCTCTAATCTCCAGCGCATATCGTGGCCGTGTCTGCAGTCAAGTGTCCTCCACAACCGTATGGTAATGAAACCCGATCGGACATTCTCGAGTTAAAGATGACTCTTAATGTATACCTAAATACAACATAAAATATCCATCGTGTGACATACGGGTGTTAGGGATGATGCACTTTGAAGTTTTCCTTTATGAACCTTTAAACCAACTGAAACAGAAAGTATCTGCACTAATATGCAGTATAAAGAAAAGGAAATTCACTAATCAATTAAGGGGTTTAATCAAATGGCTATTTAATTCAGACACAAATAAAACTTTGAGTAACAAAATGATAGATTATATTATAAAATTGGGATTAAAACAAGTCAAAAATAACGGATGAGTTCTATTTTTAAATATTATAATTATCTGAAATGGCCTTGATAATTCTAAAATTAAAACTGCAATCTTATCAAATTAACACACAATTTATAATGCGTAATAATATCGTGTAAGCTTGTTTATGTTACTGCCAACATCAAAAATAATGACAACAATGAGATAATGACTGAAGCCAGAGTTAGCTGACATAGGTCAGACCACTTACATGATTCCAAAGCCTAGACCCTAAATAAGCGTTTTCATTAATTATGCCACCCAGTTTTGTGATTTTAGCTATGTAATGTAGGTGCCAATCATTACAATATTTATTATTTCTTACCTCCTGTGTTAAGAAACCTTTCATACACGTTATGACAAGCACGTACACCACATGACAAGTAAATTTTTTTGCACAATCATGTTTTTAAGTGCATAAGTAACTCACACATACTATCTATAAAAGCAAGTTCGTCAAAAAATATTGATGTTTGTAGAATCTTAGTGTTTAAGAAATCATTTATCTTTTGGGTTGGTTATGTTGTATCGAGAATGACGGGTCACAGCGTGAAAAGTAGCGAAAAATTAAATATCATTTACCATTAAATAAATTAAAATTTCATTTACAATAAAATATCTGCCGGCCGAACGTAAAAGCCGTGTGTACACCAAGCAGTCCAAACGGTCAGTGCATCGCTCGCGCACTCGCGTTATGGTAATGATATACCCGAAATCGGACGTCCACCTCGTGCCTCAACAATAATGGTATATAAGTTCTGTTTGTCAAAGTCCGAATAAGTTTGTTTCGGTTGTGTTTCTAGAAGTTGTTTGAATGCGAGAGTCTAATAATAACATGGCATGTTCTCTAAAATATGATATCATCATCATTTTCGTGAGTTTCAATTCTCTCTATATGCCTTTTCGATTTAGACCTAAATCATTGAGATTTGTCTGATCTTAAAATACTGTCTAAAATCTAAGAATTATATTATTTATATTTATAACAAATAAAAAACATCTCAATTAGAAGCCAATCAATAAGCTACAACATTTTTATTCAACAAGTCACTTTATGTATGCAAATCCACAATTAAAAAAAACCTATGGTTTTGTTTTGAATAGGTAGGTCTTATTTTTTATGTATGAAAATTCACAGTAAAAAATAGGTTTCATTTTTGAATAGGTAGGTCTTATTTTTTATGTTGCATGTCTTAGTTTAATTTTTTTCTTGTTTGTTATTAATAAGAATTGATTTACAATAAATACAGTCAATAAATCTGAAGAAATCAAACAAGACCTAATCAATTCCAACTTCCTCGTCTCTATAAAGAAGACAGACAAACAGATCTATTTCTATATAGCGACGACAGATTTAACGCGAACTTCTCCGTTTGTCACAGCCCGGTTTCCGGGATCGAGTTTCTGATCGATAAAATATTATACCACTGTTTGTTTGTGTGAAAATCTGATTCCAAAGGGTTTTTAGAGTTACCTAATAAAAACTATTTCAGAACTATTAATTGGTAAACCTTTAAGTTTTTTTATAGTAAGGTCTTGTCTGAGTTAAAAATTAAATTTGTTAAAAAAAAGATTTAAAATCTTGATGGAAGTACTGAAAATACTCAAACCCATTATCAGGATTACTTCAAAACCGAGTGTCTATTGAATCTTGACATGGCTTATTAAAAAAATATGTGTTCATAAGTAATTAGAACATTAAACGTAATACATCAACCGATAAGAATGTAGATAAGTATTATGTAGATATAATTATAGGTATATAGGTAACTTATTCATAGGTGGCATCTGTCGATGAAATCTCGACTTAACATCCTACACCGGAGTCACGGATCTGTCATTTGGTACAAGTCATAAGCTGAAATAACGTTAAGAAGGATGACAAAAAACTAATTAGGTAAAATCTCTCACTTCTTTACGTCAAAACGAGTATCAAATATATAACGGGTATCAAAACGAACACAAAAAAACTTAAAAAATGATTTCGAAAAGCTACAACTCAAATGTGAACATTTGAATCAGACTGTTTTTATCTGGTCAATCTCTAAATTGCTAATAAGCTTAGTAGAGGTAGTTAAGTTAAGGGCAACGACTATCAATAAAAGACGTTGAATATTTGAGTGTAAAGATCAGTGTTTTAATGATACGAAGATAATGATTTTTTGGACAAAATCGAGTTAACTGACCAAATAAACCCGACGACACGATAATAATACTTTAATCCTACAGTCACACCGGCCGCGGCTATTACAAAATCATTTTTCATAATTGCGATCGGGCGATCAATCTTGCGCGTCGACGGAAGCCACTCAACCTCGCCCCGATTCTCCATACAATTCCTATTATTGTTGTTTATTTTTTGACGGATAGCCCACCGTTTCGGCCACCTGACCCACTTCGCACTTATCGCACACCACACGCGATTAGATGAACGAAAACGTGTACTGGACTATGACAAACGATAACATCAAACGAATTAGCTCAACCTCAAAAATCGCGTGAGAATACGTCCCTGTAATTATACTTAGACCTGCGCATGACAACGTCAGTCAACGCGGTCAAGTATCCCGCAAAATACGGACCTCATTAAAAGAAAACTTCGCCCATTGTACCCAACTAATTGAATCGAAAGACAATTTATTCTGGCTCCTTATGGACTGTAAAAGGCCACTGCATAATTCAGACTAATAAAAAAATATACGCATTTGAACTTCGATGTGTCTCGAGTATCTTGACTTGCAAAGCGAGCGTACTGCTTACTAAGGTCTAAACCCGTATGCTAATCCGCACGCCGACTTCAAACGTGTCACTTAACATTTAATTTATAAAGTTACCTCCTTAAATAAAACTTTTTGTAACTCACCAGCGCGAACAGTGTTAAAGTATTTTAATTTGAACACCTGTTTCGATGCAAAATTATTCAATGAGCATTGCAGGGTTACATAACATTTGCATGTTTCATTTTGCACAAATAGTAACAGCTGCTACTTAAGATTTATAACGATAGAGAAGTTGTCATTATTAAAATTCAAGATAAGGTTGCATTAATGTCACATTCAATCAAAGTAATCTCGTCCCTAACAACAAAGCCTTATCGTTTTATAATTCCTCGTCCTAACTCCGCACACTACCTGGATTAAAAGCCACCCAATAAATTTCGTACAAAAAGAGGAGACGACATAAATCTCAATGGAGCAAGTAAGGAGGAATAAATATCTCAACTCGCGCTACAGCCTTCGGATTCCAACCGGAGAAAATATCGCACCGAAATACCGGTGGCCGTTGACGGGGCAAATGGAAAAAAGCGCGAAAACGTTTGCATTCCAAATTCAAACGCAGGCTCCTCCCACGTGCGCGGGCGCTGCGACAGGTGAATGCGACGCGCGCAGCTGCCCGGACGCGCTGATTTGCTGGTTTGTTTTTCGAACGTGGAATATATTTTACAAAATATTGATATACAATGGGAGTGACAGCGCGATCGGTGCCGTCTCGGAATGGAATGGAATGAAAGCTCCTCTCTTTGTAACTGTATGTCCTGGATGTCTTCTGTTCAGTGTAAAAACGTGTCAAGCGTTTTATTTGGTTTTAAGGCCCGTTTTTACACTTGCGTTTTTGAGGGTTGGCGCCTCCTTTCTTTCATTACTGTTTTTTTAAAATATTTTCCTCTAAAGATATATTCATTTAACCACAATGAGACATAGTGCAACATATTGAGTAAAAATTTAGAAGTACAGTAAATAAAGCCTTCTTTTAAGAGTGAAACTTAAAATTTAGAAGTATGGTGTTTTACCAGTTTCGAATTTTGTGTTATTGACAAATTTGAGACCTGTTTTATCAAAAAGAATATTTTTGGAATTACTTATTGCATTTTAGTAGGGTATATTGAAGAATTTGGTTTCTAATTAAAATATGGTAGCTCTGAATGCTGCATTCCTCACATATGCTCATTCAAAAAACAAAGAAGCCCCGAACTTTAAAAGGCGACCCAATCGTCCCTTCAATCTCGACGCCAAAAAAACAAAACTTAGCCAGTGATTTATCAAATCGGAGATGCCCGCTTATCTGCATTATGTGTTGCACGAGTGTATACTAAGTAAGAGAAAGACATACAACAATGAACAATGGGAGCATAAATCAGTATAATTAGTTTTGCCTGAACGAAGCGAAATCATTGGTCAAGACGGAACGGGTAGCCACGCCCATTGCGCGGACGGCGTTAGACCGCGTACTTAGCATGTTGAAATGGATCAAATGTAGCGTCAGCAATGGGAGTGCTGATCGCGAAGACAAGCCATAGGCGTTGTTGGTGACGCGACGTTAAATGCTCCAAAAAAACTTGTAGTTTGGGCTTGGTGTAATTCCAAATGATGACTCAATAAAAACCTTCAGAATCCGTCCATTCGTGTAAGAGTTTATGATGATGATGACGATGATTACAAAGGAATTCAATCAAATTTTTACTTATTTTAATTTAAAAAAAACATCCTTTCTATTTTTCAAGCAGTTTGACAGCACACTGTCATAAACTTAACGAATCAACGAACTTGTCATCATAATTAAAACATCTTAATTACTGATAGTAATCTCTTATCATTGACCTTTATATGAATTTTATGCGCCAGGTGGGATTCTGATAATTATGTCCATTAAGAAAATCAATATTAAGAAGAATAATTAATTTACGTAATTAGTATGCGTAGTTAATTAAATAAAAGATTGATGTCAGTGAAATGTGGACAGGCTCCTTTTTATTTCAAGGTTAGCATTTATTTTAAATTCTTAACTTTTAATTTGTGTTGTCTTCTTTTCTAATAATTTTAGCGACAAAAACAAGTATTCAAACAATTGGAATGACCTTAAAAGGCAACATTGCTGACTGTAAAGCAAATGCACTAACAATGTTTTTGTATTTATTATTTATTTATTTAAACTTTATTGCATTGTGAGTTCTGTTATACGCCAAGCCAAGCCAAGGCATTCTATAACAAACAACCGCTTTTTTAATACGAGTAATATCCAAGAAAATCAAGTTTACCATTTCGTTGTAAATTTAAGGATGAAAAAATGTATTTTTAAATAAAAAAAATTGTGTCTGCTGACGGTGCAAAAGATGGCCAGTGCCTTGCACCGTGCATGTCGAATGCATGTGTACTCGCACCAACCTAACCTGGGCCAGTCGCTACTTTCAAATATGCATCCAGTGCAAGCGACGTCATTATGATGAAACTCAATAGATGAACGAGGCCCAGAAAAATAATATTGAAATTCGCATCAACTTTACGTAGACAGCATTCGTACTATTAACTCGTCAAGTACGAGTATGTGTGAACGAGACACAATAGAAATTCCATTATTATGCGACTCCCGGGAGTCGTTTGATACCTGACTGATTAACCACCATCCTGGTGGTAGTTCGATTTTAATGGACACTTACTTAACTTATTACGTGGAAGTAGTTAAGCGCTAAATAATTTGATTTGAAGCCATGTAACTGTATCTGTATTTTTCCTGTTGATCAATCAAATTCAAGAAAAATATCCCTTCCTTAGGATTTTTTTCAAAACACGCACAAACGTGAATATACTACCGCTGGTAACGACATGTAACTAACACTACTACACTAACTAGTTAACTTAACTATCGGACACGCAACCGGGCCTTAGGGGTTTCGAAATTTAATTTTAACCTCACATTTAAGGTAATTTTTACACTAAATCTATTTAGTTTCAACTTACCAGTTGGACATGTTTTACCCCTTAATTTAGACAAACCTTTTCACCGCCTCTGTAAATGAAACCTGATACTGAATAATGAAAGTCAATCAAACGTCAAAACGCTATCACACAACGTGCTAAACATTTATTATTCTAACATTATCGAACCTCTGAGGCTTGTCAGAACAAATACGTTAAATATAACATCCGCGATACGTCAGCCGCGTGAATACGTGTCCATGGTACAACGAGATTGATGTTGGATGCGGCAGATACGAAACGTCACGTTGTGGAGACTATATCAATGAAGTAGGGGTGGTCTGGCTATCGATAGCGTTGATATTGAATTTTTTTGTGTTAACGGATTTAAATAGACAAGGCATGTGTAAACTTCAAGCGAGTCTCAATAAGTGTTAACTTAGGAAAGGGAGATATCCAAATTGTGACCGTGTAGAGACAATAAAAACAAGTTTTTTTTTTAATAATAAATATAATTTTCTCACAGAATCGGTATTTGTAACCAAAAATTACTTTTATGTTATAATAATTATGAACTTATTTTTAAATAATCGATTAATTTAAGTATCCACGCTTCTAAAAGGTTGACAATTTTAAATCCTTAGCGTTTGATTAAACTTTGATATTTATGCATCATATACAGGGTTCGATTCCATGTCTGCCAAAGTTGCTTTTTAATAGTGAAATTTATAAACTTTGATATTATAATTATCGATAAAAATATTGAGCACTCGCACTCTTAACAACAGCCATCGTCAAGAAACGTGCTTTTATTCCTATTGTGCAGTGATAGACGCCGCGTTTTCTTCGCGCGTGCCTTTGACGGGTTTGTTCCCGTTTCTTGGTTGAGGACATCTGCATTTAGTTTTGATTCAATATTTTTGTAAGGATCTTCTGCATGGAACGTTCTTACATCATAAAATCTGTTTTAAATGTACGTGGCGCATAAAAGCTTTTTTTATCGATTTGAATTAAATAGGAGATTCTATTACGTCCAAAAAAAATTTTTTTTCTAGACTTTGTAATTTAATTAATTAATAGTGACGTCAGAATCGTCAATAAATCCTGGTTTCCCGTAGCCCTCCAAACTCGTACCTAAAAAATACCCGGGTCAGAGTGTAAAGTGTACAAATCAATCGGGGTCACTCCGACCGTACGGATTAGTCAGCGTAATGTGTGAAAAATCCGGACACGGCCGCGTCCGGGCCTGTACGATCCGTATTTGTCACCGGACAGACGGACGGACATCATTTTCATTAGAGCCTGAAGCCCGGCCATTTGTACTAATGTTTAGAAGATACGATGGGGTCGCCTAAATCCTTCCATCTTTTTTGGTCGTACGTTTTCGACGGATTTTTAGGGTTGACGTCGAAATGTTTTTCGGTTTTTTTTATGTCCCACGAGATTAGGTTTGTTATCACGTTTCGGAATGATGGAAAATAAAATAGGATTGGTGTAAGATACAGACGGTTTGGCTTCATCTATAACAATCTACATTATTTATCTTGGAGACAGGTAACCAACAAAAATGTGTACCCTGAGTGGTTATACCTATACACTTAGTTATTAGTTACAACACATTTCGTTAGTCTTCTTGTGATTAGTACACGAAGGTCACAGGCGGGAACAAAAACCTTTAAAAATCCGTAAAAAATAGTGTCCTTTTTTAGATTTTTTAAATACGATTTCCGACGGTAAAATTAAGCATAAATTGCTTTGTGCACTTAATAAAGAATCACACTGTATATAGCAATATAGCTAGTAAACTGTAGTCAAAATTATACATAGCATGTGATTATGCATTATTACATAGCATAATGTGATTTATGTAATGGTTGTGCCTTAACAAAAACTGCACCCAAGTAGGGTAGAGAAGCCCTGAATGTTTCGACGTGATGTATGACGTCACTCATCCTCAAACTAAAAAAGTTTAAATAAAAAAAATGACTGTCATTTTTTTGAGTTTCCCAAATAAAGGTTAGTTTCTCAAAGTGGGGTTATTTTACTCTGCCAACGTGCCCATAACATACAACTGCCGACGCGCGGTTTCTCTCGTCTGGCGGTCGATTTATCCGCCGGCTATCAATCACTGCCTCCGCCTGATTGATTGGAGACGACATAGGATTCATAAAAGTATTAATTTAACTTCGCCCGCTGACATTGATTGATATTTACGGTATTAACGCGCTGTAATTACGGAGTCCGGTTATCGTGTGCTATCGTCTGATTTATTGCGTATAGCTCAACACTAATATCGATAAGTTTTTATCGATGTTTGAACCTTATATACATCTTTAGTGTCGCCTCAATTGTACAAAAAAAAACTTGTAATAATACAAGTTTCATGACCATAACAACAGGTACAATTATCAAATACAATTATTACATTCCCAAGCGGTTGGCAGGTAGAGAATGCAACTTATAGTGCCATAAAGTTTCAATAAATAATTAAAAGCCTTTTTAAGAAAACGGTAGTGTCAGTGAAATATCAAGATATAAAATATGAGTCATCATCATCATCAATATGAGCCAAAGGACTTCCACAGCTGAACATAGGCCTCCCCCATGGCTTTCCACAACGACCGGTTGTGAGCGATATGAATCAAGTGCATTATGATTATGAGAAACGTATCATTACAAAAAATGCATCACATTTTTTTTTGTCTGAAATACATTTAATATTCTATTAAAACAATCACTAAGAGCAATCAAATAATAACGATATTATATGATTGAGCTGCATTGAATGACATGATACGATTAATTTTAATGTGATAACAAATGATTTATTTGATTAACCTCGTGGCTTGATAACACTGAAATCCGGCTTTTACTTTGTTAAATCAATAATAGCATAGAAAGGAGCACCTTTATATTATTTTATCAATATATTTTTCGGAGTGACAAATCAATAACTACTTCTTGGAGCAGATTTCAGTAGTGTCGATCAAAACATACATAATTATAACAAATAATTACTTACTTGTATTTGTTAGATAATTAAAAACAAATAAAGCCTCTTACATCATACTAAAGACATTGGAACCATATTATTTCCATCTCCGAATTCAAAATCACTGGCCATTTCAAACAAACAAACAAAACTGGCCATTTTTTATTAGAAGGCCAAGAAAAATAAGGAGGTTCTACGGCAGACTCAACAGGTTACAAATTGAGTCTGTCATTGACTCTCCGCGCTACCCTCTTTGTTGAGGCGCCTCGGACGGAGACAGTGGCGCCCAACCTTTGGCCTGCAAGAAGTTTGATATATTTTTAAATACCAAAAAAGGTTGTTATTTCGACTGTGTTCAATTTACTTTACTTTAGAGTCTAGTCAGAAAAGCTAAAAGTGGGTCAAGATTCTGTTTTTAAGACAACGGCTTACAAATTGAGTATGTCTCTGTCTTTAACTACCCGATTTTAGACTTTATTGCGGCGTTTTGGACGGATAACCTTGGGCTCGCACGAAGCTAGAAATTGTTGACTTATTTTTCAACAGAGTCCAAGGCGGAGGTTCTGAATTCGACCGTTTTTTGTTTCTGTGCATCTAACATGATCTAGTCTAAATTCCTAATCGTAAACTAAAAGTTGAATTTCGCACAATAGCCTATAATTCTCATCAAACTTAGCTCGGCTGAAAATCGTTATGCACAATGCTTCACGATACAGTGATGCCGTGTGACAACTAGCTAAGTGACGCGCTGAACCACGCTACTTGTTGCTTAGCGAATATTTCAGCGCGGCAACTGACGTGTGATGATGTAGTCTCGATGGATATCGTTTCAAAGTTGTGTCCAAATTCTACTAACTGCTATCGAAAATTTACAGCAATAGAAAGATTTAACGCAAACTTAAACTAGATTTAGATTGAGCAATAGACCCCGTGTTATATGAACCGGTCTGCCGTTGATGTTAGAAACGGCACACATTTACAAATTTTCAGCGGTACTTTGTTGACGGCTACCGTTGACTTGTCAATGTTGTCTGCCGTTGACGTGTCGGCTACAGCTGTCGTCTAGTATTCGTTTATCAGAGCACTAATGTTGCTTACTTGCGTGCACCCAGCTCCCCGTCCACCTGCGTCACCTATCGCCCCCTATCGGTAGCGCGCGCAGGCTCGTAACTTGCGCACGCGCAGATACCGACGCAGTTTATTGGTGCGGGCGCAGATTACGCGACTTTGTTGCTTTTTATAGCTATAAGTTGATGTTTGGTGCAGTTTTGTTGAATATTTATATGTTTAAAGTTGAGTTGCACAGTCTATAAAATCCCAGACTTGTTCTGAAAATCTTTGGTCTAAAAAAACCGTAGGCTGTCAAATACCCTTGATTGTTCGTAGTGTTTTGTCTTAGGGCTCAACGTCAAATTTAATTAACTAAATTCAGGGATGATTTATGCATACAATGATTGCCAAAAATACTTGCCCTTATGTGACTGCACTCATTTGACCTTTGATACTGGAAAGGTTCGAGGTAGAACTGAAGAAACTAGGTATTAAATAATCTGTGGTAGAACAAAGTTTTTTTTATTATTAAGCGACGCCAGCGCAGGCAACTAACCACACAAAATTAAATGCAAAGTTTTTTTTTTAATTCAACTTAAATTCTGACGAGACTGTTTATCAAAAATGGAAGAGTAACGACTTATTCAGCCTATGAAATAAAATGGATTTTATATTCATGCTACTTAACCTGTAACTATAGAAGCCATATAAATCAATCAAATAATCAGCACACCGTCACTATATTTTGATGACCTACTTACAGATTCGCGAGTGGTATCATTGTCATTTAATATTTCGCTCGAAATTATCCATAATAGTACCATTGAAATCATCAAGTCAATTTGTGCTTCCGCATTGTTTTAAAGATTGCTTTTAAAATGCGTGTTAATATTCGTTTAGATTTTTTTATTGTTTCTTTGCCAAAGATAGAAAAGTTTGGTTTATTTTTTTTTTATCGAACTCGGTACGCTATATTCGTTTAAAGGGCCGATTTTTCAATGGTCAGATAAAACATAACAGACTGATAAATTAAAAAGCGTCGCAGATTTAAAAAAATACAGTAACGTATAATTAAATAAATAAATATGCGCCAGACAACACACCAATTGTCTGGTTTCGTGGTAAGGAATTTTCTTCCTTACCACGAAACCAGACAATTGACCAGACCTTTTTGAAAAACAAGACGTTTTTGGTGCAAAACATCGCGTTTTTATCTGTAAAATCTTAAATACAGAGAATAACCGTAATTTGATAACATTCATATTGTAACTAATAGGATAAGAAGGTGGATGTTCCTAAAAATGCACTACATTCTATAAGAATATTATAGACAGTCTCTGCGTTTCGAGGCCCTTGTCACATCAACAAAAGTCATATCTTCTAGTGATCCCATTATGCATTTTGTTACATCTGGTTAAAGTCCAATATTCTTTAACCACCATCTCTCATACTCAAAATAACATAGCGTGTCCAGATCTGCGCAGACGCATCGGTAACTCAGGGCTTCGCTAATTGGCGACGATGCTTGTCGAATTTGTCAATTTGTTCTTTTTAACCGCCCCAATTATAATAGGGACCGGTAAGCTGACGTATATGAATAAAGTTTAATTATCAAGTGCACACGCAGTTTGTTTACCAATCATTGGATTTTTTGGAACGTTTGGCGTAGTGGTTAGCGCTCCTGACTACTATGCCACCGGTCGCGGGTTTGAATCCCGCAAGGGGCAAATGTTTATGTGATGAGCACGAAAATTTTTAACTAAGTCAGTAAGTGGATGTTTTTATGTATTTAAGTATTTATGGGAGACGCCCCAGTCATAATCGTTGTAATAAAATCCCTATTTCGAAACCAAGGCAATCGGAGTGTTGTCTGGCGCATATTTCAAAAAAACTTTTTTGTGAGAAGGTGCTTTTAGGAACAGGTTAATGAGCTTTAATTGTACTAAAGAAGCGCTATTTTGATGCCAAATCCCATAAAGTAATTGAATGAGGTACTGGCACAAAAATCGAATATAATTCTTATCATTGCACCTCAGCTCTACAAATAATAATTCAATGCATAGTTTTCTTTGGACGTCTCGTTCCTATTGACGTTTAAATTCAATTCGAGACTACAACAGAGGATTTCTTGTTCAACACTCAAATTTAGTGATGGGTATCCGTCGATAGAAACATCGCTCGTCAGTTATATTTCAAAACCTCAAAGTTTATTGTTTTGGTGATATTATTTTCGACTCCTATACTACTAAATAAGTTATAAAATGAACCCTTTGATTTTAAAAAAAAAAAATAGGTATTTTGTAAAAAAAAAAAATTTCTATTTCTTAGCACATAATTCGTGATTTAAATAGAAAGAATATATAGTAATGCAGTTACATGTTAGGCTTATAAAGCTTTTTATATTGTTGCTTTCAACATCATTTCATGTTGCTGTCTACACATAATTTAAATTATAAATACTTATAGTGGCCTCGTTAAAGTTACTTATGTTCTTTTTCTTATCGTGTCGATGGTGAAGCGACTTAAATTTGTTGTGCCCAGTAATTGGCGATGCGGATTGCCTTGTCGTTTGCACACATAAGGTCTTCTAGCAAGCAAGAGTCAGGGCACGCCGGACAAGACAAAAGATGGGACATGTCTTGCGGAGTGAACCCGCAGACGCAGGACATATTATGTTAAGATCTTCAAATTAAGCTACAATACTGTATAATAATCAGCAAGGCTTTGAATATTGATATCGATGATTGGTATCGTACAGCACTAATTTAAATGAAAATTGCCTATCACTTGTCAGGAAAAACTTCGATAGCTCGTTGTGATGCGCCGAACAAAGAGATGCAGCCGAGGATTGTGAGACGACGCGACGCGAAATGCAATTAACATTTGTATTTCTTTATTTTTCATAGTTAATATGTCTTTTAGGGCTTGACTTACATGCATATTGTGTGATGTTGACAAGTCAAGTATTTAATGATGTGATAATGTGTTTTGCAGAAGAATAAAGAGATTTTTTATAAGTAGATAAAAAAAAAAGGCTAAACCAGGTATCTTCCACATTTGCTTTTTGTATGACATCATAGAGATATCGTATCTACATTAAAAGTGGCATTACCGTTCAATGGTTTACATATAGGTATCTTGTCTAATATTTTTTAATATATTTTCAAAAAAATGCTAACATTCAACATCGCAAAAATACACCATGTCTGTTCGAATACTTATCAGTATAAGCTTAGCAAACACATAACAACGTGCTATGGGCAAAGTTATCGAGTTATCATGACACACATCAAGCTACCATCTGCCTGATTGATCGATAGATAAGTGGCATACTTACATGTTAAGTTAAATATACTAGTTACAGCCCGCAACTATGTCTGGGTATTCAATTTGGTACTTGAAAAATCATTTTGTGGTCAATGTAATCCATTTCTTTTACCTATATATCTTTCTTCTGTATGTTTTTAATTTGCATTGTCAACAGGATTTTTTTACTTATAGTAACGAACAATCAAAGTAGCTTATCTATCAACGCGACTCTATGTATAGAAGTCTAATAATAAATGCTCTCTTAAGTGTATGCAAATTCCTGGATTATATTATTGGAGTCACAAACTGACAAATTATTGTTAAATTATCGTACATGGTTATGCTTGAAAGGTATCTAGAGGTCCTTTTAAAACGACCTTGTAAGATGACACTCAAATATTTATTTGTTACAGCAAATAACTTCGATTTTGTAGAATTGCTCATATAACTTAAATTATGACAATGATATTTGGTTCTAAAGTTTACGCGAATACTCCGTCGCGGGTTCGAATCCCGCAAGGGCCACATTTGTACCTAACATAACGAACATTTGTACTTAAGTCATGGATGTAATATGTATTTAAGTATTTATGGGAGACGCCCCCGTCATAATCGTTGTCTGGTACTTCGTAACACAAGGAAGCAAATTCCTTACCACGAAACCAGACAATTGGTGTGTTGTCTGGCGCATATTTATATTTATTTATATTTACATTTACTACAATTAAAACACACTTTACGGATTGATTTCGCAAATATTTATTTTTAATTAATGCCTGACGTTTCGAATGCTTTACAGCATCCGTGGTCACAGGCAGACTAAGATGTCATTTGTCATTACATAGTTATGTAAACGTCAGACATTAATTAAAAATAAATGCGAAATATTTGCGAAATCAATCCGTAAAGTATGTTTTATAATGATGATGATCAATACCTAGGACTTAAAAATTGCGTGAAATTGATTATGATTGCAAAGAAACCAGTACCTATAATTGTATTTCTTCTTACAATTACCGTTATTCAAAAAGTTTAACTCAATGCAAACCGTAAAAATGGATAAAGCGTTATGATGACCCACTTACTGGTGATGTTATCTAGATCGATAAATTTGATCATTTTTGTACAGTCACAATTATAAATAGATAGCCTACGAGCTTATTTTTTTAAATAAAATTATATACAAATCAAATTTAGAACCTCCTTATTTAAAGTCGGTTAAAAATTTAATGTTTAGTGGTAGCCCATCCCTTTTATAAAAACTAGTAAACAAATTGAAAGTGCCCAAAATATTTCAGTTGAGAATGAAAAGAGAGTAAAGGGAACTCAGATGATTTCTCATCGATTTTAGAGGATTTTTATCGAACTGCATTTTGGAAGGATTTTGTTACCGACTGTACCTTCAACTTATCATGACCCATCATCGTCTGTTTCACGCCGATTTTCTGTTAAATCAAGCCATTGTTTTCTGATTTCTGACCGGACGTCAAAAAAGGCGAGTCACCTACCTTTTGTAAACCAATTCTGATTCGAATCGGATAGCATCGGAACTTTTAAGTTTCGCTTGATTAGGTGAACGACCTAAATAGCTTTTATAAAGTCACCAATTAGCTCTCTCATGTACATTATCTTGCTGAATTCAATGCTGAGGTGGAAACAAATCAGAGAGGATTGCTCCTCTACTTTGAACCACATAACCTCATGGTTTGCGAGATTAAGCCGGTTAATCTTTCATGTTTTTGATATATTTGGAGTGCTAGGGGGAGGAGGGTCTTATTTTGTTCCAATATCCATCTCTTTGTAAAACAAACACATGGACATGGAATCCGCATTTCCACTTTTAAACTTATTTTGTATTTAAAAAACTTTGTTTTCCTACCTTGGTTATGAACTCAGAACTATTTCAACCATTTGATTGCGAACCGCCAAACGAACTCATTTCATTACAATCATTCACCATCAAACTAATAAAACGATAAACGGCGATGCGGCTCCGATAAAATGGGGAAAATTACCCGAAAACGAGGCCAGCCACTTGTGACACGAAACATTGGGTAAATAGCTCGTGATCAATGATTGATTGATTGTATATTACGTTAGTCATAGCGATCGGATCAATTATTCAAAGTTGGTTATCTACTGACATAATTCGCCCGATAAATTCGCGATAGCGTGTGTTGCCATCGACACTGCGATATAACACGGAACAGCTGTAAGGTTGTAATTTTGCAATTTTGTCCAATAAGTATCATTCTGTGATGATTTTAATGTCCTTAAGTACGCCTGCATTTACTTTATTAAGACTTTGTTTAATTCTTTTTTTTTTTAATTAAATCTTAGACTATCAATTGATAATGCAATGAAATCATAATTCATTGAACAACACACGATGCTAACACATTCGATTCAAACACACAAAAATCAATAGAGTTAAAATATGTAATAAATGTAGCCAGAAACTGTTGATAGTTCTAACAATAAGGAACTATGTTATTTCTTTAATTAAAAAACCGCATCCGAAAATAACACGTCACGCCAAATAACTTTTATAGTCACCTAACCAAAAAAAAACACAACCGCCGATTATGATGTCCAAAAAATTCACCGGCGAAAAAACGTTTGGTAACCGAACACCGTCCAAAAAGGGAACGGTGGCGGTGTGGTCCGTTTATTTCACTGTCCACTGGCTTGTGAATAATTGCTAATTGATTAAAACGCAGCATGTCAATCTGGCAAGATGGCGGCACAGCCCCGGGCGATCCTGAACCAGTGGACATCAAAGGAGTTGCAGCTGATGCTGACGTGGGCAAGCTTTGTGCAACTCGGTGGGTGCAGATGAGTCTGTCCGAACTGATAGCCTGCAGCAAAATACTGAATCTGCGAATTGATACCAACAAACGCCAGTGGACACTGGTCTGTGAAGTGACGATAAGACTAATTTTTGGTGGTTTAAGGATGGACAATGTCAGCGCGTCAAATGACTTGCATCTTTAGGCAAAAATTTATTAGGTTACCAATTAATCACACTGCTTCTGGAGTGACTGTAAAAGTTCTGTTTTTGGGTACGCTTTAGCAACGTTAGTGTCCTGTCTTTACGTATTTACATTTTGGCAACATCTTTTATAAAACGAAGTACATAACCGTGGAAGTAGGCAGAATTACCTACAAATTATATTTCTGTATTAAGCATTTCATTTCCATTTTGAATTAAAGCCTATTTTTCGCAAGTTTTATTAAAGTAAACACGTTTTATCTATATCGGTGCAATGTATCATGTGTCTTTATCAGGATATACATTATCATGCGCACACGCAGCCTCCAAGCGTCTTCTCGATCCTCCAATCTCACCCATTTCTCTCTTTGTCCACAGAGGAAGCAACCAGTCCAGAGGGCGGTGTGAAGGAGCGAAGCGATCGCGGGGACCGGCGGGGGACCGAGGGGTCCCGTTCCGAGTCCCCCGCGTCCCGCGCGTCCCCCGCGCCTGATGAGCGAGACGACATCGAGCACAGTATACCAGCTACCCTCATTCAGGATCCCAATGCTGAGAGGTGAGTGTTCAGTGCTTTTGATGATAATGAAGTGAAACTTTGTGAGTGTGGCCGTGATCAAATATGTGTGACTTTATGTGACATTCGAGCATTTCATTAGGTACAATGTACATACGGTAATACCGTTGTTTGCAGACGATCAATTAAAATTGGTATTGGATAATATGATCTTCAGTGACCAAGGACGAAGTTACGATGGGATGACGGGATTTTAAAGTTATTTCTTCTGTCTTTCTGCAGAATCTCTTAGAAATGACTTTTTTGTTGATGATGAGACGGTATGTACTTCATAGAATCAAAATGTCCACGAGTGCTTGCTTAGTGGTCACTCACGCAATAAGTTACATACTTGATTAGTGTTAATACCTATCACTCATGGAGATTATACTTTGATATCCCCTGCTGTTATTGATTACTAGTCATCGTTCAATGACGATAAAAATGTTTACCACCTAAAAGGGCTCTGTACAAAATATTTTGAATTGAAATCTCAATGTGTCTCTTTCATTAGACCTCGACTACTATCGACGTTGGATCTCGACAAAAAATGCTCTCAAATTCGACGTGCCTAATGGACTTGAAAACGTTTTAATAAATTCCATTGCTTATCAATCTCTGTCCTCACGTCATCAATCTACCGTGATGCCTTCAAGCATCAATCAAAAGTTGGAGGCCGGGTTACGAACATTATCTTCGGTAAAACAATACGGTACTGATACGCCATTGTCTGATGACGGTGGTCCGCGCATCACTCGCAGTGTCCACTTTAACGATCCCATTGTTTTCATGATCTGTTGTCAACTGGTGTTTAAAGCTGGCAAGGAACGGCCAGTTAAGAATAGTCAAAGACAAAATAACCTTTGTGTAGTCCAATTTCGCGGAATTCGCGGTTACTGAACTAGGAATAGCGAAACCGGAGATGAGTTCAAAAACACTTTGTACACTACACTCTTTCATAATACTTCTTCCTGAAGGAATATGATAAATAAATAAAATTATTTTATTTGCTTAAACATTTCCATTACAACCATTAAGCAATTTGAGAAATGCTTGATGTTGCTTGTGTGTGAAATATTAGGTTAATGAATGGGAAATCATGACAAAAAATAAGACCAGAACGTTTAAAATTGTTTATATCTTATTGGAAAGAAACGTTTTTATGGATGTGATTAAATTTAAAATTGAGCAAAATATCGTCATTACTAGAACAAAGATTCCCGCCAATAAACCCGGTACTTCTATTAAAATTATATAGGATATCGCTGGAAACAAGACAGTGCTGCATTGTGACTTACTCTGAATGAACTGGTTGATCTCTTTAGTCACTGTCATCATAACCACCACTCACGACAGCAAACAAAGCATCAATAGATCAATAGCAGGATCTATCGCAATAGCACAAAGCACAAATTCCAATAACTGAACCAAAACGACTTGGTGGTGACAGAAAAATGAATGGACCAACAACTGTGACAGTTATTGTAGGTAGTGGCTCTAATAAAAAAAATGTTTAAAATTTTTCGTATGACAGTTCATCAATTTTAGTTACGTACAATCGTATCAGCTTAAAGAGAGCAGTGAAAAAAATCATTCTTCATTTTGGGCCGTTTAAAAGCTTGCAATAAGTTTTAATTGATTTATGTATAGAAAAGATAATGGGTCTGTTCTTTTTGTCTTCTTTTCATCTCGAGCAAGTTATTTTTTAAATAAAATAAATAAATATAGGATGGATTTTAGAACGATAGATGACGTCATGAAAGAATGTTTGTGAGATTTGAATAAGTTTGGAATGAGAGGAATTACGATAGTGTTTTGTTCTGATGATGGATACAAGATGGGAAAGACGTTCCTAAGCATTTTCCTAAAGACTAAATAAATATACAAGAACCATTACCAATCCTGGCTTACTACTTCTCCAAACCCCGAGTCCTACATAAATATTAGACACCAATCACATACCTACATTGCTCTGATCCTTGTAAGTAGCTAATGCATTTGTGTTATGGAAATCAGACACAACCGTGGTATCACAACACCCAGACCCGGGATAACATAGAAAATTATGATTTATACATAGATTATAGATCGGACTGGGAATCGAACCCGGGACCTCGGAGCGGCGACGCCTATAAACCAGCGTGCTTAGCCATTACACCATGGAGGTCATCAAAAATATTAATATAATGATAGGTAGGATAAATAAGGAAGTGAAACAGAAATGAATAAATAAAAACATATTTTATGTAGACAATGCATAAAATAAAGAAAAATTTAACAAACAGATGGATTCAATTTGGTTCTTCTAGCGACAGTTACTAAAGGTAAACGCTCACTCAATCAAGGCACAACAATTATCATTAATCAACAAGACATCGATTAGATAGCGATGAATTAATGATAATTCATCAGTCTTATTGTAAGTATATTTGACGTGATATCACCGTTTCCAACACTTGAAGGTTCAATGAATTGCGCATTGCATGATATTGAAACGACTTTGACAAAGTTTCAAAATAATCGTTAACGATGTGTTTTAGCATCTAACGCTTTTATAGAGAAATTTGGTTCAATGCATGACATAAGTGCGATAATTATCTTTATGTATTGTCTTGAATGAATTTAAAACTGAAGGAAAAAAAAAACTAATTATTGGTTTTTGAATTTAATCTTATGAAATCATTTTTCGTAAACAATAAACTCTACATCTAAATAAGATCTAAGGAAGTCATCTAAAATACCACTGGTTATTTCAGTAATTGTCGAGCTATTGATATGTTGTTGTAAGGAATAATTTTGTCTTTCCTGATTCACAACATGTATAAAAACCAATTACTGACAGGTTCATTGTTTTTATCAAGGTCGACACTCTACAATTTATTATGTTTGTTAAATTTTTTGAAGTGCTGTACAAATTGCATATCAGACGGCATTGTCTCAATATTTAAACAAGTGGCCCCTCCACTTTATTGTTGTACATGAATTCAATGAAACGTTAATCGGAACAAATCTAACACCATAAATCTTTGTCAGGTATTAATATCAATTGTCGAAGAATGATTATGAATTGCGGTATAATTTTGGCTTTTTTCTTTCTTGTATTCAAGACAAAGAACTATCATAAGTTAGTGAGCTCGGTAAAGTCCATAATGTCCCAAATACTCATTACGCAAAGAAATCACCTAGTGTTTGTTGGTTGCGGTTGGTTGCTCGTCGCGGTAAAATTCGTCATTGACAAAGCTCACCACATTTTTGGTCTGTTTTACAATATCTTAATAAGTTCCCATTCGCGTAATCTGTCCAGTAGTTCATATGAAATGACGTTCCATATTTGAATTATTTATTGGTTAGTGCCAATTTTTCGATGGTGGAACAGGTCTTTATGGTTTAAAATTTAAGATATCTTATTAGTTTATTAAGTTTTTTCAGCAAGCATGCAAAGCTTGTATTCTATGGTATCCTATGGAATAACAGCAAATGTTATTTTGTGTTATCAATCCGTATTCAAATCTTTTATTCAAACGACGTAACTAACACATCTTTTGTGTACATCAACGTAATTAAAATCTTGATCGAGAACTTTTCAAAAAACTGTAAATCTCTTTATCTTTGTGCGTCCGGCGCGACGACAGGTACGATTGTCATCAACAATATAATTTACTGCGTCATTTTAAACTTTTATACTAATAACAGTCTTACTCCCTTGGCGTTACGAATGAATCAAGTTTTGTAGAGGTGTGTTGTTCGCTTGCTTGGATCGTCTGGCTTTTCCATCACTGTCAATTAGCTGCACTGAAGACTCCTCATCAATCATAAACACTCAGACTAGTTCACCCTCAGGGTCTATTGTTTAGATTTTGAATCTACCGATCTTTGGGTATCTGTTAAATTTATTTCTTGTTACCCCAATCATATTTTACGTACCTATACCTATTCCAAACGTTAAGTAAAATAACTGATGGATGACTTACAACACGTCATTAACGCGAATTATAATTTTAAATGATTGTGGATTAATTTGTGCACAAAAAGATGAATTTGACAATAGCCGGTATAATTTTGTGACATAATTGATGAGCTTATCAAGGTGTCGGCTATAAGTATTATTAATTAAACCGTTTGATTTTGTCTTTTATCGGATCAAAAATAAACTTCAAAATAAATAATTTTAATTAATAAGCGTAATAGTTAGCATATATTTTTAATCTTGTCAGTTAATATTTATAGATACATTTACAAAATTCAAATATCAATTACAAAACGTAATAACAATAAAAACCAAATGATTAAACACGCCGGCATCAAAACATGAAAACCCACATTTGATAGGAAACAATTCATCATATTTTTTGTCACGATAGTTTGATTAAATCGCACAAGGTCAACCAATGCGTACACTGTTTTCATCAGCATTATTTATCTGCCCAATTTGTTTAACGATTACGATAGTTTTACTGCATAGCGCTCTATCGATATTAACTCGTCAAGTATGCGTGAACGAGACACAATAGAAATTCCATTATTATGCGACTCCCGGCAGTCGTTTGATACCTGACTGATTACTACCGCAATCGATCATGATTGAAAACGATGCCTATTCAACTAACGGTGCGTCAGTCACGTGATCCTAACGCGAATAGATTAGCACTACACTTTTATTGCCCCAAACACATGCGCCCGTTTTTAAAATTCACAGTCAAACTGCGAAATTATTCAAACAGTGTCAGGTGTCCCCTTGCGATGTTAACCCAACTTCGGCGCAAGCTCGTCCCGATTCCGGGGCCGGCCATCAAAACATCGCCACAGAGCAGAATTTATCGCTGGAACAACGTTGCTATCTGCCTCTATCCAGAAAAATAAGTCTTGACTTTTTTTATCCGCGACGACGGGCATCTAAGTCGGGCTATTTCCGATCGCGTGCATGTTACGAGCGAAAGAGAGCACAATACCTGTCACATAAACACGAGTGATTGATTGACCCGCACCCGACTAATGCTCATAGGAAGCTATAAACAGCTGGCGATTTTGTTTGAAACTTTTAAAAAGTCCTGGCCGAATTGGATCGATTCGGGATATGATTTTTGTCAAATCACCGTTACTAATACTAAAGTTGGAATGACTTAGGAATTTCGACTCGATATTTCTTCTCTTTGAAGATGATTAGATTGATGGACTTGAGAGTGACATTAGATGATATTCAAATGTCTTCGTGAATGAAAAGGCGTATCTTTCATTTTTCTTTCATATTATTATCTTGATGATATTTGCATTTTTGTCGACTCCAATTGGATTCTTACCTGTATTTACCCAATTTCTACGTTGTAACCGAAAGTAACTTTCTTACTTTACCCTCGTAAATAAATAAACCCGAGAATATTTTCCTTTGTCAAAGCAGGAAATCTGTTCATGATACGCGTAAATCCGTCCTTGTCCCCTGTCTGTCCCGGTGTTGTTAAAAGGACTCGTCTCAGCGTTTTGTTAACGCACCATTTCCTTGTCAACGCCGTCAGCCCCGTCCGGCCAATCTTCTAAGCCCCCGAGACTTACATCTCGGATGTATTGTGAGCGAGTGTCGAGATAAATGTGTAAACAGAGTCATTAAAATTATATAGCGCCTATTGGCCGTCAAGGTTCTTCTGTACATTTTTCATTGGCGTTAAGACGGTGAGTCAGGTCGGCGAGTAGCTCGGTGTCAGTCGGCTGTCATCAAAACGATCGCCCGTCACTGCATGTCCACCTCGCGCATCGCACGCACGCTTGCATTACGCATCGCACCACCCCTCGAAGCGGAATACGTGTGGCCGTCTCAGTCTGGCGCGTGGATTGGTCCGTTGCTGTGGCGGCTGTCTTGTTCTGGCGAGGGGCGTGCGGGGCGGGGGCGCTGCAGGCGGGTCGTAAATCAAGCGGTCTCATTCCACGCGGGACCGTCTCGGCCGCCGCAGGCTCCGCGCACTTCCCTCCCGGCCGCCGATCGCGGCGCGTCTTTCGCGACGTGTTTACATTTTACTGTATCTGGGAAGTCACTTGGTTGTCTTTTGAAATTGTGTTCAACTATTTGAGTGTTGTTTGATGGATCAAAGAGTTCTTCGTGCCGCGTCGTTTTGGATATACTGAAAAGATTGCGTCCAAAATGATTGTCGAGGCAGACCACGTGAGGTACGTCTGTTTGATCAAGTGCTTTTATTGTTTTTGCATCTAATGCGTCGTTTTCTGTTCTTTTCTAATGTAATTAATTATATTTTAGTTTTTTACGATGTTTTATTCTATCTTACGTCTAAAACGAGTCGGTGTCTTGGTATTGGAAATAGTGTTGCAGTTTTCCTAAATAATATTCTAAGTCCCAACTTCAAATATCACTTGTGTGTAATTACTAGGTACAGTGATTGTTTAACTTTCATTATAGTTTTACAACTGTCACACCAGTTTGTTGATATAAGAAATAAAAATAGATAAGTAAATTGAGTGGTTTTGAATAAAATCCAAATGCCTGGTGTAATACTTTAAAAAAGAAAGTTTGCTTTTATGTTGTGGCGAAGACAAAAAACTTCAACATTTTAGTTTGTGATCAATTATAATTTTAAACAAACATTCATAATTTTAGATAAATTGAAAGAAGGTTAAGGATAAGATGAATTTTAGAATTTTCATTGAATTAACTAGTGATCAAGTTTTAAAGTTATGTTTCTGTAAAAGTATGTGTACGATAATAGTTGTTTTGTAAATGATAATAACAGAACTATGTCGTGTTTTCATCAATTATTTACGTCGTACTCATTTGTCAAAGATTTATTATCTGGATCATGAGTAATTGCGATAAACTCGTATCTGCCTATGTTGATTTAGTATTTTAATCTACCTTCGTATGGTCGTAAATTGTTATTGTTGCATTTATTGTCCGGTTTATCCTTTTAATTCATGTTTATTATTTTCCACGTTGTTTATTACTGGTAATGGCCTGATTTCGAGATGGGTTTGAGCGAGGACGAACAATACATTGCGACAAATCTAAACAGCAGTAAAATTAATATTGATTAATATTCATAATACTGTAAAAAAATATTGGATCTGAAATTGGAGTTAGCTTTTAAAGAGATTATAGAGTGTGCGTTGAAAGACAATATTAAAATTTTAAATCTTATAAAACTGACTGTTCCTTTACGAATTTTTGGTAATAGAATTATGTCAATCTAACGTCTGTCGTTTTTGTCCGCAGGGATAGCCCGAGATGTCTATCTCGGGAGTCGTCGGGCGCGCCACGGTGTCCCTCCAATGACTCGGTTTACTCCGGCCGCAGCGGACCAGGCCTCCCCCTGCCCGCCGCGCTGACGGCCGCCCTCCCCGCGGCCCTCCCCGCCGCACTCCTACCCCCACACTCGGCGGCCGTTGCAGCGTACCTCGGCGCTGCAGCAGCCGCCGCCGCCCAGCAGAGACTCCTCATGTCCTGCCAAGAGGACATGACTGACTCCGAACGAGGTGACGCCGTACTAGACTTCAGCACGAAACGCAGCGACTCACCACACGACGACGAGGACGCAGACGACGCCGTTAATCTGAGTAAGAACGAAAATGGCCCCCTCGACCTTTCAGTTGGCACAAGAAAAAGAGGACCGGAGGACTCACCGTCCCCGGTACCGACAAGGAAAAGCTCGAGAACCGAATTCAAACCTTCACCTATGCCGTGGACCACACCAGTCGCACCGCATTTGCCATACTTTGCTGCTGCAGTTGCTGCGGCCAGCCTTTCTCCTAAAGGAGGCGTACCACCAGACTGGAACGGTAAACTTAAGCATGGGGGTCCTACGCCCAGCGATGCTACGAAAGCATTAGAAAAGATGAGTGAACTTAGTAGGTTGGGTGGTGAGGAGCTGTTTAGGTCAGTCCAGAGCGCGGCTTTAGGAGCAGGCTTAGCGCCCAACGCTGCAGCCAGACACTCTGCTTGGCAGTCCCACTGGCTGAACAAAGGCGCCGACCAAACTAAAGACGTCCTCAAATGCGTCTGGTGCAAGAAGAGCTTTAACTCTTTAGCTGACCTAACGGTACACATGAAAGAAGCGAAACACTGCGGTGTTAACGTCCCCGTACCACCGTCAGGGGGCGGACCCATACCGCCGTCGTTGCAGCCGCCGTCCAGTTCCCCTTCGACGCCTTCGCATAATTCTTCATCATCAAGCAGCTCATCCAAACCCAATCAGAGTGATCTGAACATTTTGATCAAAGAAAACATGCCGATCCCTAGAAAGTTAGTTCGCGGCCAAGATGTATGGCTAGGCAAAGGTGCCGAACAAACGAGGCAGATATTGAAATGCATGTGGTGCGCTGAGAGCTTCAGATCCCTCGCTGAAATGACAAGTCACATGCAGAGAACTCAGCACTATACGAACATTATATCTCAAGAGCAAATCATATCGTGGAAATCTTCGGATGAAGCCAAGAACTCGACCTCAGCTGGCCCTGGGGCGAACAACCCAGCACCTCCTACTACTGGTACTAGTAGTCATGTTAGCGCTGTATTAACTTGTAAGGTTTGTGACCAAGCATTTAGTTCCTTGAAAGAATTGAGTAATCATATGGTTAAGAATTCACACTACAAAGAGCACATAATGCGTTCGATCACTGAGAGCGGCGGTAGGCGTAGGCAAACCCGCGAGAAGAGAAAGAAGTCACTTCCAGTTAGGAAACTTCTAGAGTTAGAGAGAGCACAACACGAGTTCAAAAATGGGGAGGGAAACGGGGTTCCTATGGGGAAACCTATTAGAGATTTTGGGGCGGGTAGTAGGATTACATGCGAGAAATGCGGTGATAAAATAGAGACTGCTGTGTTTGTAGAGCACATACGACAGTGCATAGGCGCGCCAATGTCAAATAGCCAAAGGAATTTTCTGAAGAGCGCACTTCTTTCGAATAATATCATCCCTCCTGACGTGCCCGGGCATGTCACGCCGACCAGTCGCGATGGCCGCAAGAGCATAAACGATGAACAGCCTTCTCCCGGTTCAGCCCACCACCGTTCCCCTTCTTCTGTCAATGATTCTTCTCCTAGTTCCAAAGATCCCAACGCTAGCAACGATCAAAGTTCGTCCCCGTCAGTACTCAATGCCATAGAACAATTGATAGAAAAGAGTTTTGACACGCGATCACGACACTCAGTTCCCGGCATGCCCGGAGGAGCAGCCCATGCACCGATAGGCTCTAGCATTCTGAAAAGATTAGGTATAGACGAGAGTGTAGACTATACAAAGCCACTGGTAGACCCGCATACGATGAGTATGCTGAGGAACTACCACCACCAGCAAGGCTACGGCCGTAGGGAGCGTAGTGGCAGCGAATCTAGTTCTATGTCCGAACGCGGTGGCAGTAGGGTTGAATCGTTAACTCCCGATAGGAAGTTAGATGCGTATCACATGACGCCGCGTACTACTCCTGACACTCGCGGTTCTCAAACTCCCGCTTCAGAGGACCGTCCGGCAGAAATTCGGATAAAAAAGGAAGTCACTGAGGAGGAGGAGCGTGAAAATGGGGTCGATTTGAGTAGCCAGCCGATTCGCGTCAAAACTGAGGTCGATGAGGATGAAGATCCTCCCCGACCGGGCAGCTCCACCGAGGACGATATCAAGCCGATTCCTAAACGCGAGAGCGAGGGCCCGAGCCCCGCCGCTAGTCCCAGGAGTCCGGCTAGTGACCGCTCAGCTCACACACCCAGCACTGATAGGAAGCCTCCTTCCAGTCTAGGCGCGCTCTCGTCTATGTTCGACAACTTAGCTGGCGGGGGTTCGGGAAACGAGCCTAGTTCGTCGCGTCGCAGCGGCAGTCACCCTTTAGCTGCTCTTCAAAAGCTTTGCGATAAGACCGAAACGAACCCGTCTCGTGCGCCCGCCCCCGCCCCGTCTCCTGCCGGGCCTCCCAGCATCTTAACCTTCAGTTGGGCGTGCAACGACGCCGTTGTCACCGATTCTATCATGAAGTGCGCTTTGTGCGATACTCCTTTCATATCCAAAGGTGCCTATCGACACCACCTATCCAAAATGCATTTCGTCAAAGACGGGGCGTTGCCTGAACCTGTCCCTATGAAGGCACCTCCTGCCGCCGGGTCCCCCGGCACCCACAAAAGCGGGGGCTCCAACGCTGCTTCCCCTCAGGACCCCCGGAGCCCCTCGCAATCCTTCGACGAGAGCCCCCACTCTAAGTTCTTGAAGTATACGGAACTAGCGAAGCAGCTTTCCAGTAAATACGTGTAGACTGTACATAGGGTCTGACGGGCCATCAGTTGTGATGATACCATATCCTGCTACGTTAAACCTTGCTAGGTTTAGGTCGCGCCGACGACAAGTATTTCGAAACTCTTTGCCAATTTAATTATTTAGGTAATTATTGTTAGAGTTCACCGCATAGTTCGGTTAGTGTAATTAACGAATAGCGATTTAAGTATACGCCAAACGTCTTACGTTCGTTTAGATGTAAGAGAATATTTTCAAAATATTGCCTTTAGGTCGAGTGCGGTCGCTGGTGGCCACGAAGGCTGCGCTTTTCTTCCACACTACGTTATTCCATTTCGATAATTGTAAATATAAGTCACATTAAGTCATAAAAGTTCGATTCGATCTCTTGTAAATGTATATTTTTTGCTAATATTCTAAAAATGGATAATTTCGTATTTTGGATTGCGATCGCCTTTCGCTGTGGTTGGGCCGACCTCGGTCGGTCGCGTTGTAGTTCTTTCAGTATTTTTTAAAAAGAATCGTTGCAATATCTTATTTTTTGTGTTACTTAATTTGTTTTATGTAAATCAGAGTTAGGGTTAATGTGGTCATTAGTTTATTTTATGTATATTTTGAAGTGTTCTTGTTTTGGAGAGATCCGTCGATGCTGCAATCTCGGAGATCCAATCTCATTCATTTTGTTCGTGTTGTAAATATGACATAGAACTCGTAGGGTTGAATTGCATCTGTCAGCATGTATCAGGCAGTACCGCGTCCGTCGCTTTGGTGTAAGTCAGTTATGTAATTTGACAGATGCTGACAGATTTAGCTGAATCCATACTACAATCTCTTTAGTGTAAATTTTGCTCTAGGTACGCTCTCAACGCGAGATTGCTATTTATTATTTAGTATTAAGTACATAATGTTAGGAGACCTACGTCTGTGAACACTTGTATACCATTATACCCGCATTATTGATTGGTTGGAAAACCAACTTAAATATATTTAAAAAGTGATACGAATACATTATACAGTTTTTTCTTTGAAAGGATTGACTACATTGTATACGTTTAGAACCTTCAGATTTAATGAGAGATATCTTCCAATGTAACATCAGATATACGAAATGTATATACGGTACATACGAGTGAAAAACTCTTTTATATTTAATAAAAAAATATTGTAAACTGTGTAATGAGTATCGAGAGATGAGACATCACGATACGTTTGTGAACTGGGCATTTGAGATAAAGTTTGATTAACTTTGACTTCCATAAGTTGAAAGTTCTGTAAAATTTTACAGAAGTATAATATTTGTGATCAATAAATAGCAAAATACCTACCTTGTGCCCTTCAGATCTAATAAAATACTTTGACTTAAATGATCAGTACACAAAATCGAAAATTTTAAATCTTAAAACTATCATTTTAACGATAATAATGAAACATACGACAAATATTATGTATACGCTAGCTCTGATGAGAGGTTTTTGCTCATTCTTTAATAAAAAATGGTGTTAAAATATTGATTTTACCAAATTTAATAATCTTATTTAATATTTTATGTTGTATTTCAAAATGCAATTAAAAGCTCAAAGAAATATATATGTTACATACATTACATGCTTATTTTATTTAATGAAACCCTATCGACCTTCGCTCAGTGAAGTCATTCGAAGAAATAAATAGCATATTCAAATTGCCGTTTCCACAAGACAATTTATTATTTGATTCTGATAAATACCTAGGTTAATATTTTTGGAAAACCAGTTAATTATTTTGTGTGCAATCAAGAATGAATGGACGTCAATTCAAATCAGGTGGATATTACAATTTAGAACTAGACTTAGGAATTCACGTTACTTGGAAACTAATTTGAAGTCTTATTTGATTGAACCATAACAAATTAAAATCAATTTTTCTTTGCTTATTGAATATTGTAATAATTTATTTACTAATAAATTTTTTAACTAATAAAAATATTTTTTTAAAATATTCCACTAGCAAGATAAACGGACTTAACAAAACATACTTTATTACTGAAACTGCTGAAACTATCGTGAACAAAACTGTGCGCAAGCGCTTATTATCACTACTAAAGGATGGAAGAACGAAGATAAATCTATTAAACCGTAAGTATGAGTAAGTATTTACTTCACTTATAATATTTTATTTGATACTAACAGTTAATAAATCAATACAGACAGTTAAACAAAATTTCAGTTTTTATGTACGCAATAAATAGAGCGAATATCTTTTTGAAAATTCGAAACATTTACGGCCTTACCATAAATGAATAAAAAAGGTTTGGACCACTGTTTAAATATAATATGGCTAGTTTAAAATCAACGTCAATTAAATCAAATGACATAAGGATGACATACATTTCACATTAGCCGCATAATATTTAAACAGTAGTTCAAACCCTGTTTATTTGGTTTTGCGGTAAGGCAGTAAGTTTTTAAAAAGCTCAATTTAATTTAGAGAGACCTGCGTAAACAAATGAACGCTAATCGGCGTCATAGGTCCTTAAATATGTCGCAAGGCGAAACAGTTTTAATATTCAACTGTCAACTAAAAAACCGGTTAAGTGCGTGTCGGACCCGCGCACTGAGGGTTCCGTGCCACCCTTAATGGAATTCGGGGTCCACTTACTTCCACCTAATGAAAACATCACAATATTTTGTGACAACAAAAATAACTTTGTTTTTCATAGTGTTTGTATGAAAGACAAAGTTATATTTGCGGTCGATGAAAATGTGCTATATCTCAAAAACTACTGGTTTGATATCATTCAAACCAATTTTCGTTTAAAGTTTTTATTGAGATCTACATCATATATTTTTTTCAAAATTTTCACTTTCTTAGTTCAAAAGTTAGATGGGGGGGGACGCCCATTTTACCACTTTGGAAGCGTCTAAATCTCAAACGTTAAAATTTTAGAAAAAATGGTCTTAGAAACCTCAATGTCATTTTAAAAGACCTATCCATAGACACCCCATACGCATAGGTTTGAGTAAAAAAAATTTTTTAGGTTTTAGTTTCATGTATGGGAGCCCCCCTTAAATATATATATTTTTTAAGTTTTTGTATCTGAATCGGAAAGCGGTAAACAAGATACACCTACCTACCAAGTTTCAGTTGTGTGATGCTAACAGTTTTAGAATAAAGTGGCTGTGACATACGGACGGACAGACAGACAGACAGACAGACAGACAGACTTGACGAAACTATAAGGGTTCCGTTTTTTGCCATTCGGCTACGGAACCCTAAAAAGCATCACTCAGTGAAATCGCTCACCGCACCAAACAGCAGCGCATCAGCAAACACAAAACAATAACCTCCGACAAGCCGCCGCGAAATATCGCGAGCCATTCATTAGGCTGAACCTTTGTTCCTTCGTGTCCCGAATCAGTCAACGGTACGTCTTAACTCTACGTAAATTAGGGCTGTCAAATGTATACTTGATTTATTAGGTAATATTGTATAATGTTACTTTCGCTATATCTAAGAAATTAATTGACGATTTCAATGCAGATCACTCATCTGTAAGTGATAGCATTAAAAAAATAGAAACGGTGTCGCCAATAAAGTTCCTGTGCAGTTTTAGGTAGCCTATTTTTTATATTCAATACTCACTTAAAGTACCTAGATACGGAAAAAAGAAGAGCGGAAAGCAGAGAAGATGCTCCAAAAAGCTAAGCTCTTTGGAATCTTACAAAATAACTTTATACTAACCCTACCCTACTACTTATAGGTAGTAATGCATTGGGCAACCCTAAAGCCACCTCGCCTCAATCACGATAATGACGTCATCCGTCGCCGTTTACGCATTTCGGCGACAAAACAACAAATTGCGTGTTCATCTCTCCTTCACTTGCTATGGTGGAAGTGAAGGGTGGAAGAAAACCAGCGATGTGTAAGCTCATGGTAGAGGAGCCAATTTGATGGACAAGACGTCACTCTGACCCTGTCAGGTGATGAAAACATACGCGCTGGTTTTGCGTAACTGATTATTATGGACGTTTAATTTATTGGCTCAGTATTGTGTTTGTTTTTAGACAGTGCGTAAATGGCTTTAGGTAGGAACAAGTTCATTGTTGATGAAAAGTTATCAAATTTGTAACATTAATTAATGACTTTATTAAGTTATGCAGGATGCATTTAATGTTGTTTATTCCGTTGAAATGCGTAAGAAAGAGGAACAACAACTTTTACGATTGGATTGACGTCAAACTCGTTAGAATAACATCTACAAGGATGATGATAATAATTACCATACCAATAAACTAATTTTTGCTTACCCCAGTCTTCATTAGTACGAATTATAGATAACTCTTTAATGCACATCACAAATTCATTTAAAAGAAATGTTCAGTTTAGGCGATATTATCGCTTTTAAACGAATTGTATTTGTATTACCAAAATAGTGCTAGCGTCTTGGTAGAAAAAATTGTGGCACAGAGAGCATTTATTGAGCTTAAGTTATCGGTTAGGTTTCATGACGTAGATTTGAAAAAAACTTACAATTTTCAATTATTTTTCAAGGGGCAAATGTTTGTGAGATGAGCACGAACATTTGTACCTAAGACATGGATGTTAAATATGTATTTAAGTATTTACGGGAGACGCCCTCGTCATAGTCGTTGTCTGGTACTTCGTAACACAAGGAAGATATTTCCTTACCACGAAACCAGACAATGGTGTGTGGTCTGGTGCATATTTATATTTTATTTATAAATTTTGCTTCACTAGAACTTTGTAAACCTAAACAAAAAATTACGAACAATGAATTTTATTCTGAAATAAAATATTTGAATTCAATTAAATTAAAAAAGATGACTGTCAAGGAAACCATCAATTAAATAATAGTATAAAATCTAGCAAACTGTCAGGGCCACAGTGTGGGTTGTCATTATGGTGTAGGCAGATGTCATAAGATTAATCTGAGTTGCCAAACGCATTGTGACTTTTCGATTTGTGTCTTGTTTACATAATCTTTATTAACTACTCGTTGAGTTATTGAGTTGATAATTAGGACAGCGAGCGAGTAAAATAAATAACTAAAGTTTTTTTGAATAAGATAAAATCACTAGATACAGTCAGCATTATAAGTCGTTGTTGAAATCACAAGTATTTCATGCGCAAGAGATTCTTAAAGAAAATGGACAAAAATTCTCACGCTAATAATATTTACCTAATTATAATTCCGATGATGGTCAGCATGTATCAATTGTAAAAGGCAAATGTAGAGTCTTGGGTGCGTATTGCGATGCAGTTTGACAGTTAAACAGCTCTGCTTTACTGTCAAATGAGCAATTCTTATTGCAATTTTGCATTATATTAATAATATGACTATAATATAACAATATAAATATTAATATTCATACCATTTTAGTATGATTATAATAGTATTATATTGATAATATTCGTTTACACTAAGTGGGAATTAAACTGCCTCGGAATTGAACAGATTAAATTGGATCGGAATACGCCCCCTGTTCATAATTTAATATATTTTAATAATCGTGGAACACTTTCCAAGAAACCGTCTTACATACGTTTAAGAAATAGTTAATCACTATTAACTAATTCTTAAACGTATGTAAGACGGTTTCTTTGAAGAAAATGAAAAAAACATGTACACCGAAAACTATTTCTGATAAATGTTTTAAAAATAAACTTAGCAGACTATGATTGTATCTGTTGTACAGTAGATGTAAGCCATCTTCCCCATGGTTTTTGGTTGTACGTACCTATATTAATTTATTACGACTCGGCAAACGTAGTGTGTGTGGGACGCCCTCCGGCCAGATGGGATGACGATCTGCGGAAGACCGCAGGCAGATGCTGGATGCGCCAAGCCGAAGACAGGTCGCTATGGCGCTCATTGGGGGACGCCTATGTCCAGCAGTGGACTTACATGGGCTGATGATGATGATGATGATATTAATTTATTTCCTAATTTGATATTGCTTTCGTCCGTCTAAGCTAAAACTATGTCGAATATGTAAAAACTAGCTTTTGCTCGCGACTTCGTCCGCGTGGTATAGTGACTTCTTCCTCCCGTTTTTTACACATTTACTACTATATCTTTGCTCCTATTGGTCGTAGCGTGATGTTATATAGCCTATAGCCTTCCTCGATAACTGGACTATCCAACACAAAAAGAACTATTCAATTCGAACCAGTAGTTTCGGAGATTAGCGCGTTCAAACAAACAAACAAACAGACAAACTCTTCAGCTTTATAATATTAGTATAGATTACAAGTTCTACTTAATTTAACCAGTCAAAAGCTTTTCAACTTGATAGGATTATCACATTTAAAAGAAAAAAATATAGACAACTATTGTGTACTTACAACTTTAGGTTGACTGGTCTATTTTATGTCTATTTTTCTTTGCTAGTCGAATATTGTGAACCATCTAAACATTTCGTTTTACCGAAATGATTAATTTTGAAATAAGATAAACACAAAACTTACAACCTACAACCCATATAGGTCAAATACATAGTTAATAAAATTTATTCTCTGATAATATTTTAAAAGTTATAAAAAGGTTGTTTACAGTAATTTGACTAGCAAAGATAAACAATTTAGAACTGTGTGTTTCCACACCCCGCCGTCTAGCCAACCCCCGCCTGTCTGTCATCCGCATCTAATAATGGTCACTAATTAAAATGACGTTTTGTTTTATTTCATCAAATTAATGATACACCCCCACCCCCGCCTCCCCTCCACTCGCCTCCCTGGTGCCATTTCCAAGGATTTATGTTAGGGCGAGATGGATAGTTTGATTTATCGTCTGTTTATCATGTTTTTACGACCGCGGCAGCCATGTTTTGTTTTAATTACAGCTGTGTTTTTGGAGTCGTATATTTTTGGTTATTAATGCGTAATTACAGGTCTTGGTGATTGGTGGTGTCTATTGTTATGGAATTTGAGAGTTATATTTATTGAGATCGATATTTTTTTGGATCAATCCCAAATAAAGCTAATAATATTAATTCTGAAATGTGATCGTGAGAGCGAATTGTTTGACCTGGGTGGTCATTTGCAGAAGTAGCAATTTATCACATAATATTTTGTTACAATGCAGTCAAAGCAACGTTAATTTTACTTGTTTATTATCCACAAGGTTCACCAATACATCTCATTCTCAATACAGACAATAGTTATAGGCTAGTAGCTAAGAAGTAGCAGTAAAAATCGTATTCATTATTATTCAACTTTAGTTCTACACAAATGAGGTACATCATAACTAACTATAACAATCAATCAATCCGAACCACCTCCAAAGGTTTCACAATCACGCGACATTATCCTCTTTAAAACAATTTAACCCCTCAAACTTCATTGCACAATGGGCCCACTACAGTTGAGTCATGCGTCTCACCGACCCGCTCGTTGAGTAAATAGCCAGATTTAGATCGAGCAATAAATGATTTAGTTTGTGGCCGGTAATAAGCGGATTGATGGCCACCGACGGCCTGTCATTTGTCGGGCGGAGGGTTAACTCCGATAAAAAACAAGGGGTATTTTTCTTCAGGGATTCGAGAGAAGATTTGCAGGTTAAGAACAGACGGTTCGGTAGTGAAGTGTGAATCAAAATTAAGAATAGGTAGGACTTTATTTTTCGCCAATTTATAGGACCAAGCTTAAAATCAAAATCGCAAGGAAACCTTGTGTAATGGGTACTAGTATTCTAAAATTCTTCAATAAATGTGTTATATTAGTAAAAATTAAAAGTAGCTCTATGTGCGGACATTGCGTTAACATGTATTTTTAGAGTATAATCTGATTATTTGAATACACATCGATTGCTCTCATATAAACTGGCTTATAAAAATAAAGGATATAATCCAAAGATAATTTCAAAACAAAATGTAACGAAATGCAATTAACGACTTCAGTGACCCCAAGTTTTAATGTTACCTTCACACACATTAAGAATTCTCAACCAACCAATACAAGCAAACCAAATTAATAATAAAATTATTCTCAATTGTTAGTGCTTAAATATTAATGTGGTATTACGCAACGAAACCTAATGACATTACCAGCTATGATTGCATCAATTTTAAAACGTCACTGAATATTTGTTTTGGACAATATTAACATAGTGACTGATGCAGACACAAACATGTCTTTATTAATTCCTATTAGTTATAATGACACTAACGAATCTTTGTAATAATCGTGTTCCAGACGATTATTGTTAATTTATAGTGTCACTTTTGGCCCCAATTTATTTGTACTGTTGTTATAAATTAGCTGGCTATATGTGTTTCATAATTTAGGGGATTATTTTGGTGGGGTAATAAGAGGCTCAGTTTGATGAGAGAATATAGAAACATACGATTTTATAATTGAGATGTATGTTTTAATAACACCCTGCCTACCTTACTAATATCAACAGACATATTAAAAACCCGTGTTCAATCTTACTTATTACATTAAACTTATGTCTATCAATAATTATTGTCATGTGATAACCAAAATCGATGCTTTCAATCCGATAGATCATTAAAATTAAAATTATCAAATTCAAACATCTGCCACTATGCGGGCGAGGGTTACAGATTATAAAGTATTTTGCAAAAAGATTACAATCTTTGACGCATCATATCAATCAACTTATGATAAGTACGAGTTAAATTACTTCATATTGCGAAATTCCACTTTGATGAGTTGAAGTATTTTTTTGGATTGCATTATTATAAGGTCTATTTTCTTTGTGGGTTGTGAACTTCGTGACTATTTTATTTTTAAAAAAAATATTTCGTAAAAAAGTAATTTCAAGATTGTTCACAATATTCGACTAGCAAAGAAAAAGAGACTTTAATCTAAGCAGCGACTACGATTAATTTATTCTTGCTAGATCTCAGTAGGTCAAAAGTTCCAACCTCTCCCTGAAAAACGTCCCCGACAAGGTCGCCATCAAACTGCAACTTCCATTTACAACTACCAACTCCCACTATTTTAAAACTCAAACCGAATAAATCATTCCAAGTTCCAACTGAAAGTTATCGGTACCACTGTGCGAGCTATATTGAAATCGAGCGCCTCGAGCTATAACTCTTCGCAAAACAAATGCTGGCCACTCCGCGGCATCTGTCGCGCTGATGGATGACGGGACATGTGTCCATTATGCTGCACAGTGGTGCGAAGTGTGCATCTCGGACAAAAGACTACGCAAAAAACGGCGAGAGTGACAACGTCATTAATCAAGGTCTATGCGTGCAAATTGTGCGGTCCACGTAAAATTTGCAGTTAGCTTATTATTATGTTAGATTTATGTGCGAGATTAAAAATGACAGTTTGTCGATTATTGTTGTCGTTATTTATTGCATTATCATCGGAACTGGATATAAATGTGCTGTGCAGTTTTTGTACATTTTTGGTGAGCGTAAAGCTTAATTGCTTGGCATACATTTTTTACGATTCTTACATTATAACCAAACTGTTGCATAAAAAGTTTTTATGTTCAATATTAAAAATACATGCAAATCCGTTATCATGCCCAATTAATACAACTTGCACTTGTAAAAAGCAACCAATCAATCCGAACCACCACAGAGTTACTCTGTGATAGATGAGGAATCGAACCCCGTATTTTTCGCTATCCGGGCTTATGCCTATACCACTCGGCCACCGTCACATTAACAAGCCTGTTGACTTTTGCAAGCGCTTTTTTTTTAAACGCGTAGGCTGCGTGACCTCATCACTGTTGCGAGATTGAGATTGTATAGTGACAAAACACTATAAAAACAAAAATCAACTATGCACAATTAATTCAAAGTTGAGATCACAGTTTTTGAATTCATATTAATTACTTACTTTTTAAATAAAAAAAAAAACTACAATAACCATATCACGAATATAATTAAAAACCTCCTCCAAAATGGTCGCATCATCGTTCTAATCGCGACCCCGTCATGACTGACAAAAACTACAACATCTTTTGTCCGATGTTCAACCCTTGCGCACTGTGCGCGATTGACGATGACGGATGGACGGACGGACGGACGCACTTCCTCTAAGGGGCCAGGTCTAGATATATTCGCGTCTATCAATCCACTCTGACGTTTGTATGAGGCTATGAGTGGTTATGTGCGGGGGCTGTAAGGGTTAAATTTCTGTACTTACAGTGTATTGTTGGGTGCGATAGGAGTGATGTGCTTTGCTTACCTGTGAAGAGAAAAATAGGGTTACAAAATCTGTGTGTAAAGTTCATTTTTTGATACTGAAAAAATATTTGAGATAGTATCATTCATTTTCTCATTCTTACGGATGTAAGATGTACAGTAGGTAGTGTGGCGTATAGTGGAAAGAAAAGCAATCAATAATCATTGCTTTTCTTTTTTTGTAAGGCTCCACAATAATGAAATAGTATAAAATGCATTGTAATATTTAGCGTTTGTAGAATAAAGATAATCTATCTATCCCACTAAGGGCCAGTTTTTGATCCATAGTAATGGTAAAGTTACTTGACCAGTGGTTGAATATTTACCTACGATTATGTGTGTTTTGAAGAAAAAATACCTTAACTCAATGTCAGAATGGATATTTTAATGACCATTGGTTAAGGTATTTTTTCTTCAAAACACACACAATCGTAAATATTCAACCGCTCTGGTAACGTAACTTTACCATTACTATCAATTGAAAAACTAGGGCTTAAGGTAATGGACCTACGTTTATGAGAAACTTATTCACCTTTTATAATGTTAATCCATAATAATTAAGTACAACATGACCGATACAACTCCAACACACACGCATCAGGTATTACTTACTATATGCAATCACCCACAACTAGGCTATAAAAATCGGACAAACACATGGATTTCCAATTTCACTCGTATCTCAAAAAGTCGCGCTCACTCATTTAGGGCTTGTCAGCGCGCATTGACAACGTCAAATCGGATGACAGCGGCTGTCATCCTGAGTGACAGCCGTTGACGAACAGACGCACCTGATTTTATCATTCAGATCGAAGAGCTCTTTGTCGATCACCTGTCAGGGAAATGTAAACAACTATGGATTCCCGAGATTGGATTGGGTGAGAATAGATCGACATGTTATTATAAGGTTTGGTTTGATTGAAATACGAGCAGATATTCAATGATCGTAAAAAAGTATTAATTATTACTTGCCTATTGGGAATATGTGATCATTGAACATATGAGTTTTGAAAATATCATTTAAACAATTGTGATTTAAATAATATTAGAATTATTGTCCTGCACCACTATAAAAGATAATTGAAATGTTTTATATTTTTTGACAGTAATTTGTTGTGTGTATCAATAAATAAATGAAATGAAATAAAAATAAAGGAACTATTCTATGTGTCTCGTTAGCACGTTTCGGGACAGTGAACGCCTACAGGCGTGAAAACTATAAAACATCTATTGTGTCTGGAATAGTGTTCCGGAACGTGTTAAATATATTAGCCTCAAAATGATATCATATTTTGACACAAGAAGAGATTAAATTAATTTGTTTTAACCATTGACTTTCCATTACTAGCTTATATGGAACTGATATCACAAACAAATTTCGTGACCCATAAATTGACGCCACTTGGCATCAACGCATGCAAACGGTTTCTTATTCGACATTCAAATTCTATAAATCATCATTTAATATAAATCATAATCTTGTCATCAAGTTGCTACAAATTTATTGTTTGGCATAGCTTCTCTATACGTAGTAATAACAACTCATTGGTTTGAACAGATAATTTGACTTTCTTATATTTAAACTGCAATGCTGCAGCTGGAGTTATAGTGATGTCTGCCGTATTACAGTATTATATTATCTGTGGTATTACCCAACAAAATATCACGATACTTTAAACAACGTTTTCAGTTCTTGCCAAGACAGTAACATCAATCGCACCACATTAAAACAAAACATGTTTTTTTCTGCGAACGCCGGTTATGACTGACATTGACAGGTCGACAGACTTATCGATGAGTTGATGGATCGCGCTGATATCGAGGCTGCGCATGATTGACATTAATTTGACAGCTCTTGCGCTGGCGGGATCTCGAATTATCTCGTCCGGTGGAATGATTTCGGTATCTACTTAACGTTTGTGAGTGATAATCAGGAATTTGATGGAAGCATTTTTTTAAAATATTTTCAAAGGTATAAAGGTTTTTGCTTATTCAATAATGATAAGTATGTTAAAAGTGTTGAATGTAAAAGTACTAGTAAGGTACGTGTTTAAGTGTTATTTGATGCTAATGACAACAATATTTTTTTATGGTTGTATTCAGTTTCCACGAATCACAAATCTATCCATATTCCATGTCATTCTGTATATTATCTCCTACTGTTTTATCATTTTAAGAGGGTTTATTTCTGGCTATCTCAAAACAAATGGTAGCAAAATCGGCGAGTCGAGTGATTGATAAAATTGGACGTTGACAAAACACTGACTGCCCGTGGACATAGAGTAATATGGTGCAGAAGCATCACTTGAAAGGGATCATCTCTCGATCGTGTAATTTTATTTATAACAAACGTATTAGAAGTTGAAGAGACAATCAAAACCATAGGAAAAAAAGCGTCCAAATTATACTCGTAGTTAGTGCAACTAGGGTGGAATCTAAATATCATGATCATGATGCGAGACTTTAATTAGGACTTTAGTTAGGAGAATGTAAGTGCGATGTAAAAATATTGACTTACTCAATTTTACTCAAAAGTTTTCCAGAGTAGATTTCATCAAATGGAATCTTGAACAAAATATGTAACTAAGATTTTTTTGCTGATTTCCAATAGAATTTAATGTTATAGCGCTGCGCACCATTTGTTCGTACCTACTAAGTACATGTATAAGAAAAATGTGAATGATTAATAATTAAGCGAAACCTTGTGTTTTCACAACAAATGTAGAGCCTACTGTAATTCATTTCTATACTGTAATCGCGTTAGCATTGTTATTTCTGTTTTCCCTTTTCCCCGATTTGAAAACAAAAATGGAATTCGTACTATCCCCGATTCAAATAAAGTGGAAGCGAAGTTGAATATTTATAGTGACAGGAATTAAGGCTGCTGTCACCTACCTACTAACAAAGTTCAAGTACAGTTTTCTCCCCAAAAATGACTTAACTGACTACTTTTTTTGACTGATTTGTGTAGAAATGAGCTATCTACATAAGATGTCGACTCTGAATTTTTGATTCAATATTTAAAATGCCTGTAATTTGCAATCATAGAAGCCAAATTGACGGTTTTCCTGGTACACTTTTCTAGATCAGTTGTTGACACCAGCTATCGAAATAACATAAACATGAAGGGAAATACGTTCCTCTACATAATTTCGACTCTGTTTTTTTTAAAATACGCACCTAAAGACAGGCGATTATCTCTGAGATACATTGCACTTATTGTGTGTTATTTGATAAAACAATGTTATAGAGGTTCCTATCTTTGATTAACCATCAAAATTTCTGATTTTATCTTGTGCAATATATTCAAAATATCTTACTAAAGTAACCTATAAATTTGAGATTTGGAGCTGTCACGAACATACATCTTCGATCGAAATTTGACAGACAGCGCCGAGCGCTCGGAGGGGAAGGGTGTGTCGCTCGTTGTCTTCGCTGCTAGTCTTTTATTTCGTGTATGATACGCATTCCAAATTTGAAAATATCACGCTTTGCACAATTTTTATACGGCGACCAATTCGCTTTGAGGCTTTATGCAACAGGCATAAAGCCATATAGTGCATTTGGATCGTCGATGGTCTCTAATTTTAAAAATAAAGTATTCGTTCTTTTGTATCGATTTGTAGTTGTATTTAAATGATTCATCAATGTTATGTAAATTTGCATAGAAACCAATCCTTATTAATATTATAAACAAGAAAGATTTGTATGTACGGCGACTATTTAAAGAGGTTCATGAGTTATAACGAAGATCTTTTATCATATACAATTTGTATTTTCGAAACTTGATGAAACAAAATGTGCAGATACTAGCACCAAAAGTATCGACAAAAATAATAATAATAAAAAATTGTCTACAAAATAAAATTGTGGTATATGATGAGCAAACTGTTTCTATCCCCAAACAGTTAAATGTCAATTTTAGACAAATACTGAATTAATAAGGCTAAGAATAGGCAATAGTACCAATTCTATTGCATATGTATGGGGTTGCAAATAATAACCTTATTTATATAAAATAATAATAATAATAATAAAAATAATAATAAAAATAATAATAAAAATAATAAGCCCCCTAAAATCCAACCTTTCGTCCGTGCTTGACCATCTTAGCCACGTAGGGGGCGGACAACCGCAACAAAGTGACTATGCGGGTGACCAACAGGGCAATGGTAAACCCATCAATATGGAGAAGCCAACGACTAAGTATAATTTGCGGCCGCTGCCCGGGGGTCGCCGGGGCACACCTGGAGCCGTTGCTGGGTGTCTCAGCATGCGATCCAACGGCGACGAGGAGCTGAGCAGGCGGGCTCCCGTCGAAAAGAATGCTACAGCCGACCTACCCACAGAATATGACTCCGATTCGTCCAACAATCAATCCCTATTTCCCAGCAATTCATCCGTCGATAGATCCGATTACGTTTTTACCCCTGTGTCAGACAGTAGTGAGCAGACTGTAGATGTTGTTCATGACGTAGTTGAAACTACAGAACATGCACCCATCACAAGCAAAGTCTGTATGCGTAGAAGATGGTCTTCCGAAATGAATAAGTTTATTCTACGCACCTATCTAAAAATCACTAATATGGAAACTAATATCAGAGGTTATTTGCCCACTCTTCACAAACTGTTTGCAGAACATTTCCCAAATGTAGATGTCACTAGACAGAGGCTTGGTGACCAACGAAGAGCCATAATGAATAACAAGCTTTTACCACAAAACGCAATTGACAACATTTATATTGAAGTTCAAGCAGAATTAAATCAATCACATTCAGAACAACCCAACATACATTCCACACAAAATATATATGAAAACATAACAGACTCTCAAACACGAATGAGATGGACGGATGCACATAATGAAACTATAATTAGGTCGTATCTTAAAGCAACCAGACTGGAAAAAGATAAAACAGCATACCGAAAGAAATTACACCAAGATTTTGTTAATGCATTTCCGAACCTCAGCTACCTTTCCGAACAGCGCATTGCAGACCAAAGACGACTGATAATGATTAATAAATGGATTAACCCTGAGAGGCTGGAATTGATTAAAGCTGAAATTGCCGAAGAACTTAACTTAACTAATACTAGCGATAATAATACATCAGCAGACGTGATCAGCGAAGTAATCAATTTTAGTAACACGGTAAATCTGAACAACGAAAATGCAAACGACTCGGCACAGTTAGCATCTCAACATACCTCCAATTACCATGAAGACATTTACCAAACACACAACCAAAACTACACTAATAAAAACACACCAAACATAGACCTTGAAAATATCGAACAAGAATTTAATAATGCATTAGAGTTATTTAAAGACACTGAACCCACCCAAAGACCATTCCTGCCGAAACAAAAAGAAACTAAAGTTTTCAGATTTGTAGTAGAACAGTTAAATACTCATATTATTCCGAAACACTTAAGCCCAAAAATAACTTTTCCTTTGTTACAAACTTTGATATATTGCGCAGCTTACACGGCAGCAATCTGTAACGGAACTCGTATTAAAAACAATAATCAGACAACAAACAGAACCCAGACTCTAAACAAGCCTCCTTGGCAGAGGAGGTTAGAAGAAAAAGTCCGTAGATTAAGAAGAGAAATAGGTCGCCTTACTGAATATATCAAAGGAAATCGAAACCCAAAAGTAATTGCCACTGTCGAAATCATCAAGGAAAAGTATAAATGTCACTCTCAGCATGAAAACCTAAATAACGATTTTTCGCAATATTTAGACACTCTCAAACAAAAACTTAGTGCTACAGCAAGCAGATTAAAAAGGTATGTTAAGTGTACAATCCGTAAAAAGCAGAATATACAATTTCAAAATAATGAAAAAACATTTTATAGGAACTTAAACATAGATAACAAAATACTGGCTGACGGTAACACGATTAATAGCCCAGCACCACAAGCACTACATCAGTTCTGGGCAGATATATGGGAAAACCCAATAGTTCACAACGATAATGCAGAATGGATACACCACCTTAAAACTTCCACACAAACACCCGACATGCAATTCGAACACATATCCGTTGAAATATTTATTAAAGTAATAACCCGATCACATAACTGGAAATCACCCGGTACCGACCATATTCACAATTACTGGCTTAAAAAACTCACTTGTACATACCCATACATTCACAACTTTATCAATAAATTTATAGAGTCACCGCAAACGATGCCAGTATACCTAACCCATGGAATAACGTATATGCTACCCAAAGACAAAGACACCGCAAACCCGGCAAAATATCGCCCAATTACCTGCCTACAGACATTATACAAAATTATTACAGGTTGTATAAGTGAAACTATTTACACTCACCTAGAAGAACACAACATTTTAGCCGAAGAACAAAAAGGATCACGCAAAAATAGTCAGGGATGTAAGGAGCAACTAGTAATAGATTCCATAGCTATGAGACAAGCACACAAACAAAAAAGAAATATTCACACTATGTACATAGACTATAGGAAGGCATTCGATTCAGTTCCTCATACATGGCTTATTGAAGTTCTAAAAATTTACAAAATCCACCCAATGTTAGTAGATTTCTTAGGAACCACCATATTACAATGGAGTACAGTATTAAACATAAAAAGCGCGTCTGTGACAACCGAACCCATCAAAATCCGACGAGGTATCTTTCAGGGAGACGCGTTGAGCCCCCTATGGTTCTGCCTGGCTCTTAACCCACTGTCAAAATTGCTAAATGATGCTAAGTGTGGTTTTAAACTTAATGCTAACAGAACACACCATACACTAACACATTTACTATACATGGACGATATAAAATTATTTGCAACTAATAAAAACGAGATCAAAAAACTAGCTAGTCTTACAGAACAGTTCTCTAATGATATTAAAATGGATTTCGGCATCGATAAATGCAAAATATTTTCAGTTAACAGAGGAAAAATAGAACCAAATACTTATACTCTAAAAACCGGTCAGATCATAGAAGCTCTAGAAGAAAATAACACATATAAGTATCTAGGATTCCAACAAGCAAAACAAATACAGCAAAAAGAAACTAAAGCAGACTTAACAGTTAAATTCAACAAAAGATTAGACCTTGTACTCAAATCTGAACTTAATTCTAGAAATACTGTAAAAGCTATAAATACGTACGCCATCCCAGTTTTGTCTTACTCGTTCGGAATCATAAATTGGTCACAAAGCCACTTAAAAAAATTACAGCGAATTATTAACACCAAACTTACAAAATACCGTAAGCATCATCCGAAATCATGCACACAAAGACTAACACTACCACGCCAGGAAGGAGGGAGAGGCCTTATTGATATCCAAAATATGCACAACAAACAAATTACCACTCTACGACAATATTTTCACCGCAAATCAGTACACTCCTCATTACACAAATCCTCAGTTGAAGCAGATGACAAATATACACCACTCAACTTAAAAAATAGGAACACTCAACAGAACGAACACATTACTAACAAAGATCAGAAGGTGCATATTTGGGCGCAAAAATCTTTACATGGCAGGCATAAATCAGATCTAAACCAGGAACACGTAGATAAAACTGCTTCTAACGCATGGCTCGTCCGAGGGGAATTATTCCCAGAAACAGAAGCATTTATGCTTGCCATTCAGGACCAGATAATTGCAACGCGTAATTACCAAAAATTTATAATAAAAGACCACCACTTACCTACAGATCTCTGTCGTCATTGCAACAGTGCCAGCGAAACAATCCAACACATAACCGGTGCCTGTAAATTATTAGCTAACACCGATTATAAACACCGACACGACCAGGTCTCAGCTGTTATCCATCAATATTTAGCACACAGATGTAAGTTCATACAAGAAAAATCACCATATTATAAGTACACTCCCAATCCAGTATTAGACAACAATTTATTCAAACTATATTGGGACCGAACAATTATAACAGATAGGACCACTCATCATAACCGACCAGATATCACATTATACGACAAACAAAAAAAGACTGTATACATCATTGACATAGCTGTTCCAAACACTCATAATATACAAAGTACAATAAACGAAAAGCTTAGTAAATATACCGACCTAGCAATTCAAATTAAAACACAATGGAATGCCCAAACTGTCCATATTGTACCAATAGTCCTTTCTGCTACAGGCGTAATACCCAAGTCACTAATAAAAAGTTTAGACACTCTGCAAATTCACCACAACATACAACACTTGATCCAAAAGGTAGTAATTCTGAACACTTGTAGGATAACACGCAAATTTTTATCTTCGTCACGCGTCACCGACTCAACTAACTAAGATATTTTCATCATGTCAGGCTTGGTTGATACCCGTCTGAACATGAAAACAAAACCTCAAAAGAGAGAATCTGTCAAAGATATACAAAATAATAATAATAATAATATAAAATAAAGTAGTATCAGTAACACTACTTTATAGTTCAACAACGGTAGACCGATTTTCATGATATTTAGTTTTTTGAATTGGTATTTACCTCTTACCCCTTAAGTTATTATAAAAGAGGTTCATGAGTTATAACGAAGATCTTTTATCATATACAATTTGTATTTTCGAAACTTGATGAAACAAAATGTGCAGATACTAGCACCAAAAGTATCGACAAAAATAATAATAATAAAAAATTGTCTACAAAATAAAATTGTGGTATATGATGAGCAAACTGTTTCTATCACCAAACAGTTAAATGTCAATTTTAGACAAATACTGAATTAATAAGGCCAAGAATAGGCAATAGTATCAATTCTATTGCATATGTATGGGGTTGCAAATAATAACCTTATTTATATAAAATACTCGTAAAGCAGTATCAGTAACACTACTTTATAGTTTAACTACGGTAGACCGATTATCATGATATTTACTTTGTTGAATTGGTATTTACCTCTTACTTAATCCGTCAAAACTATGATCGTTTTGCGGGTCCGAAGCATTTCATAGTAAGGATTCCATACTAAAAATGTTTTGGATCCGAAAAACGATAATCGTATTGACGGATTTCGTTTTTCGTAGTAGACCTACAGAAAAGGTGAAGAGATTGCGGAAAGTAGAGAAGGATGAAAAGAACTCTACCGACACACTTACTACTACACAAAGACTACACACATTATACATTCTGATGTTTGGTTACAGAGGTAATGTGATATTTATTTTGTAAATAGTTTGACAGATTATAGACGACCGTAATAATTTGACAGATTTTAGACGACATACATAAAGTATCTTCATGCAAGAAGCCTCAGGGGTCAATGCTGTTTACAAGACTAATTAATTCTAGCGAGCGAGCAAGCCGTCGCTTCTGACTGACAGGTGACTGACGGGTTAAGTGTCAGACAGCTTCGAAAACTGAGCGATTTAACCTTGATGCTACCGCTAGCAACCTGCCTAGGTGTATAATTTAGCACTTTTTAGGGTTCCGTAGCCGAATGGAAAAAACGGAACCCTTATAGTTTCGTCAAGTCTGTCTGTCGGTCTGTCTGTCTGTCTGTCTGTCTGTCTGTTCGTCAGTATGTCACGTCACAACCACTTTATTCTGAAACTATTAGCATCACACAGCTGAAACTTGATAGGTAGGTGTATCTTATTTACCGCTTTCCGATTCAGACACAAAAGTTTAAAAAAATACATTCAAGGGGGGCTTCCATACATGAAACCAAAAAAAAAAACTCAAACCTATGCGTGTAGGGTGTCTATGGATAGGTCTTTTAAAATGATGTTGATGTTATTAAAACCATTTTTCTAAGCCTAAGGTTTGAGATATAGACGCTTCCAAAGTGGTAAAATGGGCGTAAAAGTTAGATGGGGGGCATCTAACTTTTGAACTAAGTAAGTGAAAATTTTTAAAAAAATATATGATGTAGACCTCATCAAAAACTTGCAACGAAATTTAGTAGTTTTTGAGATTCGGCAAATTTTCCTCAACCGAAAATATAACTTTGTCTTTCATACAAATACTATGAAAAACAAAGTTATTTTTACTGTCAAAAAATATTGTGATATTTTCGCTAGGTGGAGGTAAGTGGACACCGAATTCAGTTTAAGGGTAGAACGGAACCCTTAGTGTGCGGGTCCGACTCGCGCTTGGCCGGTTTTTTTCTAATTTAGTGATAACCGTCCCGTAAATATTGTGTAAGCCCGAAATCAAACAATCATATTTTTACGTATTAATTTGTGATTTGATCAAATAAATCAATTACCTATCGTCAATGCTTTTCATAATGCTAAGATACAGAAGAAAAGGGTTAAACAAATAATTTAACGGGTCATGTACAAAAAGGTGTTTGGACAGACAGAGAGAGATGTAAAATGAAATGATTAAGAATCGGGACGCTATAAATTGAAGACTATAGGCGAAAGAATAACGATTGTTTTAGTTATTAAAATAAAACGATTATAATAGGTTGGACCTTAATAGTTATATTTTTTAAGAAATACACCTATCTACAAAACATTTTCTCTTAATTATACAATTTATAATGAGTTAAAATGGTCTCAAAAGGTTTAAACGTAATATTTTGAAAGTAATGTAACAATGAACGCGTGCCATGATCGACGTGTGATTGACAGATGACAGACATTTGATTGACAATAAAAGAGAGGAAAACATAACCTAGCTAGATTAGACCAGCTTATTCTTATTAATTTGCAATAAAGTTCAAAATAGCATACACACTACCGTGTATGTTTTTGTAAACTGAATTTTCATAATTTTATTATTATTAAATTAAATAATTTTCCAATGACATTTGACTTTCCGAGTAAATTTTTTGTTTAATTGTTTTTTGTACAGATATTGTCTATTGTGAAGTAGGTATTCATTAATCTCTCATAGCTGAAATGAAGGATACGTATATGTATAGTGACTGATATTATTTGAGCAAAATGCATATAAATGTAGGAATACACGTGAAACGAAAAGTTATGAGTAAGAAATAAAAGAAGATAGAGAAAGAGAGAGAGAGAGACAGAGAGTGACAAAGGAAAATAACGTTATTAATTTGAATGAGGAATGCTGAAGTTGATGTTATGATTGACATGTGAGAGAGAGTGTGGATTTATTGGAGTCATTAGTGTTTGTACTTTAATGTTATTACCTATTGCTGTTTTCCCCTATTTCCCACATAAATCTAATTAGATAAACGACTATTCACTTACAAAATACCTTCTATTTTAATAAAGACCTATAATCGGATCGAAACTGAAACTGGCCACTATTTGTGCTTGCTTTATAGAACAAACTCTGCTCGCCTGTCGTCCAAGGTACAAGCGTTAGCTCATCGTAGAGTGAGTCACGATATCGTATGGATTATTGCATTTTCGTTTTAGATTCTGGTTAAATAAAGGCAGTTATCTTGTTTCTATTGAACTCCTTTTACGAGTGAACAGTTCGCAAAGCGTTTTTTGAGAGAACACTATCAAAATTATTTCTATCTACAATGTGAACATTATGTCCTTTCAAGTACGTATATCCAGAACTGATATTATTCTTATTAAATTATCCACTGGCAGATACAGACAGACCACCTATGTATGTTTATTTATAAATAATACCGATTTAAATGGCGGAAACCTGGCTGGATAGTGGAGTGAATTTCTTACTATAGTCGGCGCATCAGCTACTACATCTTGAGCCTACAATAGACATAGGAATATGCAGCACGCTGCTTTACCGGTAAGTGCGAGCGAGAAGACATGACACTGACAAGACTCAGTTGAACACACGCCGACTATTATAATAAATAAATAAAAATGCGCCAGAAAACACACCAATTGTCTGGTTTCGTGGTAAGGAATCTTCCTTGTTTTACGAAGTACCAGACTACGATTATGACGGGGGTGTCTCCCATAAATACTTAAATACATATAACATACTTAGGTACAAATGTTCGTGCTCAGCACACAAACATTTGCCCCTTGCGGGATTCGAACCCTATTCCTACCTAGGGATGATAGCTTGTGACTTGAACCACACCCCTCGCCACCCTGCCTTCGTGCACACGTCAGTCAGCGCACATCAATCACTGTTCACGTCGGCCGCTCCACTCATATTTCAGGGGTCGTACGCCACCTCTATTACCGTGGCATAGGGTCCACTATAAACCAGGTGATGGACAGGAAACGAGAGTAGGTTTTCAATCGATTAAGTGCCGCCGAATGGAGTAGAGCGCGCTTGAACGCTGTTGTTTTGTTTGGCGATGGATACCAAGGTCAGATGGAGGTGGAGGTTTTGAATGGTCAGTGTTGGACCTTGGACACAATAAAATTGACTGGTGGTCGCGAAGTTACCGACTCGTTAAGGTCTCGAAGACAGTTTAAAGAACTATGGTCATGACTGAAGAAGACATAGATTTTTATAATGGACTGATATAATGTTAGGGAAGAATACATGTTTGGTTACATGACAAATAAAACAAATAACTGCAATCCATTAAAAAGGTGCCCATTGAACTGCAATCAAGGTGCCTATCTCTACACTATCGTAATAACTTAAAAACAACACGTTTCATATTACTAGAAAGTATCTCACGGCAAAATAGATTATTAGAAGCTAGTATTATAATATTATAATATCTGTGGTAGATGTAATCTTTATTAGAATGTATTGAATTGTATTAATGTTAAAGATTTACTCATCTTTTTTTTAAAACTGAATTTGAATGATCTTGATGCTTCAAAAACTTGACGGCACCTCAAAGCGATTTTTTCGAACCACTATCAGCGGTATCTGGATTAGGGCTCTCCTCCAGCACATGGCATCAATCGTTAATCGCCTGGCTCCCACGCAGTGTGCGCCGGCGCATATGTAATATAAAAATATGCAGAATACTCAGGCACTTTTCACACCACCCTTTTCTTCTACACTGCAATACTTGCTAATCCTGAAACTACATTCTAGCGAAACTTTTACATTTATGTTTTTTTTTTGTAAAGGTAGTTTACAAGCCGGCTTTTATTATCATATATCAGTATAAAAAAAATTTTCTTAATCCCTATCATTTCTCCTATAACATTGTTTTGCGTGTCAAAACATGTTTTTTTTCAAAGCATGAACTTTTTAAAGCGCTTGTATAAAAATGAAGCTCAAAAGTAGAGCAATTACTACATTCAGGTCTATTATTGCGCCCGCGCAGGCGACACTTGCCGACGTCAAGTCACTTACGCCGGCCTCCCTTAAGTGGAGAGGTGTGTAGTATGGATGTGACAAATTAAAACTAAACGGACGAAACGCTTTGCGAGACACGCTGCCTGCTAACGCCTACCATAAGAACTAAGACCCTGAGCATTTAAAAGGCAAGAGTGAATAGCACACTAGACAGCATCCACACCTAACAACAATCGTGATTGTGGTCATCATCATTGTCATTAGCAGCCTTAGGACGTCCTCAGCTAAACACAGACCTTCCCCATGGCTTTCTACATCGACCGATCACAAGCCGTCTGCATCCAGTGTGATCCTGCGATCTATACAAGGTCGTCTATCCATTTTGTCGGTGAACGCCCTACGCTGCGTCTGGTCAAAGGTTCTCCAATATATAACTTTTCTGCCCCAATGGCCATTAGTTTTTTGCGCTCTCTGCCCATTGCCAATTAAACTTATTTTGGTCATACATCAGCTGCTAAGAAATAAATAAAACCTTGAAGTTTCTCTGGTATCATAATTATAATGATCTAAAGATATGAATATATAATCAAGTCAGTATAATGATGAGTTCCATAAACGTCTAGTTGTAAAAATGCAACTTAATCGTAATTTTCAATCGTCAAAAATTCTGTGAATAGCAACCGTCATGTGCATTGCGCCGTGATTAAGCACTTTTATTTTTGTAATATCACAAAATTAAGATAAAGACCAATGCGTTTACAATCGTCTTTAATGCCAATTTATAAGAAATTATTACTCCAAGAATTGAAAGTACAAAAAATAAATAAATAAATTTTATGGTGAGATAAAAAAGTACAACTCCTACTCCATAAACAGATAACAAGAGAAGGTTCAATTAAATGCTAGACAAGCTCTATGAAGGTTGGGTATAGGAAGTATATGCTTAATTTTAATTTTAAAAGTCAAAGTCTGAAAAGTTTCCTGAGACAGGAGTATTATGAAGGAAACGATCCAACAAAGATCCGGCTTGAGCAGTGGACAAAGCTATACCCACCTGCAGCCTTGCGCCTTCCATCCTCTGAGATACTTCCACCGGGTGGTGATCTTCCCTGGGCTGTCTGTAAGTCTCTCAATAGACTTCGGTCAGGTGTTATAAGTTGCCAAGAAAACCGGATGAGGTGGGGTTTCTCCGGAAATGACAAGTGTGACTGTGGCGCGGTGCAGACAATGGCCCATCTCCTGTCCTGCCCCAAATGTCATAGCTCATGTACGCTTCAAGATCTGCAGCAGGCAAACGCCAACGCAATCAACGTTGCACAACACTGGGCGAAAATGTTACCAGTCGACTCGAAGAAGAAGAAGAAGAATCTCAACGTTCTATTGGATCATTCATTCTTCATTGGATGAGATAGACAAAATCCTCTCGAAATAAATTTGAAATTTTAATTAAGTGCGAACGCCATCCTGTATGATATCAAAGTCCTGTCCCAAATAGATGGATCTAACGACATTTATGCCGTCATAAAACACCGTTCCCATCAAATATAAAGCTTATAGACAAAAATAACGGATCGAAATTACAAAATCCGAGTCATTTGGGTGCTAAAATATGAAACGGCGTGTCCACATCTCTCTCGTCACGGACCATTAGTCTCACGAGATTAGTGAACTGCTGGTTTTGACAATTGATTTATGTCTGTCAAGCCTCGTCATGGCGGCGACGCGTGCGCAAGTGTGCACACACACAGATGCAAGCTAAGAACAAACATTGGGCAAAGATTAAGATTGTAGAAGTGATGAACGGACTGCAATATTAGAACAGTGCGCGTTAAGATAAAACTTCAATTATTTTTAGAACAAATTAATTTCAAAGTAGAGAACTTACGTCAAAATCAGCGCATTTTAAACGTGATTAAAGGTTTAATTCTTTTAAAGGTTGAAGCACACCTATCTACCAGTAACGGAAACAGGACCGTATCAACTCAAAGCTCCATACTTCAACGCACATCTATCATATTCGTAGCGTAACCACCTCGGATTGAGATCTACTGGGGACCCACTCTCGACCAGTGGCGCATGCATTGTAACGCGCTTACGGTTAGTCGTCCGATGTTGGTCAACTATCCACTATTCCTATCAAGCGCTCTGTCAATTACAATAAGAACTGTCATAAGCTGTAGCAAACGCGATTCGAGGCAATAAGGCATTATTTGCTATCCTGTGCTGATCCCATGCCGAGGCGTTTCTGATGCCTTTACATAACGTGCTTCCGTATAGTTGACGCCTGGTTGATCACAATACAGTGCTGTTCCCGGTATGAGTGGATAGATATGCCTTAACCTTAAAGGTGTTCTTCAGTATTTTTAAACACAACAGCATAAAATTTTACAGTTTTTATCAGGACTAATTTATCGGAAGATAAGACAGACACGTATTTAGAAGCTCACACACTTCGCCTTCTTTTGAGTAAGTTGTTGAGTTGAGGATATGGTGTCTGATGATATGATATCTATGAAAATTCACCTAGCTTGTAACATGACCGATTGTTTCATTATATTTTTATTATTGTAGAAACTGATAGTCATTCAAGTCGCCAATCCTACGTGACTAGCGACTCCGTTTGAAAGATTATTAATTGGACTTGGATGACGTTATCCCTAATATGACATGACAATTTAAGAAGGATGGATTGAATTACGTATTTGTGTAGGTTTAAAGTATTTATGTGGGTAATAAACATATTTTTCTTGCTTTATTTTGCGCCGCCTCAATTTCTAGCTCAACCAATGGTTGACTGATATAAAATATATCTAACAAGATTCAGTATGAAAGGACATGGTTTTTTTGGTACTAAAATAAAAATTAAACGAACTTACACCACTTAAACAAAACATTACCTTGTGGACTAAATGCTATCCATAGTTTTTAGATTTTTAGACACCTCCGTTTAATTAATTGAAAAATAAGGTTCTAATTATGTTGTATGCGTTTCCGAACGAAAGTTTTTGTTTGTCGTTACTCGTTCTTTAATTTTATTTATTTATTTAAGTAGTATTTTTTTTATATTTGTGCATAGAAAAAACGTTAAGGAGAAACATTATACAATGTATTGATAGAAAGAAGATGGCTAGATTGATTGCACAACAATCAAAGTCAAACTAAGCATACCTATTTTTCGATAACTTTAGATTAAAGTCGTGTGACATTTTATTTATTCAGTATGATTAAGGTTCTTATCAATGTAATTTCCTTCATATCTATCATGATTTATTACTATCATTGATCACGGATGTATAAATTTTGGTGATTGGTTATGATTAGCGAAGATCTTGTTTCAAGCAAGCGAAATTGTATTCATTTAATTACCTCTTTTTAAATCACAGAGATCTGAATACCACAAGCAAACTTGCATGACTTTGGACTTAGTTTATCGTAACAGTAAGTATGAATGACCTGTGCCACGGAAAGTACGTAAAACCGTTGGTCCTGCGCCTGATCTCTCCCCGGTCGTATCAGATTGCTGTCCCATCGGGCTATGAGAGTGAAAGGAATAGAGAGTGCTCCTGTGTTTGCGCACACACTTGTGCACTATAATTATGTCCCGCGCAGTCGGTTAATTGTTGTGACTGGCCACCGTAGTCGAAATCGGCTAGGGAGACTATTACTACTATTATGAATGCCCCAAACTTTCGCTATTAACTAGATTCTTACTTCTTATGTTACTTCTCCTTATACCACCACTGTCGTTTCTACTGTCGTTTGGATGGACAGCCACCAGTGCAGTGGTAGCTAATGGCATTAGAGACATCGGTAGCTCCACCATGCTGTTCTAAAAAAACATAATTAACTCCACTAAGGACCGGTTTCGTGATCGACAGTGAACTTAAATGATGGTTAAAAGCCGTTACTAATGGTTGAATAGTTACAATTGTGCGTGCTTTGACCAAAAAACCTTAACAATAAATAGTCATACAAAAATAGCCATTCTGTCATTTGTTTTTTATTCAAAATATATGCAGTCGTAAATATTCAATTGCTGGTAACAAATTTTTACCATTAGTGAGTTAACTATCGATCACAAAACCGGCCCTTATAAGCAATAACTACTGTAGTACGGTGTGGCTACTCTGTACAACTGATCCCTCAAGTGTCTACAGGGAAACGATAATTTATCACTAAAACTAAAATAGTTGCTGTGTGTTTGCGGGAGCGGCTTTTAGCGAAAAAAGATACACAATTTATTTTAATATTTCCATGTGTAATTGTTTACAGCTGGCGTTAAACGTAAGTCAATGGAGGTACTTAGGATGAAGGATTAAGTATGAATTATAAACATGTGTCTGTATTCATTCACATCGTGTTAAAGAATATGGGTATTGGAACATAGTGTGTACGAATAGGTACATATTTTGAAAGAGTTAAGTTCTGTAGAGTGGTAGTCCAACACCTTGAGACGTTTCCTACGGCAGTCCAGTTCTGCAGGATCACTGCATTACTGCATCCCGCAGAAAACTTAGCTGTGTTCATACGGCAGTTTTTTGCAGGTACGGCTGTCTGTTTACTGAGTCCTATCAACAGTCTATATCGCTTGCACTCGCCAATAAAGCGGCGCGTTGTATATTCATATCTTTCACAGCGTCGCCATGGTAACTGTGTTTGTGTATACTGTCATTTTAAAAGTAGAACTGTACCCCAATCACGAATAATTGCGTCAAAGTATTCGTATAGTAACGTAATCATCTGTATGAGAATTTGAAAGTGCCTCTATCAGACGCGAAACAAACTAAAGATTTGACACGAGTAACATAATATAATATCTCAATAATTTTAATTAAATAGATCGTTTAACTTGTTTCTGGACGTGCCTATGACGTCAGTATGACGTCATCTGCGGTAATGCTTTTGAGCTTACTACACGACAAGGGAGTGCTTCGTGCATTCAGTAAAAACATGTATCGTTGTTTTGCGGGTACACACACTTGTACAGAAAACAGTACCTGAAAAATACGGGCTGTCTCCGTAGGTAACGGCCCATATCTTCCAAAAAAATATTGGGGAATAATAAAACGAGCGAATAAAAAATAATTTGGCGACTGATGATGACATACTGTTTAATAACTTGAGCAGTATGAATTTGAGTAAGCGAATAATTAACTAAACTAACGACGAATATTGATTAATAATAAAATCCAGAACGAGCTTACAACAAGTGGGCTTTGTTAAATCCATTTCAGATATAAAAATACTATCCGGGCGACTAAATTACTAACTGAGCGACTAGAAATACAGAGGGGGCAGCTTTAATATTAAGATATTTTAGATTTTTCCAATTGAGGTTTTACATAACGAACTACAAAAAATTTCACTCTGAGGAAAGTTTTGTGAGCTGCTGTATTAATGATTATTGGTTACTGATATTCTATTTGAGGTCTTATGTTTTATATTTTAGGCAGACTATAATATGTATGAAACACGTTTTGGGTCTAGCAATTCGGCTCAAATTAATTAATTATGATTATTATTAACAACACTACCACTGGAAGCAAAAATGATACCCATTGGACAAAAATGAAAACGAGGCCGTGCTAGCACTTATCTACTAGTGACGATGAGTAGTAGAGCTCCTCAACCCTCATACCTATTAATGTTCCTTATAGTATTGATAAAAAAAAAACACTTTTTTTATTGACTGAAGCGTCTTTTTTGAGGGCTTCGTAGTCTAACGGAACCCTTATAGTCTCGCCATGTCCGTATGTCCGCAGTTCAGCGCAGTCAGGTGTTAGAAAACTATAATTTTGCATAAGTATGTATTCTGATTTCCTCGCCAAAGTAGTATAATAAGATTTTGAGAAATATTTTTTTAATATACTTTATTAAACATAAATAAAATAAGCAAATTAATTGTCATGTAAATTTTTGCACAATTTAAATGCTTACATACGTAGTATACGGAAGCCTTCGTGCGCGAATCCGACTCGCACTTGGCTGGTTTTTATTTTATTTGTATTATTTTTATTTAGATTATTATTACTTTTTCGTAATACATTGTTTAATTTAATTACCTACTCTTATTAAACTTTTAATAATTCAATTTCTTTGCTAATAGAATATTTAGTGTATCTTCAAATAGTAATTTCATAAGATGATTTTTTATTTAAATGTGGCCTCATAGAACGCTACCTAGATTAGTATTTTTCAAAGTAGTTTTTGCATTCAAACACCTCATTTAAGATTAAATACCGCTCAGTTTGAAAAAACCATTTGCCAAATATTGAAAAAAATGCAGGACGTAATGTTGACACTCAATCAAAAATTGGGTCGCTCATATATTATGAAGCTTCTCATTATGTATTTAAAGTAACTCAAATTATTCTTTGTAAGTTGCTGATCTGTTGATTTCTCGTCACTCGCAGTCAGTCGCTCACTTAGTAATTCTCTAACCCAAATTAAGTATTTTTGACACTTAAAACATTAATTTACAGTCGCTCGGTTAAATACTACCCAAAAATATTGTGCTTACTTATTTGGACTTACTTACTTGTATTTAAACATGGACTTTTGGCTCAGTCGTAGATTAAAAAGGTTACGATATCGATAAGATTTCACGCTACTAGTACTACTACACTATATTTATCGAGTCAGACCAAACCACCAGAAATAAGTAAGATGTTAGGTTAAACATCTTACTTATTTCGACAATACCCATTATACGAAAAGCAACCAAAAAATCATGTTACACAACACAATACTTATAGTTTTATCATAATAAGTAAGTAGGTATAGGTAAACCGCGAAACTGAGACGTCTCTGACGTCACTTTTGTTGTATTTTTCTCCCAAATAATGTACTCCATATTTTTAATTATGAATGAAATGTTTTTCTTCAAGGTAAAAGAAATATCGTTTAATTTATAGCAATGATAAGGAGTACATTAATTGGGAGGGAAATGAAAATAAAACCGTCAAAAGTGACGTCAGGAACGTCTCAGTTTTGCGGTCGACCTATAGTTTCATTTCCCAAGAAGATTGTTGAAGGATTTAAGAGCCTAAATTACATATTTTTTTCTTTATATCTGAACTAACTAATGAGAATCATTATTACTTTTGCAATGCTACACGCGCACAATCCTTCAATAACACTCATAATACCGAGTTTCATCAAAATGCCTCATAAAACCATTCTAAAAACAAAACAAAAGCGAAATGCGAATGCTTACGTTATGTTAAACTCTAATTAACGAACTGTCGCGGAGTGAGTGACAGGTGAATGACTGCCGACAGTGACGGGACGCGCGCGTGACGCGACGTGACGCGACGGCCGTCGTAATGAAATTGTGACTTTGAGGGCATCGTCCAAGAAAGAAGGTGAAGCGATGTAAGCAATAAAATATAGACCCACCAACTTATGTGGCGAATGACAGCAAGGCGCCCCGAACGAAAAAGGTGGCCGTTTTTTACTAAAATAAACACTTCTAGTTTTTTATATTTTATACTTATTAATAATTAATTTCATTTCTTTGTCGCAACACCCACAATCATTTCTGCTTAGCCCAAAGGTATGACTGGAAGAGAATGCCATATGGCGTTAAGTCCACCTTTTGTACAAACTGTGGTTGTGCAATAAAATATAAATAAATAAATATTCTCCGTAACTACATGATAAAAAATTAAAAACGTATTTAATAATTTTATTGCTTATCATAGGGTGGAATTAACGCCGAACGGTATTCTCTACCAGTTATACCTAAATACAAAAGAGATGTGGGCAATTCTATAATTCTATTGTTTTACTTACTCTATATCACCGATAAAAATAATAAGTTCATGAAAATGGACTGTCATAATAATATTTAATATATTAAATAAAATAATACAATACGCCTATTTACATCATCGTGACATCTGTAGATTTAAAACTTTATTGCATTTTGTACTAAATTAATCAACACACGGGATTTAACGCAACGACACTTATTTATTAAGGTAAACATCGTATTTACCTTCCCGACGTTTCGACTTTCGTTTCAACGGTTACACGAGTCATGGTCCCGGGGTCACTTTTGGCCTTTCTTCAGATAAGTTTGTGGCACTATAAGCAATCAAATATCTAGTGAAATGACACTTTAATGACTGGCGAGACTATTATTTTTATCGGTGATAGCGAGTAAGGAAAACAACAGAATGGCCCATATCTCCTTTGTATTTAGGTATAACTGGTAGAGAATGCCGTTCGGCGTTAATTCCACCCTATGATAAGCAATAAAGTTATTAAATACGTTTTTAATTTTTCATCATGTAGTTACGGAGAATATAAAAAACCAGAAGTGTTTATTTTTGTAAAAAGCGGAAACCTTTTTCGTTCATGCTGCCATGCTGTCATTCTCCAGATAAGTTTGTGGCACTATAAGCGCGCGAGACGTGACGTGACATGACGGCCGTCGTAATGAAATTTTGACTTTGGAAGCACCGTCCAAGTAGTAATATTAGTTAGTTAGACTTATTGAGATCATGTGCCACTTTGGCAAATGATGAGCTAATCGTTTTTTTTAACGGAGGTAAAACTATGGGTATTTTTGGTGGTGGTATATTTGAATATTGCTCGCAGGCCGCAGTTTGTGCATTCCTGCTCAATAACATCTACTATGTTAAAAGGCGATTGACTGACGACAGTGACAGAACAAGTGCCAGCCGTCGTATTAAAATTGGGACTTGAACGTTGAACCGGTTGGTAAATAACGAAAAAAGCGACAGCTAGTTCCCATAACAATACGCTGTTTTGCTGTAACTTACACTGCCGCCTAACTGGATCAACTCAGTTGCTATATCTGAAAATCGATATTAATTATTTATATAAGAGGCTTTGCGCGTTTTATGGATAAAACCCAGTAAAAAGCAAGTTTTAAGTTATAGCAATAAATCCAAACGATTACAAAATATTTTTTTTAATTACCTAACAAGGTAATTAAAAAACCGGTTAAGTGCGTGTCGGACCCGCGCACTGAGGGTTCCGTGCCACCCTTAACTAAATTCAGGGTCCACTTACTTTCACTTAACGAAAACATCACAATATATTGCGACAGCAAAAATTACTTTGTTTTTCATAGTGTTTGTATGAAAGACAAAGTTATATTTGCGGTTGATAAAAATGTGCAATATCTCAAAAACTACTAGTTCGATCTCCTTCAAACCAATTTTCGTTGCAAGTTTTTGTTGAGATCTGCATTATATATTTTTTTCACAATTTTCACTTTCTTAGTTTAAAAGTTAGATGGGGGGGGGACGCCCATTTTACCACTTTGGAAGCGTCTATATCTCAAACGTTAGACTTTTAGAAAAAATGGTTTTAGAAACCTTAACATCATTTTAAAAGACCTATCCATAGACACCCCACACGCATAGGTTTGAGTAAAAAAAAATTTTAGGTTTTAGTTTCATGTATGGGAGCCCCCCCTTAAATATTATTTTTTCTAACTTTTTGTATCTGAATCGGAAAGCGGTGAACAAAATACACCTACCTACCAAGTTTCAGCTATGTGATGCTTATAGTTTCAGAATTAAGTGGCTGTGACATACGGACGGACAGACAGACAGACAGACAGACAGACAGACAGACAGACAGACAGACAGACAGACAGACTTGACGAAACTATAAGGGTTCCGTTTTTTGCCATTCGGCTACGGAACCCTAAAAACTGATATTTCTTGCATTTATCCAAACTTTCTAAGTTAACATTGTGTCAGTGGTTTTAAGTATGACTTTATGTTCATGATTGATCATGAACACAGCATGTAACGTAATGTAACTAACTAAATATGGACTAAAATGTGACGCACTAGATGCTTAGCAATAATGCTGACTAAAATCGAACATCTGCAAAGTAATTAATTTCAAATAGATTAATTTTTGGTTATCATTTCGTTATATAAGATAAATGGTATCTCAATCTTCATATCTTTCCCCTACCTATCTACCATTTGGGCTATCCAAGCTAAATATGATATGACTAAAGGTTCAGGTTCACTTCACAAGACTTGTCCCATCTCTAAATGAAATGAAATGAAATGAAATTTATTTGCTTCAAACACGGTTTTACAAAAGTGGTCTTAATCAGTCAGGTATCAAACGAATGCCGAGAGTCGCATAACAATGGAATTTTTATTGTGTCTCGTTTACACATACTTGACGAGTTAAAGGTAATTTAATGTACACATGTTTTACCATGGTGTGGCATGCAAATTTTTTGTCCTTAATATTTCTACAGTAACTGAATCGAATTTCAACACAAAAATGAATGCTATTGTCTTTTCTAGCGTGCCCTGTCACTATACAAACTTACTATGAATTGCACTGGTAATAAGCGACATGTAAACGCAGCCTTCGCGTTAAAAAGAAAGGACTTGCGAAATTCAACAGGCTTACGTAAGACACAGGGTTCGATTCCTTGTCTGACATAGTTGCTTTTTACAAGTGCAATTATAATACTCACTACCTACTGCTTTTGCGCATTTATGTGCATTAAGACCAAAACTAAACAATAATTATAACAGATCGAATTCCTCAAACGCTTGCTAATGTCCACTGACAAATCGACGCATAAAATCGACAAAAAAGTTTTCACAATTTCGCTACGCCGCCCACGGACCATTGAAACCAACATAAAATGTCGCAGTAATATCAATAAATCAATATCATACAAAACTATGAAAATACAAAGGCAGTGCGTGCCCCGCTAGTTCGGATTTGCATTAGCGATTGCATTAATCATTCGTTCATACAGCCGAGGTAATAAAGCTCATACAACTTTGAATGGTCCGCCATTAATTGTCATTGACAGCTGACAGCTAGGGGGTTGATTGACAAATGTCAGTCGGACCGAGGGAGCTACTGTTGTTTAGTTTGTTCTTTTTTTGGACACGATCGGGTAAATGGAAAGGTGTAGAGTAAGTTATGATTTGAAAAAAAAAATATTTGCTTTAAGAAGGTAACTTTGGTTACCTAGTGACATCCGCCACTTGATAGCGTTAATTGCGCTGAAACTGCACATGTAGGCCTGGCATGCACGCTTCTATTTATTTATTTAAAAACTTTATTGCACAAATAATAGTGTACGAAATGTGGATTTAATGCTAAAAGCATTATCTCCCAGTCATACCTTTAGGTCATGCAGAGAGATTGTTATGGGTGCAGGAGAGTGTTGTAAATATATATTAATATATCGTTTTAATTTTATCGTTTTAATAATTTTATATCGGTTATCGCGTCAATAAAAATATCTAATGTCCTAAATGATATTTTCCCACATTTTTTAATTAGTGAAGCAATTCTTGCTTTTAAAAACAATCAGGTATATTTAAGTTAGTTAGCACGTTTCGGGTCGGGACACTATTCCAGACACAAAATATGTTTTATTGTTTTCACGCCTGTAGGCGTTTACTATCCCGGAACGTGTTAAAGCCTTTTTTAATGGGATACAAAACACGTTTAAAATTTATCGATTGCTGATAAAGAGGCGCGCAACTTTGGCCCTCTGATTACGGTAAAGCTAAAATAAACGAAATAAACTACCCAAATACAACTTTTATCGATTGATTCTATAATTTAACTTAGCAGATTTATTTAGTTCGTAACAGCCATGATGTTTAAAAGGTATTGTATGAGTGGTTTTTCTTATTCTACGCTTTGTTCGTACCCGTTTGAAATGATAGTAACATGACTCGCCGATTTTGTTGATGTTTTTATAAATTGTTGTGTTTTTTATTCGATGGTAATTGCAAGTTTGTGTTTTTGTATTGAATTTGGTGAAACGGTGCCCTTGAAAATGGATGACTATCGAATTTCATTGAATTGAATGTACAAAAGAGTGTGGTGGAGTATATTCACACTTTTTTATAATATTACGCTGATCTTACATAATTTAGATGACATTTTTAATACTGTTAAAGTAACTAAAACCAGAACTACATCATCATGATATCAATTACGGGGAGAGAAATGGGGTAATATGACCTTAAGATTTTATGTTCTGCTCAAAAACTAAGAGGATGATTGATAGGGTTTTCTTTATCTAAGTAAATAACTATTATGATTTACTATCTTGTAGATTGTGCTTAGTCAAGCGTGCTAAGTACTTCGATAAAACAATAATTTATATCGAAACGATAGAGAGTATGGTTTTTTTATCTTTTAGACGCAAAAAAACTCGTATAATCGCTAGGTATGTCTTATTAATTACTAACGATTGGCAGGTAAGTATATCCAAATATTATGTGTTGCATTAGGTCATTATAATCTTTTGTAAATGTCAAAAATAATATTTTTAGGATCCAATGAAGGTATTTGGAGTAATTTTTACAAGTATGTTTTTTGGGATTTCGTTTTAAATCTTTCTATTTATAGGCAAGAGTTGCTTTTGCAACACATTTCAAAACATATTTTTATCAACGAGATCGGAATGAAAAAGCTGCATTCAAAATTTTAAATGTTATGTTCGATTTTAAAACTTATTTGAATCACATAAGACAAATTATTGAGTTAAAGCTACCCGCCTTTCGAGCGCAGGCCCGCAGTATGTCAATCATTTGCCAAAAACAATCTGTTTCAGATGACCACGATTAGGAAATTTTAAAATACAGACTGAGAAATATTACTTAATTTTTGGCCTATTACCTGTTTTTTACTAAAGCCAACTTCCAAAAGCAGTTAGGTATCATTTAGACTGTAAGTTTTCTAAATAATAATATTTTTTAACTTTTAAGTGGTGTTTGGTAAAACATCTTTTAAGTTTATATAAAACCTGTATTAGTGTACCCTCTTCTTTCGGTGGCATTTAAGACTTGAGTTTCGATTTAAAACATTATTAATATTGTTCCGAGACCGGCATTTCAGGTCTTTATTTAATAAAGTTAGTAATTAAAAGAAATGACCAACTAAAATAAAAAGCAAGTTCACTGTCTATAGCACTGAATAGATAAATTATAGTATACACTCTACACTTACATTCTTTCTGCATAACTTAAGGGTATGACTGGGAGAGAATGCTTTTAGCATTAAGTCCACCTTTTGTACACTGTTAGTTGTGCAATAAAGTTCCTAAATAAAAATAAAATAAACATAATGAATGTGTGTGTGTGTTTGTGGGTGAGTGTGTGTGGGTGTGTGTGTGCGCGCGCGCGTCTGTGTGTGTGTTTTTAGGTGTATGCGTGCTTGAACGATAATGTGTTTTTTTATGGACTGGAATACTGGCGGTCTCCCACGGCGTCGTTTTTCCAGTAAAATGTTTCAACGCAAAACATGTATAGCATGTATTTTCATAAAAGTAGCGCCGTAGGTACTTGAGTTCCACACTTAAGCAAAAGGGGGGTATTTTAAGACGCCAAAGTATAACTAAAACGAAGTTATGTTAAGGAAAAATGGTTTCATTGAGGATTAGGTACACATTGCGTTTCATAAAAAAGACGTCCAAAAAGTCTCAGTCCATAACTGTCCCCAAAGCCTGGTAGCCCTACAGATCGTCGATCGCGATCCTTCGTCAGTTGTCAGCGATGGTATCGCGCGTCACTCAACCGACGCGAGTGAAACGTCAGATCGCAGCTACGGAGTTATACTTGTTGAGCGTGTGTGCTGGAGTTTGGTGAGATGTTCAGCTTTTGATTTGACGATGCGAGGTTATTTGGACGTGTGGGAGATTGATGTGTCGTAATATTTAGGTCAGTTTGGTCTTGAAATCTCTACTCTAATTTACGTTACTTAAAATCAGCTCTTTTATTTTAATATTATCGTGAATAGCTGAGGAAAATCGTATACTGGGTGCGACCAGTAATAGGAGCAATGAGTATTTTTAATCAATGATTCTTTAGATTATACGTAGTGACCTTGACATTTTCAGGCGAAATAGCACTAATCCTAGTTTCATCTTTATTATTTGCGAGTGTAGATTATAAACTTAATACAAGGTTGTAATTCAGCGTAATTAAAACCAACGATATTTCTTCAATAATCTGTGCTTTCTAGTTTTTAAAATAAGTATTTCTATTTCTAAATACTTAACAGCAGTTTATCAAGTTTCCACAACACCATAAAAGCACTACAACGGCATCACCACCCTTCTAACATCGCCATAACTCACCTATGGGGGTGCAAAAGCATCATCTTGTGACTCACCCTGCCATATTTCATGGCCAGGCCTTCATATTTCCATCACACGTCCGCCAAAAATACAACCGGGGACTCTATTTTTGAAACACTCACGTCGAATCGAGCGCTAGATGTAGTGCAAGTCTACTGATTTTCGCTCGACACCTAAAATCCGTGTTTCTTAACACGTTTCGGGACAGTGAACGCCTACAGGCGTGAAAACAATAAAACATCTATTGTGTCTGGAATAGTGTCCCGGAACGTGTTAATCACTTTACCGCAGCAAGCCTCTATCCGCCCGTAACAGAAAGCGAGCTATGAATTTATGTCACTTTTGTGACATTGAAACTACACAACAAGACAACTTCAGTTTTACACAAAAAAAATACAATGTTATATCCCCAAAGCGTCAAAATTTTATCTCTCTCGACTACATTTGTTCTCGTAGCTTGGTGTTTGATTTTAGATCAAAAATCAGTAAAAACTTGAGAGTGATTCAAAAATAGTACCCCAGATTCATTATCAGGGCTATACGGTGGGTGTAATGGCCTAAGGGGGGAGGGGGGTGATTCATAACCAATAAATCAATAAGCTCACGGGTAATAGGCCAAATATTGTACATTGCCCGTAAATGCTGGCAGAAATGTGGCTATGATATGGTTATGATGTGCTGAGCCTTTGGAAGAATGAGTATGAACAGTAGACTGCATCGAAACTAATGTTTTATGAAAAATATTTCATATTTAACATTTGGTTACCCAAAACCAGATGTTACTAACTAAATAAAAAATACGTGTGTTACCCATAACACACGAATTTTATACATATTATTATTTTTTACATAACTGTTTTGTAAGAAACTCACAACGAAATAGGTATAAATAAAAAAAAATATGTTCAAAAAGTAATGCTAAGAAAAAAAATGAAAACTAATCAAAATGATTAATCTACGCACCAATTTTTTTTTACTGATTGATTGATTTTAAAACTAGAATTAAAAGATTGATATCAGTATTTAAAAACGATTGATACTAATACAACCAAATTACAGAATTTCCCAAATTATTTTATCTTTTATTTTAGTACCTATGTTGATACTACAAAGATTATATTGATCAAATACTTTGTAATATTACCTATTAATCCATATAATTAATTAAGTTGGGGAAACCAGATGGTCACAATTTTGCGCTATCCTTATGTCGGCGATATCTATGGTTTTACCCAGTATAACTTTTTTGTGTATGACATTTAAGATATTACTTTTATCTTCTTTTGTGCTCGTAGCGCAGTGATGGCAGCGCTTTGGTAGTAGATACCGAAGTTAAGCAACTTACGGCGCGGTCGGTGTTTGGATGGGTGACCATTCCGACCATATAAGTGACGTATCACGAGCATCTCCGTGCTTCGGAAGGCACGTTAAGCCGTTGGTCCCGGCTAATATCGATTGGTATTAGTCGTTAAGCCTAGTCAGAGGCCCTATGTGCGGCTTGATACAATCTGACGACAAGGTTGGTCGCTTGCCTTGCAAACACCCCTCCGCCAATCCGCACTGAGCCCGCGTGGTGGAGTATGGCTCATACTACCTCACATTTGAGGTAAGGCCTTTGCCCAGCAGTGAGATGCTTACAGGCTAAACTTAACTTAACTTAACTTCTTATGTGTGAAAATTAAGTACAAAACTGTATTTTTACATCTTCTTACTCTCCATGTAGATAAGATCAATGCTATAGGTTTACAACGCTAACAAATATATATTTTATCAGCTCGAGTCAATCGTAAACCGTCCAATTCGCCCTAAAACAAACTTTTTCAATCCACAAATTAATACTCGTTAAAGGTTAGCCTCAATTTTTCACCCCTGACATTGTCGTTTGTCGATCGTCGCGACGACGTCAACATTTGTCAACATCTGTCTGATGTCAACGTCGGGGCGACAAAGAATCGTTGGTTGGCCTGTCATTGAAGTTCTGTTTTAAAGAAAGTTTTGAAGAATGTTCAGGGTTAACTTTAGTCGAAATTCTAGGTAAATATGCTCTAGCCTAGGGGGTTAGGGCTGAGCTTTAGGCAACTAGCAGGGTCACAGGTGAAGGATAGTAAATGGTGGTAAATGGTGGTTAGCTGCTAATATGATGAATGAGCAGTCCTCGATCAAAAGCGGCAGGATTACCAGTATGTATTGTGGAGTCTAGTGGGATGGGCGTCTCTATTAAAGATACAATATTCAGTGAAGATCCTTTGCCATGGTGAGTCCTGGTGATGGGAAGCAGCAAAATCAGAACTGACAAATATATAGAATAAATATATAGATATAGTATATCAGGAATGGCTATTGACTTGGTATTAATGGGCGGGAAACACCCGGTGCTTAAACTGAAGTGTGGAAGGCAAGTGGGAAACCACCATCGTATCTTCCCTAATTTTAAGATTTAATGGAAAAAAACCTCCACCGACAAGAGCCTAGCTCTTGAATTGGATAATGAAGCTCTAAGGCGGATTGATAGCATCTGACCTTTGATTAAAGTAAAATAGCGGAAGATACGGCATGTCATATTAATTGTCAGCTAAAAAATGGCACTACACATTCCTTACGTCACACGTCTTATAAATGTCACCCGCGCACGCAATCCAATGGAAATTAGACGACGGGGGCCTGATTTTAGCGGTCCACTTTCGAGTGGCGCGTCACCTATCTTCCGCTATTTTACTTTAATCAAAGCATCTGACAATAATGTTGTAAGGCTTTAACCAACCAATTAGATTAAAGTAGTAACAAAAATGCATAGGATATGTAACTTTATAACATCTGTTAGACTTTAATTCATATTTATATAAAAAAAACTGCACATGAAGAGATTTTTTTGGTCAAGACTTTTGTAGATTGATTTCTGTTATTGACATCAAGTTCTTATTATAAATTGTTAACACAATGACTATTAAATCAATCATAGAAATATCAAAATACAAATAGTCAATTAAAATAATAATTGCAAGGTTAAAATTAGGCCTACAAAGATCAGTACCCTGAGCACGAAAAACGAACGAATGCTTAAAAGTATCGTCAAATGTCAAAATCCATATAAAAAAGTGGTTTCTTACGCATCGCCAAGGGCGCTAGTCCAATTTCCATTCGAACTGTCATTTCTCGATACGCTTACGTATTCGATAGTTTTTCGTGAAACAGCAAATTGATAAACAAAAAGTAAAATCAATCCAAGCCATGCAATCGTTTCTTGGGTTATTTATTCAAGTGAAAATTCAAGGACATAATAGTTTGATAGTCAACCTCATCACAATATTCATTAAGTACCATCATCAATAGCCATACACAGCGAGTCGAAAGTTATTAAAGCTATAAAACAACATTTTTATGGGTAGTGTTTCATACAAAAGTCGCCGTGACTGGCACACGGCATAATAAAATGAAATGAAACAATCCTATGATTTATTTAGCGCCGTGGACGGTGTTATGCAGCGGTTTTACGACCCAATATTTTTTAACACTCCGTATATACGGTTTGATAACTTTCTTATCTTGCGGCTTTGGGTCTTTTGATGAAACGTTTTTTTATTACTTGAGAGAGAATAAGGATAATGAGCTTGTGCATAATATTAAGTTGCTCTATATTTTCTTTAAAAAATTTTTTTTTATTTTACCTTAAGTTCTAGTTGTCGAAAGTGACTTACAGATTTTTATTTAAAAGGCTTTCTATTTCTAAAATAAATATAAATCAGATAAATTTAGACTATGTAGTTTTGTACGTAATACGAACCAGATTCTACACTTGTTTACAAGATTTGAACCAAATTTTATATCTCAATAAATCACAATTACCCACAAATTAATTGCAAATTGCATGTTTATCGACCATTAAATTAGTTCTTCTTTTAGACATAAATTACGATAATATCATGTTGCAAATCAATCCATAACGGATTGATTGTTTTATGGCTGTAATTAATTATTTGCTAGTACATAGTTAATTACTTGATAATTATATCATTGAACTAGATCGTTGCTATCGAATGGTGATTGTAGAATTGGGGCACAATAATTCGGCTGTGTTATGATTTTGATATTAATCAAATAGTGAAAAACCGGTCAAGAACAAGTCGGACTCACGTAAGAAGGGATCCGTTCCATGGGTAATTCGGCAAATAATTGTGTATTTTTTTGTATACGTACATATGTACGTATACAAAAAAATACACAATTATTTGCCTAGTTTTATTTTTAAACAAATATTTGTTTAAAAATAAAACTGAGTATCTTGTGAGCATTTCAAGTACTTATCTGTTGTCATTATTGAAAAGGGCAAAAAAAAATCGCTTTTGGCTGTATCGAAGCCCTCCTCAAATATTTATTTTATTTTGTTTTTAGTTTTTTATTACATAATTTGTGATAATTTCAACTGTCGAGCTGTCGCGGTTCTTGAGATACAGCTTGGTTACAGACAAACGGGTGGAAGGACGAACAGACAGCAAAGTCTAAGTGATAGGGTCCCGTTTTTACCCTTTGCGTACGGTACCCTAAAAAGACGTTGATAATATGGCCTTATCATCGATTGATTGATGAAGACTTAATCAAGTACTACCTGTTTACTTGCTAAGCTTCATCAATGCTCTCTGTATTATAGTCAAGTACTTATTAAAATAGCATTCTTCTGTAGATAATGAAATAATTAATAGAAAAATTCAGCATACGCAAAAAAGTCCAGAAGTAACCTAAACTAAATTAACAGAAATTTAGTATAGTTTGTCAGTGACTTTTTTTACTTAAAAAAAATCATAAATATGTGAATGCACGCAGATTAAGCCTTGAAATAAGTAACTTGTTGATTAGTTTTGTTTTGTTTTTAAATATTTTTTAGACTTGCAGCGTTATTAATGAATATTAATTTAATAATTCTAAAATAAATTGATGTTACCTTACTCTTGAGGACTAATTTCGGCACCAATACCACTCGGTTATACAAAACATTTTTAAAGCACTCCACGAACTACTTTATTTCATAGTCAGTACTACAATAAAAAAAACGCATTGGTTAACATTAAAATAACACACACACACACACACACACACACACACACACACACACACACACACACACACACACACACACAAAAACAATGAAATGTTTCAATCAAAAGACCGACACAAATTAAAATTGTCTTCAATTTCGCATAGCATCGTCCACCAATTGACATGCGGACATTATTTATTCGGGGCCGGGTGACGCGGCCGCCGTGTCTGATCTACGACCTGAAAACACATCACACATGTACCTGACGTGTTCACATACCTGACATATCTATATACCTGCCAACACCTATGGGGTCAAGGCGTAAGTGAAGAGAGCACATCAATCCGTTCATTAGGGAGAGGATTTCTATTTGATAATGACATGACTTTACTTTACTTCACTACTTACGAACTTTTTGTTACATGTCATGTTTTCATTAACTGCCTCGGTGGCGCAGCGGTGAGAGGGTCGCATTTTAAAGCGACGGCTGCGCCGGAGGTCCCAGGTTCAATTCCCGGATCGGGCCAAAAATATGTACCGGAGGTTTTCTGTCCAGAAATTCCCAGGGTAGCCCGGAGTTTGGAAGTTGGCGGTGTTTCACCCCCGTGCCTCGGAAAGCACGTTAAGCCGTTGGTCCTGCGCCTGATCTCTCTCCGGTCGTGTCATATTGCCTGTCCCATCGGGTTATGAGAGTGGAAGGAATAGAGAGTGCACCTGTGTTTGCGCACACACTTGTGCACTATAATATGTCCCGCGCAGTCGGTTAGTCGTTGTGACTGGCCACCGTATTCGAAATCGGCTAGGGGGACTATTATTATTGTTACATGTCATGTCATGACATCAAAGTGCATTTTGTTTTGAAGTAAACCCGACTTCAAAACAAAATGCACAAAAGAGTATCAAATAAAGTTTTTGATAGAAACGACACCATTTATTTGCCAAGAAGGACCAAGGACCTGAGAAGAATCTAGATATTACAAATTAACTATGATCAACTATACATAGAGGCGATTTTGTTAAAATGACATGCCAAGACTATTTCACATTGTAATTAGCTACATGCTTCCAAAAATAGTGTACTGAAACACATATGTATATCCACAGAGCATCAAAAATGGTATGGCTTAGCTAAAATCGTGGTCAGCAATATCTAAGCCTACAGAGATATTTATATGTCCTTCAAAGGGTGAAAGTGAACTAATTATTCGCTATCAAAGGTGACTCGAAGAAGACACATAATACATAATTAAATATGGATAAAATCCGAGACAAGCTCACGACCATTTCGCCGCCAAGGCTGCGAGGTCAGATTTTTGAACGCAAAATTTAATCCCATCTAAATCACTTTGAAATTGGACCGGTTTGCACCGTCCATTTGAAAGTTATGTTATTATTATTGTTAAATAACGATATTTTGTTAAAATCTACAACGGGTAGTGAACATTAATCATCAGAACGTACGTAATTAATGAAATTTATGTGTGCCATAAATTTTATATGTTGCTATAATATGTGATACACGAAAAACGACCGAATGAGGTCATTGTTTTTAGGTATTCATTTGGATTTTTGCAAAACCATAAAATAAAAAGTATTAAAAAAATTAAAACATACATCTTTAGATTAAGAAACATATTGACACATTTTAATCACTTACAAGCTCAATAAGAAATTATTGCAAACTATCAGTCAAATTGGTGTGAATAATTCTAATTTCCAATTTACTAATTTGAATGCAGTCAATTGATACGAATAAACTATCAAAGTCGATGAATTATGACGATTTGATATTGAGTTATCTAGGGGTGCCAGCTCTCAGTGTTTGTTGTTTGGTCATTAAAAAAAACAAACAAATGAAAAAAAACATTAGTTGCTACTACACTACACCTATGGAGGCAAGAACTGTTTGTTGAAGTTCAGACTTACGTCTGAATCACACCCTAGGGTGAAGAAGGAATAAATACTTGACACACTCTACATTTCATTCTTCAGTCCTCTTTTAGGACCATTCTGAATTTTGTAGAACAGATTTAAATATCCAAGCCATAAAACATATCAAAAACGGAACCTCTTAACCCTTCAAGCGTCTCACACACAACGCCTCAACACGTTGAAAATCCGTCTCGTGGGCGACAGTTTCCACACAACTTATCGTTTCAATAAACACGCCTGCCACGGCGAACCGTGCAAGTCCAAAAATTATCTTCACTCCCCAAGATACGCGCGACATATTTACGACCACGGTTTAGGGCATAAAACTAATCCCAGAGGGTGGCAGGACCTTTATTTCTAACATTCGTCACATAGTAGCCGTAAATTATCATACTCTGCTATGATATGACGGGGGCCTCCCATTAAAACGCGTTTGATTTAGATGGGGCTATAAAATTGATTTATGCTTTCACGCCAACAAACCCGTAGTACTGAAGCAACTATTATATTAACATTTTCGTGGATAACCTTTTCGGTGTTACAACGTTGTACGTGGGGAGCGATTCGTGCGAAAATCGACTGCATTGGTCATCGTTAGGGTTAAATATCGCATATCGGTGGTGAAACAAATTAAGTCTTTTATAATTGAAAAAAGTTATTCACTCGTATAGTTGCATGCATAGTTGATGACGCGCGAAATTGTTCTTTGTTTTTTGATGTTTAGGGTTCAATGTCGTTCGGTTTGGCTCTCCAATCAGGGCATTGTTTTTGGATATCGGTCCCATGTAATTTCGCGTACTTTATGACATTGTACTCAATATATGTTATGTTAGATGACAGTATATTCGATATAATGCGCTGTCGCATTGCCGATACAATTATTTTGTTAATTACCCCGTTTGGGAATACGTTTGCAAATGTGTTTACATTAGAATAAGTCAAACCAAAATGCAGCTACAAAATACTCGCTAAATCATCTACCTATAGTCTGCAATCTTAGCTTACTCGTACTAGACGTACGTTAGCCAATTAGCCGATAGAAAATCAATCCCAAATGTACGAGAGATATACCCAAGTATTTCATTTACGACGCTGGGATAGAGGTAATAAATATTTTTATCAAGCTGACTACCATTTCATGATAAAAACAAAGAAACCGCTGAAATATTTCGTTATTTATTTAAACTTTATTGCACTGTGAGTTGGAAAATTGGTGGACTGACAAGTGCCTCTGGATATTCTCTACCAGTCAACCGCTCGGGAATGCAGAAAGTTGAATTTATGAAATTTAAGTGTGTAAAACCGCCGAGGAGGCCTATGTCCCACAGTGGACGTCCTTTCGCTGATAATGATGAAGTGTGTATATTTTAAAACTGTGTTACTCTTCCTGTGTATAATGAAAATGCTCTACCGAATCTTTTGAAAGTAACGTCTTTTTAACATCAAACAATTGACACCTCAATTTTTATTCCTTTGCCCATAAAACGAATGGACATTAAAATGTTGGATTTAGTATGTGTTCTCCAATCCCATGACATTTAGTTTATCGCCTGGTTATGTCCCATGGGTGGATCACCAATGGGACTCGTATACATATGGCCTCAAGTAGTATAATGTCTATTTTAACTTGAACCGTCATGGTTTGAGATATTCACTTGCTGAGGGCTCTACCTAAAATTGTCTTTGGAATCTTGACGAGCTGACAAAAAATACATGAACAAGTAGGTCGTATATAAATAGCAATAGGGTTGAACATTAAAAGTTTGATAAAGTCATAAAGTGAAGGAGTGATGTTCCCGTGAGATTTTGTGTCCTTTGACGGCTTCTAAAGTGGTAATTTTGATTTAATGACAATTACTGGAGTACACACTTATGTTAATATCGACGGTTTTTAGTGATCGTAAAAGTGTAGAATGCAGGCATATTAATTTATCATCAATTATACAGCATGCTGTTTTCCTAGAATAAGGAAACATGTTGTCAACCCTAAATCAAAATGAAAAGGAAAATTTCTAATGTATTTTGACTCAAAAACATCTCATATTTAGCCTTGGAAATTCTAATTTGTATTTTTATTGCAAATGTTACGTCAAAAATGTTACAATAGTTTTTTTTTAACTACAGTATTTCAAAGGAACTACAAGTATGTAGAGTACAGATAGACCTGACTGGAGACCGAATACGTTACCCACTCGACTGAGTGCTTCAAAATCCCTGTATTATGCACCCTGAAACTTTTATTAAAACTTTTCAAGGGTTAGTTAGCTTTCCGCAAATATTCAAAAATGACCACACAATTTGAAAACAGATAAATAAAACGATTGATTAATTGGTAGACCGCATAATTATTTGTTGCGGTGCGCCTAACACTCAACACGCATGATGAGACGACAAAAATAAAATAAACTGTTGCAGTGTGTCCGTGAACTCGGTCATTAAGCGAAGTTGCCGGCAAGTGCGCTTCCCCTACGTAGTAAATCAATTTGTGTCACGTCATTCGTGACAGACTAAACACGCACACACACGTTATTTTTGTACACACATGAAACAAAATAATGTATTATCGTTTTATCAAAATTCTTAAAAGTGTTTTTATTTTTGTGTATGTATTTGTGTTTAAGCCTGGCCAAACAGTTAAGCAGAAAAATAATGAGAAAATAACTTAGTACCACTTTAAAAACTCAGTCATTGGTTAATGTCACTGACTAAAAGAACCATTTAATTTTAAACAGCAATATAAGACCTTTGCTTCGTCCCTAAAATTACGTCACCCAGGTTAAAAAACAGTCTTTAAGCCTACAAAATATTTTTTAGAAAACTATTCGTCCAGCCTAAACACCGAATACTCAACAACAACGTAGTAAAACTATTATGTGGCAGCGCGTACGCGTAACCCAGCCTCCGACAAACTTGCCGCGAGTGCTTCCCCCGACTACATAAATCAATTTGTCAGTAACATCGTGACAACGTCTCACGCACACACGCTTCTTTAGCGGTCCGTAAGAATTTTTTGAATGAGACCTTTTTAAAGCTGCTTAAGAATTGATCCAAAATTTTAGTTCGACTACAACACAATCATGTACATAATTGTTTTTTTTAAATGTTACTTTACTGTATTTAACTATATTATTTTTGATATCAAAACTTGTGTTAATGTAGAGTCAACACAGTTTTATAAATGAAATAAAAAAAATAAAGTGTCCGTGCCTTTTTTAAACGATGAGGCAGATAATTTTATGATTACATGATACATAAACCTAGTTTCATTGTTTATTAAAGTTTACCTCTAAAACCACAATCACAAAAGCTGTTTCACTTTTCAACGACGGAACTGTAACAGAAAATACAAAAGCCCCTCTTGCCAGGTTACCGTATAATTTCAACGCTGTTTCCATCCGAAAGAAAGGTACAGTGTGTAGTCTATGGGTTTGTCAATGGTGAAGATGGGTCGTAAATTTATGAATCACGATACTAGTAAACATGAATGAGATAATGCAGTGGATTCCATTGTGATCTTTGTTCTATTATGTTGGAATAGAGTAAGTAATAAAAAGTGATAGTGTGATTAACTTTATTGTACTATGGTATACCTTATTAAATTTATTGAGGCAGATAATTCGATAAATATTACAATAGCTGTGTGTTTGTGCTTGATAAAAGTCACTAGATAAGGTAATAAATCAAATAAAAATACGTTAGATAGTTAATGCAAATACATAAAAAAATTACTCGTATATTAAAGTAAAAAAAGTGATAATACTATCAGTTGAAGTAATTTGCTGTCCTTATACAGTCCTGTTCAGAATAGTTAGCAAATATTTATTGCTGGCAAGCTGTACAAACGTTTTTTTGGGCTACAAATCTCATTATTTCCAATTCACACTTATTTATTAGAAATATTATAAGCAATATTTCTCCGAGACCCTTGCACTCGCATTCTCAATGAAACGATCGGCCGATTACACTACGTGTTTACCCAATAATTCGATATGAGCGGAGTATTATTGCAAGTCATCAGCGGAAAGCTTTACTATGGTTACAAAAATATTATCCAAGAAAGAAAAAAGATCTAGTTAGCTAGTTCATTTTTTATAAAAAAAATAGCAGTTATGCTGTTTTAATGCGTAACTTAAACAAAGTATATAAAGAAATATAAAATCTTATGTGATTGTAACGATTTGGTCTTGAACTTTTATCAGCAAAATCATGTTTTACTAATGTACGAGTATGTATTCGTAATATTAAAATTAAATTAAATTAAATTGTCAAACAACGTTACGGTATATTTAAATTGTACTAACGTCTTAATATAGCTTGGAAGTTGTGCCTTGTTCCACACAAAAGTATCGCTTGCGATCCGGCCGCGACTCGTCATTTCTCGCATTGTCGTAATCCGCTGATTTACTGGCGACATTAATCAGGTTGACGGCCGATAGGGACTAAATCACTCCCAATCCAAATATGCAATCATCTTGCACCTTAAATACGTACAAATAGGTGCTAAAATCGATCAACAAGTCAAACCAAGATTGGTTATAGTTAACACTACTGCATGTTACAGCTTGTAATTCTTTTTGCGAATTTTGTGCAGATACACGCTTTTTTGTTTCGTTTGATGTTTTATTTGTCTAGCGCGTTCTCGCTGATTTATTTGACGTTTCCCGTCGCGCCCTTTTTAAGGGTTTGACTGCAACTTGAGAACGTTAAAATTTTCTATGGTGTTGAATTTTGAGTGAAATATGTACGAGATTTATTTTGCATTGTTGCAGTTTTGAGTTATGCGGCGGAGTAACGGATGCAGCGTTTTCGCTAACATTTTTGTTATTTGCTGTTTCACACCGAATTATAAATGTACGATAAATCCTGCATGGATTTAGTTAGAAGAATAAATAAACAGGGCAAAGGCAATTATGTAATTATCCTCACATTATGTAGATCCATTGAACACCATGTTAGGTACCATGAAATGAAATGTGTTCTTAAAGCATGTGCTATATTAATTTTAACTCTTTAACAAAAAGTTGTTTCGCAATTCACTAAAGGGTCTACAGTCATATTCATTTCCTTCTGGCTTTTCCGTTGTAAAGTAAAAATTGGTATAAGAACCGACGCAATACCTAAGTAAACAGTACTAAGTCATCAGGTCAGTAAGACCTACAAAGTCCACCGAATATTAGCACCATACGATTGTAGAAACACTTCTACAGCTTTGAAGATCACCGCCCGCGTTTGAGCTTGGGGTGACCAGCTGCAAGTATTTCGTAGGAAAAGTAATGGACTGGTATTGAAAAATATCAAAAATTTAATCAACCCTCAAAATAAAACATTACAATATTCTCACGATTTATTGTATTTAGCAAAGCATCATAATAATAAAAAAATACTTAATTTTACTCATACACAAGTAAAAACAAATAATTTACTCAACGTAATAATGGCCCATCTCCTGTCCTGTCCCAAATGTCCTAGCTCATGCACGCTTCAAGACCTACAGCAGGCAAACGCTAACGCAATCAACGTTGCACAACACTGGGCGAAAATATTATGATTGATACCAGTCGACTCGAAGAAGAAGAAGAAGAACGTTATAACAATACAGAAATTAGCGTAGTGCTCTACATTTATTGTTAAATTGTTTCATTTTTATTTTAGACAAATCTGAACGTGGCTAAAACACAGTCAATAATATAGGGCCTTACGTTATATTATTTCTGACGTAGTAAATGCGGCATTTGTTTTTTTAATAGTCCTGAAATGGCCTATAAGCCTGGTCACCTTAACGTCAACACCGGCCACTTTAGGCAATGCGTTCGCGCAGGCATCCGTATTTACATAGATCACTGTTTGGCGGTGATAAGTCGGCGCCTTTGCTTCTGTGACGTAACGTCAAGTGCGATCCAAGGTATGGTTTGTAGAAAAAATACTTGAAAACAAAAGTGCCGCTGTTTTTCGTCACAGTTCTACGGCTATGTTTAGACTAACTATGTTTGTAAAAGTGTTGAGTTAAAAAAGCGAACTCCTGATTCCCGAATTACTTAATGGAGTTATATTAAATAAATAATAATAATAGGTATAAATTGTTAAGATTGTTTGCGTTGTTTTTGTAACTTTCTTGTATTTTTATTGTAACATTAGTTCTTTTCTAGTCTGAAACACAGGTCCAGTTCCTACAGTTCAGACAAATACATCTTAAATTTTTTTGTTTTATGTTTTTTAAAGTAGTGTGTTTGGCTAAAAAGATAGATCTGCATCATTATATTTGTCTTTTAAAGCCGATGCAGTTGTTGCATGTTTTAATAGTGTTTTGTCACTATACAAACTTAATAATATAAATTGCACTTGTAAAAAGCAACTGTGACTCTGTGACAGACGAGGAATCGAACCCCGTGTCCTACGCTATCCGGGCGTATGCCTATACCACTCGGCCACCGTCACTTTAACAAGCCTGTTGAATTTTACACTGTCTGTTGTATAATGTGTTGTGTGTTGTAATCTGTGTCTGTATGTTTTTCATCTGTCACAGAGTCACAGTTGCTTTTTACAAGTGTAATTTATATATTTAAACCTTACTAAAATTACACCTAACGCTTAAGGAAGAAAGAGGAGTACCTATATTGTGTAAATGTTATAACATATCGATCCATTGCTCTTTGCTAGTAAACAATATTAAGGTAGATATCCTAAAAGAGTTGTTCTGTTGTCTCAAGAAAGCCCAAAACTGAAACTTCTGAAAAGTCGTTCGAAGAAAATATTGGCGCCTAACATCAGAGAAGCAAAAGAAAATATGGCCACCGCTCCGACGAATTAAACTCCCCCAATGAAGCAAATAAATTTATTTTATTTTCTTTCGCAGACGAAGTATTTGATTCACTCCCCCCTCCTAGAGTGATCCCGGGTGTTTTTTGTTCAACGTTGTTTAGTACCTCAGTCTTGAGGAGCCCATAAATTTTCAGAGTGCCTCCCCCTTAGTTTGTATGTATGTACAGAAATTTACTGCTAATTTCTTTATAATGGGCGTTAGTCTTTCTTTCGGACAATCTGCAGATTTATGATTGTTTGTTAATGAAAATAAGAAAGTTAATTAAATGAGACTACTTGCTCAGGACTTACTTAAATGGTTACTGAGATAAATTCACATTTTTAAAAGGCACAAGAATTGGAATTTGTGATTTAAAAGAACTTAAATATGCTTACTTTTAACACGCGTTGGTCAACTGCCAATAACAATTAAACTAAAATTTTATGGATAGCTAACAGGGCAGGCTTCTTCAGGGCGAGCTCGTTCCGTCTTCGACTCCATCTCAGTCGCACTTGGCTTGGTCTGGAGTCAAGACCAAACCCAGACTAAATAAAATATAAATAAATAAACGTTGTGTTTTTAATCTGTATAAAAGAAATAATTGATATTATTTCTTCGTCTGTCGTGAGACAAGGATCCAAAATCTCCGGGTCGAAAGGATGCCCATCTACCCTTTGAACCTAAAGCTCATTATACCATATATCCCCACGTCATAGAGACTAACCCCAAACACTATTAGCACAGATACCTTTTGAAATCAGACCTCATTTTGACCATCTACCCTCAACACAGCATCTAGTTAGCGAGTATCTACAAACGGGCAATAATTATTCATTGTGTTTTTAACAGGCGCACCAGAAGGCCGCGGAAATTGTAAGAGGCCATACTACCGAGCGGCGTGCGCTGAGCGATGTCGTAAAAATCGTTCTGCGGAAGCCGTGGAGAAGACTTTGTGTGTAAAAGTTTGGGGGTTGGAATTTATTATTTTATTGATATTAGGTATTGATTATTTTTTATATCTAAATAATAAAAAAAAAACAAATTTTAATCCAAAAATTTGTGCACGGATAGGAATTATTGGTTCCTTATTTAATTTTATAAGAATAAATAACACTGAATGTCAAAAAACTTCAAACCTGTTTTTACTACTCATTAATACTCATTAAATAAACATATTTCACAGATATTTAAAGCGAAGATTTATTAAATTTTACATCCCGACGTTTGAAACACTTTACATTGTTCGTGATGAGGGGTAGACTTACTACTCGGGTCTAACCGTGACCAACTTTGCTAGAATAGAATAGAAATATTTTATTGCCTTCGTTACAAAAAAAAAAGATGGTACAGAAATCTTAAAAATTGAGAATCATAAAGGAAAGCAAATGGCGAATGGCTTAGCTTGTGCTGATATGGGAAGTGATCCACTCAGCGCTGGTTTTCAGCATACTACACACTATAATCTGCGTAATATGTCTAATGTATGATATTTTATGGCTAGTTTTTTTTACAGCTGAATAAGAAAAGGCGTCTCCACACCACTGCTGTCCCGCACCCGAGCACAACCATCTCTTGACTTGTTAATGCCGCAGCCTACTATCTTAGCATATTGCAACACTCTAAATAACACCATTATTCCCAGGATCCGACCGGCCAAATATAGAAACGTTATCACCGGGAAAATATTTGATGGCTGCCCGGGAAAATTGAATTTATTATTCAGCTGTAATCAGACGGAAAGAAGAAGTGTGCATATTTATAAAGCCATTGACGAAGATGCGATCCCTGCTTCTGGATGGCACTGGGGTAACATAATAACATTGGGGGTATTAGAGAAAATTAATAACTTAAAAAATAAAAAAAACTCAAAAAGAAGTCACATCGATCCTTTTGTTTAATTTCTCCCAAACATGACAATCGCCATTACAACAACAACACTGAACTGTCAAAGGTAGCAAAGAGTAATCGAACAGATATGACACGTCGCTGGTTTTTAGTTTTCCGCCTAAGATTCGATATTAGTACTTACGTTTATATATTGTTTATTCGAGTGATAGGTAATGTTTTAAATATGAAAATATTTGATATTAGATCCTCAAAAATAATTAAGGGTCAATATATGCCTACCATCGCATTTGTGGTCTTCCCACAGGGCGTTTCGCTCCCCATGGTCTCCACTCAATAACCGTCTTACACCAGGAGTCATGTTTGCGGGCGACGTGGCCTGCCCATTCCCACTTAAGCTTCGCCACTCGCTGGATAACATCAGTAACTTTACTTTGCTCTCTTAGCCACTTATTTGTTTTGCGGTCTCGCAGTGTTACTCCTACCAGTTTTCTCTCCATCGCTCTTTGGGCCACTCGCAGTTTATTAATGGAGTCTTTGGTTAAAACCCAAGTTTCAGCTCCATACGTGAGCACTGGCAAGACACATGCGTCAAATATGCGAGCCTTTTGTTCCGCGGTGATGTTCATCCTAAGAGCAAAGTCTATCTTGGAGTACGCGGCCCATGCCAGACGTGTGCGTCTACTGATTTCGTTGACCTGGTTCTCTTTGCCCATTTTAATCTCCTGGCCAAGATAAATATACTTCTCCACTCTGTCAATAGTGGTTTGGTTTACTGTGATGTTTGGAGTATTGTCAGTGGAATTAGTCATGATCTTGGTTTTTCCTAAATTCATTTCCAAACCTACTTGTAGTGAAGCATCACTTAAATCTTGGATCATGGTCTGAAGATCAGTAGGACTATCAGTGAGCAGGACAATGTCATCCGCGAACCGCAAATTATTCAACCTTTTGCCTTCTATCTCTAGACCAAGGTTTTCCCATTGTAGATTTTTGAATATATCTTCCAGGACGAGGGTGAATAATTTTGGTGAGAGGGTATCTCCCTGTCTTACTCCTTTCTCAATATTTATTGCCCTGGTTTCTGGCGGAATATTGACTTTCATCGTAGATGTTTTGGTGATGTAGTCAATGAGCTTCGAGTACCTATGGTCTATACGAGCATTCTGCAGTGATTGAATAATAGCCCAAGTTTCGACACTGTCAAATGCTTTCTTGTAATCGATGAAAGCCAACCACAGAGGCATGTTATATTCCGTGGTTTTTTCGATGACAATTCGCAGCGTCAGAATATGGTCCATGGTGCAAGACCACAAATGCGATGGAGTGATGGTATAAAGAGAGAAGCCGGGTCGATGTGGATACAGGTGGCTCAGGATAGAAGAGACTGGCATAAAAGAAAGGAGGCCTACACCAAGAAAATGGTAGAAGAAGGCTGAGAAGAAGAAGAAGAAGATATGCCTACCAATATTATAACAACATAATTTGTACTTATCTAACAATACAACTGCTGTCAGTACAACATACAGATTTTTACTTAAAGTCAGTTATTTGCTAGTCTTGTAATATTGTAATATTGTAAAATTCCATTGTTATGCGACTCTCGGCATTCGTTTGATACCTGACTGATTACAATAAGATAAACTCAAATAAATCCTACTGGCCGATTTTTTTATTAGACAGTAATTAATTCATTTCTACCTATGAGACTTTTGTTTGGCATGTCTGTTTTTGGTTGATCTTTGGTTTTCTATGGAAATTGTGAGAAAACTTAAATTAATACTTTTATGCCTCAAATTAATCATTGAATCACTTAGATTTACTACAAACAATTTAACAAAATTATCGCTGTCAAACTAGGTGAAAATACGGGCACATAAACACATATTTACGTAATTTATCTAATTCGTCTTTTGACGTAAGGAACGTTTTGACGTGGTAGTTTCTGGTAACAGACTAAACGCAGATGCTCCATCTGGCTTAAACTTACCGTACCACAAAATTTGTTCTTAACAGCCTGTCTAGTGTAACATAGAGGTCGTTGTAAATTCGTCAACTCAATATTCGTTGATAAATTATTCCAATAAGTTGGTGTTCAACCAATGGAACCAAAGGGTTCCATTTCATATTCCATAGATACCCTAACTAGTGTTTATGGAATGCTAACGCATTTATAGTATAAAAATGGTCTGTATGATCCTTCTTAAATATGGGAAACCATGGCGATCCTGTGTTTTAAAGAGTAGGTAGACATTGACAGTTAATAAAAACCACTTGATAAGCTTTTAAAACACGCCATCTCGTCCCAATTATAAAGGCGCGTACACACCGACATTTGGCGCCGGCGACCGAGAGGAAACGATAAATAACGTCATTAAGTGAAAAAGTGTCGCCAGCTGACGACTGACGTTAATGCGAAGCGACTGTTCGGTGATCCGTGGTGACGAAAAAGTTGAACGGATTTTGACGAATTGTGTCACATTTTGCCAATGATCCAAATAAGTGAGAATTTATATTGTACATTATAATTAACTTTAGGTACAAGAAGCATTGAACTACTATTACTAGCGTATGGAACCGACACCACGAAAAAGCCCAATAAAGGCTTTCTATGTATTGAAGAATTGACGCCATTGAGCATCAACGCATACAAACGAAACGATATTTATTTTATTTATTTTAAAACTATATTGCACAAGTAACAGTGTTCAAAAGGTGAACTTAATGCTAAAAGCATTCTCTCCCAGTCATACCTTTAGGTCATGCAGAAAGATTATCATGAATGAAGATTTTAAGACACGGTATCATTTTTGACATTCAAATTTCAAGGAATACAATCTTGTCATAAAGTTACAGCTTCTCTAAACAACTCACTGACTAGAATTAAGTGAAATCCATTTTGATCTTAAGTATTATCTGGCGGTCAAACCTTTAGTTAGGCCATGCAAAAAATTAGCAATGGGTGATTTACTATTAGAAAAAGGATAAAAAGATAACTATGTTGGTACATGGATATGGATAAACCACGTTCGGCATTATCATCGGCAAATGCAAATTATGAGGTTCGTAAATTAGAAGTAGTCTTTTAATTTTGATTTTGACAATTAGTCATAACTTTTTTTAATAACAATCCGTCGTTTTCTTTAATATTGTTATGATTATAGATGTTATATTTTACCCTGAAATTCACACACGTTTTTTAATTTCAATATCGAATAACTTTCGCCCCATAAAATTCCGTCAAGGGATAACATCCAAAACAGTACCCTTGTTAAAAATGGACATAAATCAGCAACAAATGGCGTCTAAAATACTTCACAGTTGTAAATCTATCAAAAATGCTGCCATAAATAACGGGACATCTCTCACAAGCGTTTCGGGAGTCTATGGATATTGCCTCTATGGTTTTGAGATGGTGATTTACATTTACCCTTTTTACCCTTTCTTAAGTGTGGGTAAAATTGAATGAAGAAGTGAGAATTGAAGTTAATATGTTGAACTAAAATTACCAAATCAAGTTCATAGCTTTAGCTAAAAGTAATAAAATCTTTAACATTTTTTACCAAAAACTATTAACACGTTCCGGGACAGTGAACGCCTACAGGCGTGAAAACAATAAATCATCTATTGTGTCTGGAATAGTGTCCTGGAACGTGTTAACTTTTTATATGACGTGAGTGTGTGTTTAGTTTATCAATTAAAGTTTTTATCCTACTATTCTAATTAAACTTCAGTTCAGATTAAAGTTACAATACTGAATTTCAATTCATTAGTTCGTCAGAAATTATTCGATTAAAGTTGTCGTAGCACAAAAGCAAAACTTCCATTCAAGTATGATTGTGAGACTTGCAACGCCACCTATTGGCTCGATCAGGAACTATGCTTAGTTTACACTTGACTCGTGCCGCGAGAACCAAGCGTTTGGTGTACACTTACAGTCGCGAACACAAGTGGTATTAGATATTTTGTTGATAAAATATTCAACTCTACTAAATGTAATTTATAAAACGTAGTAATTAACTCTTCCATCAAATGAAGAACTAATATTTGCCGAAGACAAGAATTATTAAGATCGATGCATAATTTTTAATATCGTGGTTACTTGTTTAAATTACATGTAGTTCGGTCATGTACCTCCAAATTTCAATTTGAAGATGGCACCCCATGATGATGATGATGTAGATCGGTTTAAGTTAATGAATTAGTATATAGTTTGATGTGGTTATGTCATTAATACAAACATAACAATTAGGAACTTTAGGTACTTAAATAAGCAGTACTTAAGTAATTATTATAATCACTCGGATATTGATGGCTTAAATAAAAGGTTACATATATTTTGTTTTCCAAAACTTGCCTAGCGCTTTCCTCCCAGCCTATACGTCGGCTAGTTATCAAAAAGCGCTGCAACCTACAATTTGTGTGCAAAGAGCTTCACTTATCTACCCGCAAATACAACTGAAGCCTCGAAGACACGCCGCTTAGTCGCATGCTTAGCCATAAACTGTTTTAAGTCACCGCTGTGGTTACTGTTTGTATAAGAATGAACGAGGTTAATGATTGTGTAAGAATAAACACGCTTCCGAAATACGGGTTTTGATAAGTTTATAAAAAATACATATATGATCAACATAATATAGATGATGTTCGTTGGTAAATAGGTTAGGGAGGTTAGGAATTAATAGGTTAGGGAGTTTATACATGTTTTCAAAATGGTGATTAATTTATTTTACTCTGTTCACAAAAATTATTAAAAAAAAGAACCAGTAACGCGTTCTAAAACTCTATTTGGTTGTTGCAATCAAAAAGCTTTCACTTGTTTCAATGCCTTACAAAAATTAAGACACTATTCACGTTCTTCTTAATTTAATTTGAAATATATAAAAGAAAGTCGTGTTAGTTACTCCACTTAAAATTCAAGAACGGCTCAACCGATTTAGCTGAAAATTGGCAGGGAGGTAGTTTAGAGCCAGGAGAAGGACATGGGATACTTTTTATCCCGTTAGACGGGGCCAGGCTGGGGTGGGATGGGGCCGGGGCGAAACGGTAAGGAGGTAGCTTAGAACCAGGAGAAGGACATAGGATCCTTTTTATCCCGTTCAACGGGGCCGGGGCCGGGGCGAAACAAAGTTCGCTGGGACCGTTATTTTGAAATTAAAAGTATTTTTTAACTTATGCAAGCACCTAGCGCTTAATAATGGTAGCACATCGCTAGTCTGTATGTACCTTACGTTTTAACTTTTGAAGCATTATTTTCTTCATAAGTCCTAATAAGTTTAAACTTTTAAAACAGTTATTTCTTCATAAGACCTTCAACATTTACTAGACTTACAACTCTTTAAAATCTATAACAAAACTGACCCCAACCCCCAAGCTGCAGCACTACGAAGCATAAACCCATCAGTCAGTATTAGTCCGTCCAGCGCCATAAGTACTAATTAGGAGCGGCTCAAATATTATAAATTCATCCCCAGCGGGCCAGGGAGGCTATAAACAACCACACTATAATGGCTTTTGAAAGCAGGTTCTTTGAAATAAAGACTGTTAAATAATATGGGTACGTCAAGTAGCTAGATTTTACGCAATATTACAGGTGATATATTTTTAAGTAACTATTTATCTAAGTTTATTATCTAAAATAGATCAGAATAACTGATGAGATGATTGTAGTAGTACAAAAGCCTGAGACGTTATACGTTTTTAAAAGAAAGAAGGAATGGATTTATTTGCTTTTGTAAAAGGGTACATTTTCAAATGATGCACGTTTTTGAGTTGTGTCGAGCAAGCATAGTTGAAATGCGGTTAAGCGCGAGAGAGTTTGACCGTGCACAATTTATTAGTAGTAGACTACAATCCGACAAGGAAATTTCCTGAAATAGAAATATATTTTTTCATTAATTACATCGCAATGCCAATTTGCCGACTCAAGTGGCTGAGTGGGAATTGAACTGCCTGGAACTTGAACGGATTCTTCTTCTTTTTACGGATTAAAACAGAGCATAGTACATCTTCTCACGCTACAATGAAACCCCTAACAGCCTGCGCCTAAAATAACTGACACTTTATATTAAAAATCCGTGATAAACGTCCAATCATCTTCCATTGGCCATCACAACTCAAAATTCAAACGTGTGTCGAATTCCTAATCTCCTCCCCTCCCTCTCTCTCTCTCTACCCGTCGTTACCGCACAGAATTTATTGTTTTTCATCTTTGAAATCTTAGCGTGGAATTGTATAAATCATGGGTTAATGCGGCAGCATTATACAAATTCAAATTTATAACCCGATAAAATTACGAAATGGCCGATAGGGTGACACCCCACCGGCCGGGATCGCGAAACTAGATGCTGTAATTCATTAAGCATTTTAGGGTTTTTGGTGGTGTGCAAACGGTCTTAGAAAAGTTTTAATTAGGAATGAAGATGCTGAACGTCTGAAAGGTAGGATTTTTGTAATGTAGAAGCAGTTTGATACTTTCTCGATATGCTGGTTATATTATTATTATAAATAAAAAATATTTACTCAATAAAACACACTTTTACGGATTGATTTCGCGAACGTTTATTTTTATTTAATGCCTGAAGTTTCGAAAAAATATTTAAATTATTATGAATGAAAGTTCTCCTCAGGATTTGAAACAATATTTTGGTTTGTCATACTCCGATTTTATGACTGACCTGGTATAGCAATTAAAAAAGTTCTTCAACATGAAATAAATCTCAATTTTTATTTTAGCATAGGAATGAACCTCGCGAGTCAATACGCGAAAGTTTCTGTATTTAGTAAGAATCACATAAATTATGATTTACCATGAAAAAAAAAACATTTCCAAATGACATTTTCAGCAAACATTAGCAGAAGCACGTAATCCGAACGCAAAGCTCGCAAATTAACTCGGCATCTCAAAAATGGAATATCGATATCGAATCGATTCCGATAAGAAAAAGCCTCGCAATAATTTCACCCAATTATTATCAGCCTCTTTGATTTATTCCGTTCTGAGTGTAAACCTCTTTTCTTTGAGTTTAATTGAATGATCAAATCGGTTTAAATCGAGTATTGTCTCGATGAGACAATGGAATCAATCGATGACTGTGCGGTTGGGAATCGCTGTTTAGATCTGATTTTTAACTGGAAATTGGCCTAGTTTACTTTACTTTCTAATATTTCAAATGACCAAATAGACTTGTTCACTTTATCTTCATTGAAAAGAAAATAAAAGAAATATTACAAAAATAACATACATGACCCAAATAAAAGAAAAAATGGATGTAGAGTCGTACCAACAGTTCAAGAGTTGGCATGGTCTAGACAATAATGGAAGAAGCTCCACCGACAACAGCTAAGGTCATGAGTAGAGTAAGGGAATGAGGAAGAAGAACTTCATCAACTATAACAATCTTTCGGTTGGTATTGATAATGCCATTAGAATTATTGACATTTTACATTGAAATCAACAAGATTTCATTTAATTGTAAGGTAAGCGTGTCACCAATGTGATTTTTGCAAATGACGTAATATCAAACTATCATACTAAGTCCTCAAAAATCGCAATTTACTTTCATTTAAGAAAATTAACATAACCACTCTAATAGGACAACATAACTTTATAATAATATACCTGTTCTATAACTATGGGCTCAAAAGGGTTTTTGAACAATACAAGCACATTCTTTTTGATACACGCACCTTTACACAGAGGAATAATCTAATCAATTCGCTTAGCCATATAAATAAACTGCATTAAACATAAAAGATATGGCCATAATCCCGACCGAGTGACGGGATCAAAATATAACAAAAAGCTGTATTTTGATATATTTATCGGCGTTTTTTTATGCCACGGACATTTAGTGTCGAATAAACATGACTATTTAGTATGCTTTTATGAAGTTTTATATCACGCTTGCTAAGTATGGAGAGGGCTTCTCTAAAATTCTCATTCTGCTAACTGTATTCTGTTATGTTAGCATAGTCATGGTTTTACCTGAGTATCGAAAAAATCATATCCAGTTTTACTAAGGAAACTATTATCGATGTATTAAAGTTTCTGTGATATTTCTGCTTATTTATTTCACAATCATTTCTGCTTAGTCCAAAGGTATGACGGAAAGAGAATTCCATAAGGAGTTAAGTCCACCTTTTGTACAAATGTTGGTTGTCCAATAAAGTATAAATAAATAAATAGATATTTCAATGTTGATTGCGGTTGAGTTCATAGATTTACTTGGATTATACAATCATGTAGTCTTGTGTGAAATCAAAGGCTGAGCATGCTATGCCATTTTTTTATTTGAAACACAGAAATACATATTCAAACTTTTTTATTCCAACTTTAAAATCTGCGCTCTGGTATCTGCAGATAAAATAAGATATCCTATTTACCTAATCTTCTTTTTTGCAATAACTTTTTTATTAGAGATTTAGTTACTAGAGGTAGATGACGAAATGCAATCATGGCCTCTAACGAGAAGCATGGGGCTTTACGTGAGAGTTCGAGTTCTGTTAAGGTTAGGTTTGAATAGTTGTCAGTATTTTTTGCTTTACTTTTTATAATATAAGACTTCTTTTTCAGAAGCTCTTTCCACACTAAGTAAGCAGCGCCCTTACCGCTCGGCTGATTGCCCACGCGCATCTTTCGGTCCCACGAGCCTGCGCTAGCGCATATTTCTGTCTCTGTTTTTACTCAAGAAATAGTAATTTTATTTCTGCAGTCAAGCAGTGCGGATTCTTTTCAATGTTGGATAGATAGAAAGTCTCGATACCTAAGTATTGTTGACATGATCAGTCTTCTATTTTAAGAGTACTTTAATTATTCTTATCCAGTAAATAAGTTCAGGGCTTGCAAAAAGTAAAATTTGACACTGAAACTAAAATATCAGAATATATAGGTATTCGTTGATGCAGTTGTGACTGCAAATATTTTAAGTAGTAAGTCCTTTTCTAAATCGACCAAAACTAAATCCTGTAAATGCAACTTCTGTGCGACTGGGATACCCATTTAATATTTTCTATAAATAACCAAAAAATGACAATGTTTAATTACCTTTGCGTCTGTCAAATGCGTGTCCGCATGGGTCATTTACCGGTCTCGTTTCAGCGGATTCTTTAAATTTTGGACTTTCCGTTGTCGGCGTAGAGTTAAATTTTGCGTACTCATTATTATAGTCTAGTTTGTGACAGTCTTTGAAGTTGCAATAAGTCTGATGGATCTGCCTACAAATAGATTGACTAAGACAGATTGGGCAGTTTGTATAATGGCGGATTTTATTGCCAGTTAACTTTTGATGCGAGCTTTAATTATCAGTTAGTGGGTACTTATTTTAGACAGATGTAGTTGCTATTTGTAGCTTACGAGTAATCGTTAACTACCGGTTACGGTACATACTACATTGTCTGAGAAAACACATATCGCCGCTTCGCTACAAAAGTGTACAATCTCAAAAATACCAAACTTTAGAGGAGAGCGTTTTGAAAGTTTAACAATTAATAAAAGCGTCATTTATAAAGTTAAGAAGTAGATTTTTTTATCTAAAAATAATTCAATCCTTTATCTTTCAAAATAATATTTTATTGGATAATATTAAGAAAACGTATATATGAAAAAAAATCTTTAAAAAATACTTGTTTTGACTTTAGCTACTTTTTGAGAAAATATCTGCTCATAATTTAGTTAAGTGATAGTTTATTTATGAAGAAAACATAAAAAAGATGGCGTTTTCAAATGAAAAAAAAGCAACAATGTAACATAACATTTAACATTAAACCTGTAAATTATTAAAATCTTCTACAAAATAAAGAATTAAACATTATTACTAGGTATGACTTAAACTTTTAGACGTTTATCATCACGGCACACTATTATGCTTTTAATAAAACAAAAAATTTTAAGTTTTTCCGAGTAATAAAAATATTATAATCTCTGAGATTTTTACTTTCTTCTTGACAGAAAGTATCTATCAAAATATTAAAACAGAGCTACGACCCGCTGGAACTTCTGAGCTGCTATAGCATAGCAGCTAAGATCACTCTACATACTGGATAGGACGAAACATGTCCAGAAGATCTCGTCATGGTATCCAAGGGCTGGATCACAAGTCTAAAATAGATTAAATCTGCGGCTTTCTCGATGCTAAAACGTGAGAAGGGAAGTGCAACGTTGCGAGATACATCTTTCGGACGCGAGGGAAGAATCCTACGCGACGGTTGCACATTGGAGGCTCACCTACAGCAACAAGGAAGTAGAAGAAGTACTGGTGGCATCACGCGCGAAGGTCCCAGATTGGAGCTTCAAGCAGCATTGATTGAAACAAGGTTTGCGAAGGCCATCGAGCAAAGAACATTGACTTCGCATCAATGACACTGTCTACTGGAGTGACTTGCAGACAGTTTTACTTATGTTGGCTGAGAAACGGAATTCGACGCTACACGACCCTTGTAGCACACCGGCTCGGCGAGACTACCCAAGAAGCGAGCTTAACAGACGTGGCAGTGGGTTCCTGCAACTCACCAGAACTTAACTGATGTGGCAACACGAGCCGGCTACGTGCCAACGTCAAAATAAGATCCATGGATTGGAGTCATTTCTAGAGAAGCCTAGGCGAGACTGGCCACGCCCAGAAGAAAGCAGCAATGACATCGCAACCGAACTGCTATACGTTATCACTGAAGAACAGAAAAAAGGGGATGCAGCACAGCCTGATATCAGCCGATTGGATCCAGGGCAAGAGTACTGCAGTTCGTGGACTGTTGACGCAAGAAGAACACTGCGCTCAGCCACGACCATATCGAGAAGGCAACGAATCTCGGGCTGCGACGAGGACAACAAGACTCGTTTCCTCAATAAATAGACTGCACGAAGAAAGGCATTCTTCATCGCTTCGACCTATTGTTGGACTACTACTATACTTCAAAAGCTCAATGGACGCGCGCATAAGGCAAAAGTGCCTAAAACAACTAGGCGACCCATACTACTGGACGGTCGTATACAGTATACAGTGGTTGGGTTATAAAAGTGCTCAACAATAAATCCATAGTATCAGTCAGTAAATTAAATCAGTGTAGTTTCATTGGGACCTCTTCAGTGCCTAGCAACAAGTATTTAAGATCATTCTACAGACCATTCGCTCTGGGCCTCTACTCCTTCTCCATGGCCTAACTCCAATGGAAGTAATTTCGAAATAGTCTTATTAGATTTGTCATCTTTACCATTTTTAAACTATACAATTTAAAAAAGTATCTTCTATTTCCAGATATTTTTTCGTCAAAACTAAACAATTCATAAATAATACAGTTTATTAGTTCAATATTTTATCGTAAAAACTGCATAATTTTTAGTATGTATTGTCTTTCTGAAAAGATTTGGCTAAATGTGAGGCCACTTTTATCACAAATACCATTCAAAAACGATATAATATAGTATTAAAGAGAATTATAACTTACCTTTAGGTTGTAATTTCGTTATTTTTTACTTTTTATGAGAAAATACTACGTTGATTCTACGGATGCTTTGTCTAAACTGAAAAATGATTTCTTTTTGTGCAAAAAAGATGCAAAATCGCGCTAATTCAAAACTAAACATTAGATCCCCTAGCGGCGATTTTGCGAAGTAGCCTTTTTAGTCACTATTGAAGAGAAACATTAGGTGATCCTGAGTATTTCTGTATATATAACTCGATTTCGCAAAAATTTCGTTTTTGTATACTTTTTGTGAGAAGCGGCGATATGCTAGGCCATGAAAACGGAAAGAATCTTTTAAAGATAGAAAGATTGTTTAAGCTGGCTAACTTAAAGAATAAAACTCATAATCTCAATTTATATAAGTTTGCAATGTAACAAAAAAATAATGCGCTCTTTTTTATGAAATTTCATTGTACACATATATTAGTTTACTCACTTATGAATATGCTTTCTGTTCTGGTACCTATATCAACCACTTCATTTGAGGTTTACTTTCAGACAATCTTTTTCAGACAGCAACTCAAACTCCACATGACCTCACAAAATATTGGAAAAATAACATTGATTCCGGAAAACGTTTTCATGTGTTAATTTCATAAAGGCCAGATTCATGCCCTGGCAGTTAAATACTTGCATAACAATTCCAAGTTCGCCATTCCATCCGATACGTTACCACTTCTAACCATGCGTTTTCAATAACTGATAACCGTCGGTTAGCGCGAGGTTAATGAGATTACTGTTATTATTTATTGTTAATTGTCTATAAACTATGGGTTGGCGCAATTAACTGCATGATTCCGATCGGTTTCCATTAAGGGCGGTTGGCGGGTGTTGTTTCACGAAATTGGGTCCAGCCTTCTGGGCAATGAGGTGGGTTGTGATGCGCAGTGTTTTTAAGATGGTAAGGAAAATAGATTGCTTGAAGATGCACCTTAAGAATTGTCTAGCTAGATACTTTTTAAGATGTGCCTGTTTGTACGGACATGGTAAAGAAGACATTGTTGATTATTTATTTGGTATGTAACACTCGGTTTAAGGGTACTATCTTTTTATTTAAAGAAAATAATTAAGAAAAGCACTAGATATGCAGCGTAGTTTTATAAGAAAAAAAAGTACCCATTCATCTCAGATTACCCTGTATAAAAAAAAGATCGACGAAGTATTATTGACGTGAATGCAAATTCCACCACTCACTAACAGCTCTAAATTACAACACTTGAATCAATTTATAGTTGTTAGAACTTTTGAAATAGCCCTGCAGTTACCAAAGTTACCAGGTCAGCATTCAGGAAGAAAAATGATATGAAAATAACTGGCCACACCATAATTCTCGTACGTGAGCACTCGGAAGCGTGTACATTTATTTTTTCATTTACACGAAAAATTCGTATTGTAACGTGTAAAAGTGTCAACATATTTCATTTTATGCCGGATCACTTAGCCCGGGCCTGTGTCCATTGTCGCATTTCAAATCAAACACAAAATCTTCGTACTTACGAATCTGTGTTTAGTTACAACGCTGATTTCAAGTCTTGACTAAATTAGCCAAGCGTAGCCAAAAGAAGTTTGTTCACGCTGACATAAAAAAAAGTTTATGAACGTTAGCGCGCGTAGTGGTTAATGAAACATTAACGCGGGTAGGTAGTGAGTTTTATTTTTTGGTGTGCGAACAATTAGCGTTTATGAAAGTGCGTAGTTCGAGCGCATTCAAACTGCAAATCTTTCTTTCGCTTTCTTAGTTACGGACGCTTATCAAAATTCATATCTCGTCCAACAGTGGACAAGAGTCAAGCTCGCGCTGCTGTCTCGATCATCTCCGATATCACTCAAATTCCTAAAATTTTGACGTCACGTCTTATTTCTCGTGTCGTCCAACAGTGTACACGCGTCCCCACTAGTGGCCTTCGTCCAGCCTGCACTGTCTAGATAGTGGCCGATGATTTAACGCTCAACTTTTGACACAACTAAGCTTTTTGGACACGCCGCCTCCCGCCTATAAATAACATCTTACGTGAATTTTAGGAGGGGTGTAAGGGCAGAGATAGAGCGATGGTGCTAGGCTCGAACCCTGGGCAAGTCAAAGCCTAGACCCGAGTGTGGTTAAAAATATTCTTAATTATTAATTAACTTTAAAACTTGAAAAAAAAATACGGAACAATATGATTTAAGTACTTTGAAATGATGCCTAATCGACCTAAATCTACCCAAAGTTCAAGTATTTTAATAAAAACGACTGTCTTTGCCTTAAGGCAAATAAATTGATAACATTTTTTTTTTGTACCACTCTTCTCATTTATTACTTATGTTCCACGACTGATTAAACTCTCTGCATTACCAAGCGGTTGACTGGTAAACAATGCCATAAGACATTAAGTCCGCCAATTGTACAACTTATAGTGCAATAAAGTTTAAATAAAATATGTAAATAAATAATATTTCGAAGCTGGGTGCATATTGCAATGTTGCTTTGACATTTTTAAGCAGCTCTGCTTTTGAACGGATTAGCAAATTCGTATTGAGATTTCGTATTACCTACTCAGGAGATTAGTGTGAGCAATACTTTTAATTATAATTTGGGAATTAAACTGCCTGGAGCTTTAACGGATTACAGCAACATAGCAATGCGCCCTCTGGAAGCCCAGTGACTAAATACTGGAATAGTTTAGAATATATTAGGGAACATAAATACTTAAATTAATATTTCAATTAATTCCCCAAAAATTCCAAGTATTTAGTCACCTTTAGTATTTATTTTGAGAACGTAGCTACGACGAGTGTTCGCTTAACACGTTCCGGAACACTACTCCAGACACAATAGATGTTTTATTGTTTTCACGCCTGTAGGCGGGCACTGTCCCGGAACGTGTTAAGAAATTGTTTTTTTTTTTAAATACGCTCATAGCTTAACACAATGACTTCCGCCACCAAATCTATGTTTTGGTGTCCCCCGATAAAGGCAGGACTGTTCATATTTCACGCATTTGTTTGACGGTGGCACGCAGCGAACGGATACATCTATGGAGCTACTACCCGCTGTTTGTCCCTTAGTTTGCGAGCGCCTTGTTATATTCTTATAATTTCGTTGGGTCCTAAGTCTTCACTGGATGAGGTTTGATAAATCCAAGCTGTAGATATTGTCTACTTATTAGTGATAGGAAAGTGGTGAAATGCCCTTTCTCTCTCTCTTTTCCTTGACACACACGATAGTTAAAATGGTACCGGTACAGTAACTAGTACTATAAAACTCTGAACACTTATGTTACATGACAAAGTAACAACTTAAAAAAACAACTTTGTTACTCTGACGTACATACGATAGTAATGAGCACATACACTTTGAAAACTGCCACACACATTTCATATGGTCTTTTTTGAGTCTATGAAATTCTTTCATAGATCATCGTTTCTCTGTTGCCTCGTGATTTGTAGCGTCCAGTGACGCCGACCCTTTTTTATTTACTGCGCTTTTTACCAGAAACTTACTTTTATGGAGGGGAGTGGAGGGAGTGCGACTGAAGTGTGTAAGAATGTAAGTAAAAACTGGTGAAAACGCGCTACAAATTACATATCTTAAAGTGTGTTTAAAAGTTACGTTATTAGTTGTTAGGTTTTGATAAGCTCGACTGTGGCGTAAACAGTCTGTAGGGCCTTGCTAAGTCCCTTCCTTTGACATTTCATCAATTGACACCCCACACTCATTGGATAAAGCAAAAATATATTTCTCAATTCTATGTATGGGAGCATCTCATATTATGTCATTATTTTATGTATGGAAATCGTAAAGCGGTTAACAAGATACACCTTACCTACCAAGTTTTAACTGTATAATGCTAATAGTTTCAGAATGAAGTGGCTGTGTCATACGGACGGACAAACAGCCAGACTTGACGAAACTATTATTTTTCCGGTTTTTTGCTATTCGGCTACGAAACCCTAAAAAGACAATATATTTTATCTAACAATAATATTCTAAACAACGCATCAAAGATATGAAACAAAACACAATCACAGTTGACTCGTCAATTCCATTCGCACAAAACATCGTGCTTCAGACGAGCACGAAAATAAAAACATTTCACATCATTCCGCGCATTTGCAGGCAAAACTATAAAATAAATAAAAAGCGAAATGTTCGCATAAATGTTTGACTATCTAAATCGTCGGTCAAGCGACTGTGTTGTTTGTAGCGTGAAAAAGAATGGTCAATTGCGAGAGCTATGTTTTGTTTGAGAGTTCCGTACAAAATATACATAACCTAAAGAAACAAATATAACATTTTTTCTTATAAGTTTAGGTAATGTAGGAAATCTTCTAAACCATTTGCTCGTTTTATTGTTTTATCTAGGTGCAACATGCATAAAAGTGGTGAATAAAGGGCAAACAGAAGGCCACGATAATGTTAATAAGCTGTTTATTTTTGTTCACTTAATCCAAATTGCAGATACTTAAAAAACAGTGGTGAAATAGTCAACCACGGTCAGGGGCCTGAGGATAGCTTTTCATATAAAAAATTACTCCCTTTTGTTGCTGTTTTCATCACGATCAGCGGAACCCTAAATATAATGAAGCTTCACTTTGATGTGAGTATTGTGAACGCCCGTCTTTTTGTAGTAGAGGCTTCATGAATGTCCGCTGGACATTTTCCATGCGTGCGCCAGAATGGACGAAGGAAAGTTTTGTAAATGGATGAGCCCTGTTTGTTTTTAAATTTGTTAGTAAGTCTAAGACCTATCTAGATAAGAACTCTAGGTATGAAGTGTTGTGTCAAGCCGACACAATATACTTAGGTATTTCCTATTTACTTTCGATCGAAGTAGGAAAATTAGAGGATTTATTAAAGAATGATTTTGTTTAAAGAAGCATCTATTCCTTAACTAAGCTCAAAACTGTTTAAAAGTAACTGAAGATTTATCAAAAACTAAGTTTAAAAAATATTGGACACCGAATGATACAGGGTGACTTTGCAAGGGGTGACCAAATTCTAGGAGGTAAATAAGACCATCAATACATACTACTCTTACTATGGGGTCATGGTGGAAAGCTGTAATAAAATTACCGATGTCACATACAAATCAGTCAGCTATAACGGAGAGTCAGATTTTTTTTAAAGATTCAAATGATAGCAACTTAAAAGTTGCAGGTATTGAATGGACTCATTCATCTCCAAAAAAGTTGCAAAGTCACCCTGTATGTATACCCTATCTATTCTTTTAGTAAATCCGTGCTCAAATTCAGTGCCATCTCGTTCAACTTTCTTTCGGCCACCCTCACACTCTGATGAACACTAAATGTTCAATAAAAATACATCATTATAATAAAAAGGACAATTCGTACGAAAATCTGTGATCTTTGAACAACTTACACCGTTTAGGACAAAGGAATGGTCCTTATCAGAATCAAAATAAATGATATAAAATTGTATTACTGTCCTACACAATTTTTTTGAGAAAACAACATCAACACTCTACATGAATACAGTCAATTTTAAGACAAATATGCATTTAGGGGTATACACTTACTATCCATGTTTACTAGTTTGAGAATTTTGGCTAAGCGATAATATTGTCTTTACGATAAAGAAATATAAAAGTGACTCTACTTGTTTCCCTAATTACATCAAAATATAATAATATTATTGTGAACGCAAAGATGGTACAGTTGCAAGACCTTCACTGCACTCCACTTCACTGATGATGCGAATATTACTTTTCAATTTTATGTACCTTAAAGTAGTTAAAATTTTAATACCTTGAATCAAGGACTCAACGATACTTTTAAAAACAGCTTAGTTTAAGAGATCCTTGTTCATGTTTATCCGGGACATTTAGATCTAAATATCACATCAAAGTGCTTTTGGGTTCGAAATTGGGTTATAACCCTAAAATTTTCAAAGTTAGAGTGAACAAGCTTTTTCTGGGTAAGCTTGCTCCATCGTCGTCTCTGTCTATGCCACTGGTCTAGCCTGGAGACAATAGCGAACCCATTTCAAATAATAAAAAAAAATGTTTTATTTTTATTGAGTAAAATACCCAAAGGAAAAATAATTTTGATTACTACTATTACAACAGCTTTTAAGGTAAAAAAAAAAAAGGTTTTCAAGGTGTTTCACACAAGATAAAGGTGTCGATGACAGCGAAACAACTTGATATTAAATGCGCCTTCACATTAGAGCGACAGCAGCGCGACGCTCTAACTGATGTGAAGGGCTTACTGCTGTCATTTATGTATTAAATTGAAAGCAGCGCAACTGTCGCGCGTCCGTCGCGCTGCTAACGTCGCCTAAGTGTGAAAGCGTTCTAAATCCCATTCATTTGTTAATGATATATTCATACTAATTTATAAATTAAAGTGGAATCAAAAAAACAGTAAATATCACCAAAAATTCTTCAAAACAATGCCTCACACAGTCACCCATAAAGCATGATAACAATATCTTAATCCTAAGGAGCTGTCACATCAGTCCAGAATCGGTCTTATCTTAGATTTACCGCTCACTAGATCAGCGTGTTTGTGCTCTGATGGACTGACACCTTTATAATGTTGATATAGGGATAAATATATGGTTGTCGTGTGTTGTGATGATACTGGGAGAAGGGAAGCTTTGAGATAGTGACGTAATGAATGACATGTTTTGCTAAGGAAGGTTTTTTTTTTATTAAAGTGCTTGTGAAATATTGTAAGTAGAGGTCTGAGAAAGAGAGACAATATTGTCAATTAAATAAAAGCCTAATGGATCTATAGGACGCCGACGACCGCGTAAACAAAAGAATGACAAAAGAATGTTGATAAAAACATACATCCGTGAGGGGTTTTGAACATACAACATTTATAGTTAGTTTAAACTGTTTTGTAAAATAAAAATACCGCTGGTAGATACTTTATTTTTATCTATATACCTACCTTCTGAAACATGACTTATTATGACACAAAAACCGTAATATGATTTAAGTTACCTATACTCTAACCCTCTTATTCATAACTAGCGGCCCGCCAGCTACTTCGTACGCGCGCAATAGTTTTACTCCGTTCCCATAGATCGTAGTGAAAATATTTATAAGCCGATACGCGTTTAACTATTTCTACAGCCTTCCCCGATAAATTAGCTATCTAACAATGTATGTAAAATAAATATAACCGGACCAATAGTTCCTGTGATTAACGCGTTCAAACAAACAAACAAAAACATCCAGTTTTTAAATATATGCGTAATGTTATATTTTATGTACACACACACAACACGTAGCCCGGTCTTTAATCTGGTCAAACTTACACGGGGATAATATCGCTTTATTTTACAACGAAATGGAAATACTTACTACGCCTATTGTCAATCGTACATTTCTTTCGGGTGCTAATAAAAAGACCAGGGCCCCTATTTTGGAATCACTCGCTTGGATATGGCGAGTGAATTTCGTTCGAAAACACATTAAAAATCAACGGAAAAGACTCAAAATCTAGACGTAAGTACTCACAAAACTGAGCAATGATTTTTCAAATCCTTTTTATGTAGATTACAACTGGTTTTCATTCCAAAATTCGACTTTAAACACTGAATATCACTCGCCATCTCGACGCGAGTGATTCAAAAATAGGGCTCCAGGCTATACTCCGTGCGCTTACACAGCATCACGCCACATACAGGCTTTGGGAGAAGCAAATTCCTTCGAATCTTCTCCCGCTACCTTAAGAGTTTGAACTTGGGCTTTGTTTGTAGTCATAGCGAATACTCTACTTTCTTGAATTCAAATCGTGAATTCAAAGGGTTAAAACTATGTAGGGATCTACCCCATCATCATCATCAATACCCAAAGCCGTCCACTGCTAAACATAGGCCCCCACGAAAAGTTCGCAAAAAAAAAAGATTGGACACCCTTCGACCACAGAAACACCGTTGAATGTCCACCGACAATATGAACAGACGACCTGCAATCTACACTGTACACAGACCGCTTGATACCTACCCTATTAAACACAAAAAAATATTCTTTACTGTTTTAAGGAATAAAATCTCTTCTCGAGCATTTTCTCAAGAACAACATCAATAACAAACATGTGTCAAAACATTGTGTCTCAGACATGTCAAATGATTGTCAAAAATGATATACAAAATATTTTTATCATTAGCATTAAAGAGTTTTAATATCAACTTCGAAGAAATTCACCCCCAGAATAACTTTGCCACCCCTTTTCACTCCCTTAGGAGATTAATTGCAATAAAATATATAATAAATCTTCCGTCAATTCTGTAAAAGACTGTGTATGCAAAATTTGAAGTAGATTGGACCAAGGGATCACGTTGTTCCATACAAACTTTGCACCCCTTTTTGACCCCCTTAGGGGTAGAATTTCGAAAAATCCTTTCTTATCGGATCCCTACGTCATACAAAGAACACACCCTCTCAGTTTCAGGTTTCTACGATCAGCGGTTTAGGCTGTGCGTTGATCCATCAGTCAGTCAGTCAGTCAGTCAGTCAGTCAGTCAATCAATAAGTCAGTCGTTCAGGACAAAGCATTTTATAGGTGTAGATAATTCAACTGGTTTAAAAACCTGTTGTAGCTATTACACTGTTTTGTCTCATTCTTTCTTGGCGCTGTCATCATTTGACAGCAAGTGACAAAACAGTGTAATAGCTAAAATAGGTTTATTGGAATGCTTGAGTTATTATGAATAAGGGGGTAAAGTTATCCCAAAATTGTAAGCGGCCTTTCTTTTTAGAACTGATGATTCAAAATCCACTCCCAAAAGTACAGTTCATATAAAAATCATTACATCAGTTTACGACGCAAAATCTTCGGGGCATGTTTATGAATATTGTTTTTTGGAAATTTAAAAATTTCAAAGTGACAGCTTTTTATGACCCCGATCAGTCGTAAAGTCGGCGCCGTAAATTGCAATTTAGGAATAATGGACATGGTCGATCAGTGCGTGTGCTATACGATGCAAAATTTATGACCTATAAAATATGTAATTCAGTGTACTTTTTAAGTAGTGGTAAATAAAAAAGGTTTCGAGAAAGTTTTGGTAGCTTAAGATTTACAATTATTGATTTTGGTGTGCGCTAAACTTTGAGACAATGTAATGGTAGCTTCTATTTTTCCTCTTGCTGTCGGTTCTAATCCAGACTTTTTCTGATATGTAATACTGTATATCTTCAATACAGCGATCGTTTGGTCTACCCGCATGTGTAATGCCTCCTGAAGGCCTACTACGAAAAACGAAATCCGTCAATACGATAATCGTTTCGCGGATCCGAAGCATTTCGTGTAACGATTCCATACTAAAACAGGACAGGAACAGGCCTACTGGGTCTGTTCATTAGTCGTATCAAGATTACGAATTCTTAAGTATTGTAGAGTTAAAGTTCACGTTTGCCTTACAGAATTTACGTGAACATTCATACTTATCAAAGTAACATAACGAAAAACAAACGTCGACATCGGTACAGTTATCGAGAAACTCCATAACTATAAGTTGGTCGATTTTAATTCAATCGACCTCAGTTAAGTGAGTATTAAAAATTACCGGCCTTTCGCGCGATTGTCGTTACGGCGCGAGTGGCGCAATTCTGATGATAGTTGATGGTAACTGGGATGCGCGTGCGCAATATACTGAATAAGAACGACATTTGGCATTATTTTTGTCGATATCACTTGAAATTGGGTTCCAAATAGTTTATTTAACACTAACCTAACTTTCATTTGCTAAAACGGCATATACTATATAAAAATAAGTCGGGTTTTCCTTCCTGACGCTATAACCCCAGAAGTCATGAACCGATTTCCACGGTTTTGCATTCGTTGGAAAGGTCTCGGGCTCCGTGAGGGGCCGTAGCGGGACGGGGCTGGGGGCGAAACGAAGATCGCTGGGACCGCTAGTTTTATTTTAAAAAGTAAAAGTAAGTTTGTTATACCATTTTATTTTGCTAACGCAAAAACATGACTGAAGAGAAAAAAGGTTTTTTAGACATTTCCGAACCCCACCAATCAATCAAACCAAAAAAAAGATTTTGATTTTTTTAATCTAATTCAGTCTATCAAAGTTTATTTCGTAGCATTCACATTTCGTAGCATTGTCGTAGCACTAAGTGAAGACACTTCGGGCTCTATTTATTATGTAATCCATTACTCATCTATTGATACTGATACCTAATTTAAACGTTAGCTAATCTAGCCCTAGTCCTAAAAAAACTTTGGTAATGAAAACTGATTGACTATATAATCAATATATATCTTTATAGTAACTATAAACATTACTTTCACGAAAACGTAAAAATGATTATAAACAATGGAAACAGACCCAAATCGGGTCGCACCAAGTGTCAATAGTTCGCAAGGATCGATTTCGCGGCGCTGGCGCAGGCGTCAATTTAAAACTCGTAAAAGTTTTATTGTGGACGAAACGCGGAGACCGGCGCGGGCGCTGATTTCGGCGCTTCTTAACGACTGTAGTCGATGCTGCAGAGGATTCAGAAATTAAAGCTTTTAAGAAAAAGTCTGCGTAAACTAGATTACCATTTAGGTAGTTTAGAATTTTGAACATACATTGGAATAATACAAAACTAATATTCCTTCGAACAGAAGTTTACCCAAAAAAGTTATAAATTATAAACGAATAATAATTTTCTATTTATCGGAAATGGCGCTCATATCCGCAAACGGCGAAGCCTCGGGAGTTTAAACTCTTTACCCCACTGATTGTTAAACTTTTGACCAAATTATCCGTTATTTTTTTCCTAAAAGTGTGTGTTTACTCCCAGTGCCTAGCATGAGTTCCCGCTGAAAATCTGTGTCGTGGCATGCTTACCATCTGCTATCACGACTTGTAGTGGCTTGTACTAATTGAATGTTATTTTTTTTATTTATGCTATAAATATTGAAGGTAAAATTCTCAAAATTTAGTTTTTGTGAGTCCTATTTAGGTCCGGTTTTGTGATAAATAGATAACTCACCTTACATAATTCATCATCATCATCATTCTCTTGCCCTGTTCCCAGTTATCTGGGGTTATCTTGTTGTTCTACATTATTATAATGTCAAAGTATGCAGACAGTTTACGACAGCTGGATGCATTGGTAAGTAAAAAGTAAAAATAAAAGTAATTTAGGTTTATCTCACGTCATATTTTAAAGAAAATGAGACCAAAGATAAGCTGTCAGGTTTAGATGAAATCAAAATGAATATGCATTTGATATTGGCAAGTAAAAAGCAAGCTTAACATCAATTACTGTCCATATAAACGACTAGCTTTTGCCGGCGACTTCGTCCGCGTGGAATAGTGACTTCTTTCTCCCGTTTTTTTCACATTTACCACTATATCTTTGCTCCTATTGGTCGTAGCGTGATGTTATATAGCCTATAGCCTTCCTCAATAACTGGACTATCCAACACAAAAAGAATTATTCAATTCGAACCAGTAGTTTCGGAGATTAGCGCGTTCAAACAAACAAACAAACAAACAAACTCTTCAGCTTTATAATATTAGTATAGATACACGGAGCACTAAACAAAATTAGCCTTTCCGCTATCATTCCGATTTTGCGTATCAACCGTAACATATACAAATAGCGTGTTATTACTATCGCAGGTATCAAAGCACTCAGTGTAATGTTAGTAATTATAGCAAAGTACCGATTCGCGGTGGAAAATATTTATTTTAAAATCAACATGTTCGATTTTGATTTCGCGTTAAAACACGGTTGCTCGCATTACTTAGAAATGAGATTGTTAAGTGAAGAATTTAAAGTGAGTGTCAGGGACTTTCATAAAGTAAAATTAAATACACAGTATTCAATTTAGTATATTAGTATTCGATTTCGATCCTCAGATTGAAACTTACCCTCTTAAATTTCAAATGGATGAGGATAAAATTGTAAACAATGTTTCTTTGACTCTTATTCCTACTGTGCGCGTTTTAACGAAAAATTACCATAATCAAATGTTCCGAAATTTGGTTAAAGTATTTTTTCTTCAAAACACACTTCAATCGTAAATATTCAACGGCTGGTAACGACATTTAACCATCGGTTAACTGTCAATCGCGCAACTGGGCCTTTTTCAATAAACTTACTAGGATTCAATGCGAGACACGCCAGAAACCTTGGCATGAAGAAAAATGGGTATCAAAATTTTCGCGCTTGGTAATCTCTGTGGCTAAAAAGGTTAAGTACCACTGGTGACAAGTGAAATTATAATGTAAAAGTCTATTCATTCACCCATAGTTGGGGAGGATGTGAGTGGTCCACCATTGACAGAGCTCAGACAAAGCTAAGAGACAAAGGACCAAAAGGCATTACGTGCTTTAGACTGCAAATGTCGACACAAGTGTAGCAGCGGTCATTGATTTCTTTTTTTGCACTGTCTATTTTAATCTAAAGATATTTTACCTAAAAGGTACTAAAGTAGTCACGATTATTCCCTACATTGACAAACAAAACACACCTACACCACTGAAACAACACCTGGGCCCGATTCACGTATTTTCGGCATCTTCTGTTGGACTACAGTAGTGCTATTGTAAAACATCGTGTGCTTAAAGTCATTGAAAGGTGACACGCCACTGTCAGTATAGCGAGGTATATCAATTGCCCGTAGTATAACTGATGCACAACTCAGTGACGGTTCAAATAGCGGAATTGAGGCTCTGATAATCAAAAACTCTCTTGACACGCCGTACGAAAGTTTTGCTTTACAAGTGGCAGTTGCTATAAATCAGCCTGTAGGAGGAAAATTCCTATATTTTATGGCAATTAAGTTCGGTCCGTCATGTCACTCTTGCGCCGACTACTCAGGAGTAAGGCTGGGTACACATTGTTGAAAAAAAAACTTTTTAAGCTGCTGTCAGAAGTATATTGACAGTATTATAATCGTTTGCTTTTGTAATTTTTTCTTAAAAATAATGTCAACTACGTATGGACATCTATGTATTGACATTTGAATTGTGTTTAGGTATAATTTTTACCCAAAAGAAATCCTCAATAGTATATCAGAAATGTAACTACCTTAATACTGAATAAACAATTTGTATTGTTAATCTAAGAGTTTTTATTGATCTAAGACTGTCAATGGACACAAAAGCTTTGGATGTAACTATCCAGAATAAAGTTTTATCGAAAGCAATATAGTTTGTTAGTTTTAATTTAAAATCATTAATATACCAATTTTCAAGTTTGTGACAAGTTAAAATGAAGTAAGTTAAAAATATCCCTTGAAATCATGCCAGTTTCAAGGATTTTTTTATAGTATAGTAGCTAACTAACTTTTTGACAATACGATGCGCCAAATCACTACAATTGACATTATGAAATGAACTTTTGTATTTGACAAATCTAAGATTATTCACTATCATAATGTCACACTACAAATTTATTCTCAAGCTAGCTGTCATTCTGACCTCTTCACCTATATGCCCTACGCCTTACAGCCCCGCCTTGAAGGTTATTTATCGCCGTGTTAATTACAAACTTTCGATGTCCGGATGTACTTACGTCTCTGTGTAACCTGAGAGACGAAGCGTGAACCATTGTCGATAAGGCTGATGGCGATAAAAATTGTAGACAAGACTTGGGTTACAGTAAATTTAAGGTGTGTATCGGCTACTACTTGGTAATTAATGGGCGGAGTAAGTAGTAATGTGCGAATTGCATCTGCTTTTTGATGATTTTAATTATATACAGTATTTTGCAGCGCTCTGTGGTCTATACATGGCAGTGTGATGATCAAGAAAACTGCCCAAAAAGTTAATTTAACTCGTCAAGTATGTGTGAACGAGACACAATAGAAATTCCATTATTATGCGACTCCCGGGAGTCGTTTGATACCTGACTGATTAAAGACAGTATATCATGAAAGTATGTGATTATATGTCATAATATTGCCGTTATACCTACTAAATATTATGTAATTATTTGCTTCGACATATATTTAGTAACAGTTTCAGACGAAACACTGAAAACTGAAAAGTAACTCATTAATAAGTACTTCTAATTACAGGTGTACGTTACTACTATTTTTAGGTAACTTTGGTTTAGCGATTTTTGTTTATCAGTTCCAGATTCAAGATAAATTTTCAAACCATTGAATGACCAAAGGTAATTTAGCCCGAAAATCATTTCTCAGAGGTTGTTATGAGATGAATTTCCGGCATTTGTAGAACCACTTTTTTTCAAATGTTTTCTCTTGCTTTTTTCTTCAGTAAACATCCATCGTATCGCAAGTTGAAAATCTTTGAACATTATAAGTTTTTTTTCTAAACAGTTTTATCTCTATGTTGCGTACAGTCGAACTGTTCTCATCAACACAGTCCTATCAGTGTCTGATTTATATCATCATCAGATAAGGTCCACAAAAAGTAATAACTCCTAACACAATGGGCCATAGACCATTTCGTTCATATTGTTTACGCCTCTTGCCCCCGATGGCAGAAGGCAAAGGGGAAAACTGCGTCAGTACTATTTGGGTAAAATAGTCCCAAAGAAACGTACAATTTTTGGTACAATGTGTAATGCCTAGTACGTTAGTAAGTCGCCTATCAATCTCAGACATAAATAGTTTATTTTGGTTCTAAGAAAGTTTTTGTTGCAAAGAAGGAAATGCTCTTACTTACATATTTTGTTTTTTCTGCAGTTTTGTACTCAATTGGTCACTTTCAAAGGTACATGGCAGATAATTTTAGAAAAGGCATTAAATTCTAAGTACTTGTAAGCAAAAGCGTCTCTGTAAGCTCAATTTGAAAATATGTCTTTCTAGCTTTTTACTGAAATGTTAATAGTGGTGAAAACTCTTTGTGTTTTTCATTAGGTACAATAATTTGTACAAAATTTTTCGACATTTATACCTTAGCATATAAATTGTAAACGGACTTTGATTATTGATGGGAATATATTGACCAAAAAGCGTTTGAATTCAATGATCTATATCTTTTAATTCTATGCTATTTGTAATTAGTAACTACCCATGTGATTTAAGCTCGCAATCACCTTTTGATTTATAATTATGAAGCCAACAATCCATGAATCAACATCACTAATCCAATTACATACTGCCTTAAACGAAATTAAAGTATGTTCATCAAACTTGTATTTCAACGTCACGCCTACAATTCTTAAATTGTAATACTTAATGCTAATCAATTTTAAGTCGAATAATTCACACAAAATAACATGGAATCAAAAAACAAACAATTTTCGGTTGTAATAAAGTTTAAAATCGAATAAAAAGAATCTATTACAAAAACTAAATCGCTTCAGGGTAACTCAACCTACTGCGATGATCTACAACCCATTAGGTCCTCTTCCTCACAACATCTGGTCATTTTCAAGCAAATATCAACTTTATTCATAAGATATTCTGGTTGATTTTCTTCATTTTACGAAAAAATATCAAAAGGATTGTAATTGACACTATAACAAACGAAAATCGACTTTAGATCTGTGCCCTTTTAACACAAATCGCTTGCGCATTCCCCTGTAAACCTTTCAACTTTCCCCCATTTCAAACTGAACTCTATCTCTAAAGATTTAAAGTAGATTTTTGTCTGTGACATTGAAGGTGTAGTATATAATATCAATCACAAATCAATAGTGAGTCGGTGCGGCCCAGTACGAATGAAACTTAATTGTTGGCTGCGCGCATTATCATTAGGTACGATGAACGCGCAAGCGCATGCCTTTTGTGTTGCACCCCGAAGGTAGTTTATACGTAACGATTTTACAGTGTATGGTTACGAAAAAGAAGGTCATATTAAAATAGCTTGATAAAGTATCAGATATGTTGCGTAAAACTCTATTTTTAGGTCCAGTTGCGTGATCGATAGTTTACTCTAGTAATGGTTAAATGAATAGTCATTAAAATAGCCATTCTGATATTTGGTTAAGTAATTTTTTTCTTCAAAACGCGCACAATCGTAAATATTCAACCGTTAGTAACGACTACCAATCACGCAACTGGGCCTTAGAATCCCTAAAAACTTTTTTAGGATATCTAATTGTTCTCTTCGTACCTTATATTTTATTCCAGTAAATCAACATACGCCAACAACTTTTTAATTTCAGATCGACACTAAGTTCTTGGGTGGAATGGAAATGTCCAAAAGTAAATGTAATGTAGATTTTGAAATTTTAGGTGACTTGTCTGCAAAGTGACATTCAATGGTTAGACTAACAAAATAGCATATTGTTAAAAAAACTCGTGCCATGTAAATCGCACATCGGAGATTTTATCTCGCGATTATAAATTTTAGATGGTCAGTGCATGATGTCGATTGCGATTGTGTTATCGCAAAGCTAGATTCCACTAAAAATAGATTAAGTGGTAATAATAAACCTTACATGTCATAGCGCTGAATTTATTGGTATTAAGTGCTCTATCATTTATGAGCTCAGTTTATAATTTAAAACAGCTTTTTACGAGTTTACTTACTTATGGACAAATGGCGTAAATTTTAGAGGATTTATGATAACAAAATTGGCACAGTTTTATGGATTTATATTATTTTCACAGGTCCAAAGTCATGCCTACAAAAGGTTAGTCCTTGAAGTGCGTGATTGTTCATGCGACAGTGGTAACTGTCATTAGAATAAACAAATAAGTAGACAAATACAAAATATATAAAAAAATAGAGAAAGTACGGCAGTGATATTGTCAGCAATCATAGTTCTAATGGACGTTAATGAAGCAGCTTAATTGAGCGATAAGGGCAAATAATTTAAAAAGCAAAAGTTAAGATATTATGGTAAGGCGACTAGTGAAAATAGTTTTATACCTTAACAAAAGTCATTTATTTCTGCATATAGATATAACCTATCTACCTACTGGGGGTACTTAAAAATAACCACCATGCAGTCACAAATAGACCATGTCTTCTAAAAACGAACGACGAAAACAGCCTTCTCACACAAGTAACACCTAACTTTCCCTTAACCAGTCAAACCGTTTGACAATCGCAGTCATTATCAAATTTTATGGCCTCCCTTACCCAATCTCCGGCGTTCGGCGTCAAACTTGAGCCAACTAATCTGAGATTAAATGAAGGGTTATGTATTTATGGCAATAAATAACTGTGACGTACAGACAGACGTTTGCCAGGACCCTTGGCGTCAGCTTGGCTTGACTTACGTCTTACGGCACCCGGCCGGGGCATTTGGTGTGGGGTGACCAGCTTGTTGAAATGCACGGGACTTAACTTAGTCTACCCGTGACCACGAATTCACAAAAACGACGTGAAAATTAATAAACATTAGCAAAAAATATCCGAAAATGGTGTTTAAATGCATGGGACTTATGTATAGGAAATGTCTATTATTTATTCCAACTAATCTGTAAATACTAAGAACGCAAGCATCTCATTTTATTTCTGGCAAATAAAAAAATATAAACAAAAACAATATGTAGCTCCAACCTTTCTTAAGTTGTTTATTAATCGGTGCACTCATTAGTTGTTAGGTTAATATGCAATTATTTGATAGGGTAATTCGGAACAAAGTCGGATGTATACGGTTTTATTCATGTTAACTTTCCGTCATTACGGAACTACCATATTCTTCTTTAACTGCAACTTTCGTGTGACTGGTTTCGAATCCAACCTAATGCAGAAAATTTCAGCTTTTGTAAGCTTAGAAATTGTAGAATAATGAACAATTTCTAAAAGTATTTTATACTGAATATTGCGTCAAGATGCACGAGGTTTCATGTCAATAAATTCCTAATCAGTTGCTTAAATTCAAAATATTTTGTCACCCTATCAGGGACAAACTATTTGAATTCAGTTACGCCTCCGTCTTGTATAGACGTTCGATGGGAACCTTCGTGATTTATTTAATTCCTATTCTGTGTACAGGTGACGTGCCTTATCTAATAAAAAGAGTCAGAGTTCTAGAGGCTTAACTTGTTGGATTGGTTCGGGAAATGCTAGATGTAGAGTTGGGAGTGTTTTGGTGTTGTTGCGAGTATCAACCTGAATAATGTTCTATTTTCTACATGGGCACGTCAAGTCCAGCTCTCAATTTAAGAGATAGAGAAACATGCAAATGTGACCTTCTTTTTAGTTTCACGTTGACGGGTTAATAATATTCTAGAAGTTAGGCAAAAATTTATTTTTAACTGAGATGCTGCTAGCCTAAGAGTTTGACGTTAGTGAACTTATAATTGAAGTGTGGACATTATAAATTTATGATGATGTTACTTTAGTTAAGTTTGTACAATATGTAAACTGTTGGTGTGCCTTTTCAATAAAATAAAATAAATAAAATGATGATGCAGTGAGGATATATCTATTTATCTCAGGGTTTACTTAATAAAATGAGTCTTACCGTCAATATTTATACCTGTCTTGTAGACAATTATGTCTGCAACTGGAAAAATTAATTAAGCACCTTATGCAGTTTTGTCGTCCAAACAAATAATATCAAACCTAGTGTCACTCGTATCGTCCCGATAAGTTTTCAAACCGCTAAAACACCTCTCCGCAATTATCTCAAATCCAATTAAGAATGCGCTTGCGCAGCCCTGAGCGCTGAATTGATGGCCGCACTTTACCGGGGGAGGGGCCGCGCTAGGCGACTCGATATCCACTGATACAGGGCTAGCTGAGGACTGGTATGTTTTGATACTTTAGGTGCTCACCCCAACAACATGGATTGACATGACGATGGCTCTAGTCAACTGCACGTCAATGGTATTTCTATAGTATAGTATTCCAAGGGCGCATAAACGGCTAGCAGAAGATTTGACATCAATGAGCAGTATGTTGACGACAACCGTCATCAAACTGATGTAAAAAAGTCACCTTTCCTATTTGTGTGTAGGTGACATCGATAGTGAAAACAAATCGACTGCAGTGTGGAAATCAAACAGAATGATGTATTTTTGTAAGACAATGTGCTTTTTTTTGTAAAAGATATTCCAACAGCAAAGTTTTAAAGATTGCTCTCTTAATACATTCAGTCTGTAATGCTGTCCTGAAAGAACAGTCATTAAATAGTGTAACGTATTTTAGCTTAAAAAGTACGTAAGTTGATATGAAATTCACCCGCTAATTATAAGTTAGATCGAAAGTATTTTGATCAAATCTCAACCGAGTGCAATCTCAAAGTATCAAGTCGCGTCGTGCCCCGCGGCAGCACGCAGACGGCACCGAACACTCGCATTACAACAAATCATTCAACCGGAGCCAGTTCTGAAACGTTTCCATTCTTTTATTGATTTATTTCACATTATTATTAATTTCAAAAAAATACAAACGCCCGATCCCGAACGAGTTATTTATTAAAACGTTAAGTTCTCCCGCCCAATCTGATAAGTTGTTTTTATTTATTGCTGACTTTTTTTGTTCTTTGATGGAGTTTTTTGACGGCATCTGCCAATGTATGGTCGACCTTTGGTGTTCCTAGTATAATGTTGTGATGGTTATAATTTGAATAAATGAAGGTGGTAAATAAATTAGATCAAATGTCAAGATTTTTTGTTGATGGATGGGATGGGTGTGATAAAAGATGTTAATGTATTCGAGATACATAATATCTTGCTTCTTTTGTTGGTAATTTTACAATTTTGTATGACACATGATTGCAATAGGTGATGTTGTTATTTTTTGATTAGAGTGTTGCATTTTTAACAGATATTGGTTCATTTACGATTTGTTAACACAATTTTAATAATATTGATTACCGAAACTAAATTTCAGCAATGCTAACGTGCTACAATAAATCTATATTCTCGTTACAACAACACCTTATTTTACATGTGAAACGCTTTCACATGAATACCTCTATAAATTTGCCTGTTACACGTTGACAGATGAACAATCGTACAGCAATCATACGTTTCGCCACGTGAGTAATGCCCCCAATCCACCTGCGAGACAGTTCACTGTGTATTCTAAGACACACCTACGAATAAAACACAGACTCAATATGTAGTTGTCAACGGTTGATAGGGCCTGTCTCTCAAACTATCTACCTGTTTTCCACTTCATAAAAATGTAAATATTATAACTATTCCAACGCAATCTGAACCTTAACAAAACGTATTAAAGGTAAAAATCTATTGTTGATGCATAGCATTTAATGTTTTTCCGATCTGAATATTCGGATAGGTGAGTTCACCTACATCTTTCAACGATCAACTCGATTTGTTCCGTATACATTGCTCCATATTCTCTTTATTTCCTTCACGATCTCACAGTAACTTTTCAATGTATATGAATACATTGGTATCGTTAGTTTTGGAAATGACAGATTTCAGTTTTCATGAGAATCCTTCAGAGACGAGGCTAGGTGTGGAGCTGCTATTGGGATAGATCAATGATATGTCAAAATCGCGTTATGCTTAGGGGATGCTGGTTTCCTTAAGCAATCAAGACAGTGATAGATTCTAGCGGAGATGGGTACTCTCTGGAGAGCAGTCGGTTTTAGATTTAGATCGGCAAGATTCGGACGGTCCGACGAATAGATTTGTTTGTAAATTTATTTCCATGAAATTTAAGAGCTTTTTACTAGGTTGGAGTGTTTATTGTCTGTAAATCGCATATAATTATTTCTGTAGAAAGAATTTTTACTGTAGACTACATTACCCTCACCTAAATTAACTGTTGCAATAATTGTCATCCACCTACTGTTAATATTTTCATGTAACCCATGCAAAGCTTATCTCCTTTTCTTTTTAATTTAAGAACTATGCTCTTGTCGGTGGAGTTTTCTCCATTTATCTCTATTTAGAGCCATCTCCTTGGTACGACTCGACGTCCAACTTTTCCTTTATTTGGGTCATATACGCTCTTCTAGGTCTTCCTCTTTTCCTTTTCCCTTCAATCTTTCCCTCTATGATGATCCTAATCAAGCTATCGTGCCGTACCAAGTGTCCAAGCATCTTTCCTCTACGGTTTTCTTTTGTTTGGAGTATATTTCTCTCCTCGCCTACAATCCTCAGAACATCTTCGTTAGATATATTTTCCATCCAGCTAATTCTAAAAGCTTATGTAAGCCCCCAAAAAACTTTAATCTTTATTTTCCCTCACCGACTATTAATTCTATTGCCTACCTATTACTTGAGCTTTAGCTTAGCTTCCAACTTATTTACATATCTCCAATCCGACTCCTAACTAGTTCTCATGACATTTCATTGAGCCCTTTAAAACCATGTAAATTCGCCCGATTCCTCACTCTATCAGAGTCCACGAGCTATAAATCAAAATAACCTTATAATTACATTCCGTTTGAGTTTATCTGAGATCTGTTTGTTGCAAGGACGTGTTTCCTTCGTTACAAAGTAACGTTATGCTTATGAGTTATCTTGGGTTCTGATTTGATAAAGTTGTTATGGATATTAGCGCGAATTCCTTCGATTGAGGCTTTGGTTTATGTTCATCGTAAAAGATAAAGGTCTTTCTTGTTTGAAAATGACAAAAAGGAGATGTTAATGAGTAAGTTTATCTTAGCATAAATCTTTTAGGAGGAGGCCTATGTTCAGCAGTGGACGTCCTTTAGCTGTTAATTATGATGATGATGATGTATATTTTAGTAAACCTTTACCTAACTGTCTCAAATTGGTAGAGCTAGAAGTCTGTAGGTAATCGGAATCATTTTTAGTGCTTTATAAAAATACACATTACTGCTCATTTTAATATTCTAATAGCTAAATTTCACTTGTAAGCAAAAAAGGGTTGCACGCAAAAAAAAAACCTTTTTACGTATTTTAACACAAATGCAATTTAATTTCAAGTAAAAGGAACGATGTCGTAATTATGGAACTAGCATTTCCAAAAATGGCATAAACAAAATATACATAAAATATTGCGGTCCACCCTCTAATTCTAGGGGCAGATAAAAGCCACCCGCTGGGTCCTGAAATATTTTGCGTTTCTTTGACGTGGCGGCACAGTCGTAAATTGTGACAAACGCAAAAATACCCAACAGCGCATACATTATAGACATTATCGCGTCTTCCCACAAAAGGTTGAAAAGTCGCGTTTTGCACGTATCCTTATCGTTGGTCTGTTCAAACCCTTACGGTGAGGGCGAGTCTTGATGTCCAAGCTGCAAGAGTTTACGACTCAAGAAAATTCAACTTGGACTCAGACAAGTTCAGGGCCCCTATTTTTGAATCACTCGCTTGGATATGGCGAGTGATTTTCGTTCGAAAACGATTTTTTTCTATGACTTTTGACAGTACGTCGAACGAAAATCACTCGCCATCTTGAAGCGAATGATTCAAAAATAGGGCCCCAGAACTTTTCTTCATAAACTAATTTACTCTTTAAGCATGGCCGTGATTATAAAGCTTCTGTTTATGCTAAAATAAAATCTTAACTTCAGTTGTAGATTTAAAATCCGTTATAGAGGTTTCTTTCAGTTATTCCTAAATATACGTTTGCTTACATGCATACTCCGCTTACCATAATCATATCTTATATTAATTTACTAACGACTTTTTTCCATTTTTTATGGACGTTACTTTAAAGATAAACCTAACATATCTTTTAAAAATATTTTTGATATCATTGCGTCTGAATTACCAAAAGTTTAAACTTTATCCTTTCAAACCCATTTTTATTACATCTCTCAAATTCGCGTATATCTATGATTTGCGCCAGCCCCTCACATCGCGGGGAGAATTATCAGGAGTCGTTCAAATGATTTATGTACACAATTATTGGGTTATTCAGGTGCGATGTTTTGTGAGATTCGATCCCAACAGATAGAAGTTTGGAGACAATGAGACTTAATTTAATGGTGTTTTGGACAAACTAAGGGTTTTGGTGTAACATAAGGCTCGATATCACGACTCGATTATGGAAGAGCAATGTGCTAATTCATAAGCTATTGATTTAGCTATTTGCGCAAACACTTGTGCACTATAACATGTTCCGCGCAGTCGGTTGGTCCTTGTGACTGGCCACCGTAGTCGAAATCGGCTAGGGGGATTTAACATAAAATAAATGCATATCACTGTTTTTGTCACAATGTAACATAAATATCACTGAGAAGAGTGATATTTTGATTTGCAATATGTATAGGTACTTATTCTTCGTCTTAGGAACCGTTTTTTTATCGAAAGTTAACTCAACTAAACTTCAACTTCAACTTTATTTTGCAAACTAAGTGTAACAAAAGGTTAACAAAATTGTCAGCGGTTAAACAATTACGACTGTGCACACCGTACAGCTGTGTGTACCTTAATCAATTGACACAATGGCTATTAATATGACTTTGTTTTTAGTATTGTTTATTTAAATCACGCACAATCGCAATTGCTTAACCAATGGTGACGACTTTTTAGTTAAGTCCACTATTAATCACGAAACAGGCCCTTAAAGTAAAACCTATTTATTATAGACGCAAATAACCAAGATTAAATACATAAGATAAAGGTATTGGATAAAGATAGGTAAAGAAAAGAACTCTTCAGAACTTTAAACCCGTAAAAGCTCACCGATACTCCCTAAAAACGTAACTCAAGATGTTTCTCTTTATTAAACTCATAACTCAGGGCTAATCGAATTAAGCGGACTTGGACGGCAGAAAACACGCTTCATTTTTATTCCTGGCTGTCCAATAGATTCCCTTGCTAAGTGCTCTCAACAATTTCATAAAGAAAAAAACGGCAAGTGCAATGTGGAGTCAAAGTTAGGGTTCCGCGCGGATACCTGTTGATTGGCGTTTTGTTTAGCCCAACAGTTATGGAAACAGAGTTGTAGGCTTGAAAATAAATATAATGGATATTAAATTCAGCGACTGAAGATTTAAACACGCATTTAAAACCTCTTTTACATTGAATGTAAGTTATCTTTGGCGCTTCCTATTCTCTGCTTTGAATTTTTCTATTTACATTAATGTTTAGTGTGAACATTGCAAATTAAATCGGAATGAAGCTGAAAAGCTTACTAGATGAGCTTATTTACATACGGTTCCTTCACAAAAAAAACAATTTCTTTATGAAACTATTGAAATTATTTACCAATTAACATGCATATTTGTATCGTTTCAGAAAATTGAAATCAGGACTATGGACCTCAAGTCCCTTAAACCACGAAGTCGTTACAAGCAGACGACCGATACCATCTTCGAGATAACCCACAGCTTACAACTCTCGAGTACGGAACACCAAAAAATAAGTTTTCGGCGGTCCCGCCATTCATTAGGACGCACGTACAAGCTGTGACGTCACGAAATGATTTAGCGCTCGCCACGGTAATGGCGCGATAAATAAAGCGGTCGCAGCGCTTTAAGTACAGCGAGAATGGCGCCACTTAGCCGGCCAACGCCATCTAGCGGGGAAATAAAACAACATAAATCAACAACCCCCGCGCGCTCTCTAGTGTTTTTGATTGGTCTGTGTAATTTTCGCGCGTTTGGATGATGTCGTTGAAAATAATTAAAGCATAAAAAAATCTTTTTAAATAGATCATGACGCGTAAAATATTTCCAAAGGATTCCATGAAAGTTCATAGCAAGAAACTAAGTATCGACTCAATCTTGCTAATAAAGCGAAAGCTTACATAAAACAGTATGTGGTAGTATTTTATTGACAAACTTTCTTTTACGCACTGAAAACTTTCAGAAAGCACTGTCACTGTTGGTCAATTCACATTAAGTAGATAGCTTTAATTTGTCAGTTTTAAAAATACCTACCTACTGTTAAAGGTAAATCAGAAAAGAAGAGGAAATGCTTTATTTTACAGCAAAGCAGAGGAGTCAATAAATACATGATAGCTTTCCCGTATATCAAAAGATAATACTTAATTACTTACCTACCTCCTACCTGTAAGAATACCAATGAATGGAAGTATTTAATGATAGGAAATTAATATTTGTTCTGGTTTTGAAAGAAAATACTGCTAACGCCATCTTTTGAGCGTCGTAAAAATGATTGGGTCTTTAGTATCGGATATTGATTTTAAAAATGTATCTGTAATGCAGAAATTATATAAAATAATTTTAAAATGATTTTAATTCAATTAAGTTTTATTTTTAGTCAACAGTAATAAAATATCCTTAGTAATTTTCACAATTTGTACACGCACGTGTTGGTAAGTATGGCTTGTGACCACAAAATAGCAAAGCAACTAGGATCTTTAGCTGCTGTTCTTATACGTTCCATTCAGATGGCGCTGCATCGCATGGTCATTGACCATGCTGAAGATTGTAAATATTATGTGAGAAAGCTTTTAAAAATAAATGAGACGACTTAATTAAAAATAAAAGGTGCGTAAAAATTATCTGATAAATAGTAGTTAGGGATTTTAATTTCGCGATAACTAATAAAGATAATTGTACCTAGTATAACAATGTACATAAAGCAAAAGCACTATCGATTTTCAAGATTGAAGTTCTATGCTACGATTATAGGTGGCACTAGTGACGGTTCAAATGGTCAAATGCCTGTTTATTTTGTAATTAGTTTTTTTAATTTAAAAGTTGTGTGTTAAAAAGATCTCATTTTTATAAAATAAATAAATAATAAAATAAAATGGCTTTATTTCAGGCATCACACACCCATATTATATTTTATGTGGCCATGGCTGTTTTTTAAAAACTATTGCACTCTAAGTTGTACAACTGGCGGACTTAGTGCCTTAATTAAGGCATTCTCTACCAGTCAACCGTTTGGGAATGCAGAGGGTTTTATACTACTACAGCTCGTTTGATCTGGACATAGTGTACTTTTTGTCGTTGATTCTGATTTGATTCTCATACTACGCGTATTTTGTATTACTAGGCTTTGGCAATATTAATACCTAGCCTACTGACTAAGAATTTTTTTTATTTTGCAATCAGAGTACCTACTGAAACGAGACTTTTAATATTCATTAACCACAAAGCACATTAAATCATTTTTCCGCGATCCTATCTTCTAATGACATACTCATTACTTCTGATCATTGATCAGCTAAGACGCTGATTTAGTGCGGTGCCTCGGTTCCGGCCGATATCGCGAGTGAGAGCGCGGAAGGGCCGTTATCGGTTCGCATCGCACGTCGCAACGGCAACGGTTCTCGTTAATTTTGGGGATGTCACAAACCGCGGCGCCGGACGGCTGGTGGTGCACTGAGTGGGGTAGTGATTAGCAGGAGAAAAAAAGTGCTACTTATCTGGTTTTTTTTCTCAATTCAATACAATCGTGGCTTAATATAATAAATAAATTAATGTAATAACTATAAAGCTTAGTTCGCTGGCATGTTTCTTTGATGTGTTTCGATCGTTAGTTAGAACTAATCGTTAATATAAAAAAGTGAGAATAACATCAAGCTTTTGGGAAATATTTTCTTTAGATTTTGACAGGTTCTTTTTAGTACGAATCTTTAACAACAACAAAAACGTATTTTTAACTAGCGTAAAAAACCGTCATATTGCTGTACCTTATGATATGACATACTACGTATAAGTGGTCAAATAACAGCAGAAACTTTACGTATAAGTAGCTAACCCTAACCCGCACCAACTGTGTCCCCATCCGGATCCAACTTAATGCCCCGAAGTTCGCGCCCAAATTTTAATAATAATATATCTTTGTAATTTATTCGATCGACGCCGGCGACACCGTTTGTTCGTATTTTAGCAGATCGACCATGAGTTACGGCGCCAACTTCGTATCGCATCTAATGAAAATTGTTTGCTCTGACAACAGTGAGCTTAGCTGGGATATGGAAACGACAGTGTTGAGCCTTTGAATATTTTTCAGCCGTAACATAAATCATATTGCAATTACTTAAATTAAGTACCTTAAAATAAGCGCCTCTGTAAGGATTAGGCCTGAGTAGATTGGAATTATTGAAATGTTACTAATTTAACGAATGTTTTTTTTTATGGTCGTTGCAGGTACGTACTTGCTTAAGATTAAGTAATTGCTTATACAAAGTTTATGAAGTTTTCTGGACCGAAACATACCAAACTGCTACAGCTGGCAAGGCTAATTGCCATCAATGTAAAAGACATGTCATTTTTGGTTCTTTAGTTTACGCGAATACTTCTCATTGATTATAATTTATAATACACTTTACGGACTGACTTATTTTGAAATTTTTACAAATAAATGTAAGCGAAATCAATCCGTAAAATGTGTTTTAATCGAAGACATGTAATATTTTTGACATGATTTAAAAAGCAACTTATCGTTAACTAACCTATTTACCAAAAAATCTATGCTAGCTCAAAACACCAGCAAATTTTGTTTTTCAATTCACCAGTAACCAATTAAATCCCGACCCCAAAACTCACACCAGATGAACCGCGTTAAGAACGCGACATTAGTACTCAACCCTGCCGAAAAACGGTCCGTATCGGCCCAAAGCGGGACGATGCGGCCCATAAATAATAAATACTAGCACCGCGTCTGCAGATAATGGTAATTTACGGCCCGAAACGGTTGCCGTCAAATCTTTGGCAGCACTGGATCGACGTTCGGTTTTTGCAACTGTTTTGGTCTTGGTTGGGAAGATATTTGCAAATTAAGTACAGGGCTTGTGTGGTGAATTGTGGATTCCAATAGCTTATTGAACTATGTCTTTATGTATATGACATTTAACTAATAGAAAGTACTACCTACCTACTTAATTTAGGAGTTCGCTGTGATAACTACATAAAACCTCTACCTAAGTTAAAAAGGCGTGCCTATGGTTATGGCACAATATGTTGCCGTATCAGATATTTTTTTAATGCCAATTAGTTTAAGTATTATTAATCTCTTTATCATGATTGCCGGCATTGCCGGCTTTTATTAGAACACGTTCGTAATAATATAAATCACGTCAGAAGCTTGCACTGTCAAGTGAGCTGTTCTGAAAGTACTGTAAGGGGCTGATCTCTATCCAACTACTTAGTACAGTGTGACCGTAGCTGTTGAGTCCACTCAAAATGACTCCACATCAGAGCTTTTATCCAGCACTGACGAGCTACCCAAAACCCTAAGAAAGCTAGCACTATCCCCGCCCCTTGGCCGATTGTTCCAGTTAGATTTATCGGCGGCCGGCGACGAAACATCGCAACAAAGGCAGTGCCTCATCCGACGACAGGTTTATGATCCAACAGTTTTTGCTAACAGCCACCCCCTCCCCCCACCCCCTTATTTATAGCTCAAGTTTTATTAATTAGCCATTTTCGAAAGACAGAGAGATATGAGTTTCGCACTTTTGAATTCGGCAGTAATAACGTGAGCGTTATTTATTGGCACTAGAATTTTGGTGAGGTGTTTGTTCGAGCTTTGTGTTTAGTTTCATGAGGGTATTTCGGTGGTCCTAGTACATAGACATAGGTACTCGTATAAGCTACCTACAGTACTTACACAATAGTTAGGTAAATATTAGCTAAAGGCAATGTTATTTTTCAATTTTACTAGTATAATGATATTAATGATTTAATGTGCATTGATATTTAAGAATCTTATGGAGCAACAGATAGAATACCTGCGGGTAAGTACAAAGTCTATTTTCTTAGCTATTATTACTATGTAAAGCCATGTTTTAAATTGGAAGGGAAAAGTTTTTGAAGAACCTTCGATGTAAAATCAAAAAATATTATCAAATTATGTATACCTACTACTGTTTGCACTAGATAGCTATAAAGATCAAAATATAAAATTATCCAGGCATATTCACCATAGTAAATAAAAATCTAAACCGCACTTATTTTAAAACAGCGCATTTATATTCCAAACAACGCATCCATCCATTAAAAATAAAAGCAGATACTTCACCGTTACCTGTATAACAAAATCAAAAACACTCACAAGTTACGAGCAATTTCAAACATTATCATGATTCATTCAGATAAGAAAAACGTAAATGTTATTACACCGCATCAGACTAGGTATAAAAGCATCAGCGAGGTTGTAAATCTCTCAGCGGGTGCTGCCATCTATCTGAGGTGGCGGGAGGCGCGCGAAGGTGTAATGTTCGGCGGTGATTGATAGATGGCGCTGTGTGTATGCGCGCGCGCGTCCTAAGGTGCGCGGTGCTGAGCGACTTTGATTTATTCTGTTTATGAATGGACGCGTTAGGTGCGGTGAGAATAACACATCTTCCGACGGGTGAAGATTTAACGTAAGGCAAACTACAGTAATGGCTTTGTATTGAATACCTACCTACGTAGATACAGGTAGAAATCAGTCTAGTAGGTACTACAAACAGACTATACACCTACCTACACAAAAATATACAGATATAAGGTAGGTACGTAAATATGCAAAGGTAGGTGAAATAAAGGTAACACGATATACAAGAAAAGGTATTTGGTGACAATAGCAAGCAAGACTGCTTTTCACAAAAGTATCGGGATCTGCAAACACGTACCTAATCAAAACCATCTCAAAAGGTAAAAATGGCTGACCTACTTTTTAACGAAACGCAGTCTTGCAACTAAAAGTATATCTAAACTTACCGATTTGCTGTCTTCATACGGCTTAGACTGCATCAGCAATCTCCTGTCCAGTGTTTCACGAAGCTACAATAAACAAAGTTGCTTATTTTTCAAATCAATAAGTTATTAATCCATCATAAAAAGAATTTCGCCTTCAGTTGAATCCTCAATTTATTCTAGTAAAAATGAAAAATAAACAAATAAAACTAATGACATGCATGAAATCATTGAAATCATAAAATAAACTATTTTAAAACGAAAGCGTTTGTAGTCATGTCAATTTTGTGGTCGAGTTTTTGTCCATGTTAAAGATGTTCCCATCATTGCACTATGATTATTTACACTCACACAATCACACTTTAACTACAAAACAAATAAATTATCAAACGATAACACAGAAATTAATATTTCGCTAATTATTTGCAACGAGTTACACTTGCAAGGAGTTCAATATCGAGGTGACGTGCGCAAGTTCGTGAGCTACCTTCATTGTTATAATATTTTTATTTTTTACTTTTTCGCTTGGCTATGTCTAACCAATGATTTCATTTAAGGGAACCAATATTTTAGCCATTCTTATTGCACTTTGGGTTGTTTTTTGGGTGTTAGTAGGTACTATTTATTTTCGAATTTCTTGCAATGATGAAACCGACTCGTAAGCATTGCTGGTACGAGTTTTTACAAAGGTTTACACTCATAGCTATGTGCCAAAATGGTTTTGCGTATTTTTTAAATAACTTTTGACGTTAAAATTGAATTTTTGCAGTCAATTCAAAAAAGATAATCGCACACTAAGGGCCATTTGCGCACCAAAGTTCTCTTACTGTGAGTTAAATCATAATTCTGTTGGTCAGTTTAAAGAAATTGGCAAAGGCCAGAAAAGAAACGAAGTTTTGACATTTTACAACTATGGTCTACGCAATGAGGGCTACCGTTTTTGTGCTCACTAGTTGGCGCCACTGTTGCGTGAGGTCCAGAATATATTTATGGTGTGTAATTGTCATGATGGAGAAATAAGAAATCAAGTTTGCCATTAAATCTTAATATTACAATACATCGGGCATGCCGCAGTCGAGCTTTGTTAGGAAAAGAGGAGTAAGCACACAAGTTATTAAAGATTTTACATTTATTTTAGAGTGTTTTAAAAACACTCTCATTCATTGATCCGTAACTAGTATTTGCCATAATTAATGGAAATTATTGCTAAATATTCGAAACATTATTTTTATAGAAATAAACCCGTACATATATCCCACAAACAGTGACATTTGACATTTCGGAGACCTCAGGCTACACAAGCGCCCCTAGCGGCGAATTCATACGCTATATAGCCTACATTGACTCTAATCATATTTTCAAAGTATTGTCCCACAGGTCTGTGGTGACATCCAATAAAAACTTTTTTCAAGCAACATTTTTAAGAGCTCAAGTTACAAGACTTAATTTTCTCTCAAAAATGTATAACATTAACCTGTAAATAACATCAAGTCAGCAGCCCTCAGGTGATACCCTGACGAAATGTTCCCTAGGGCACCCCCTAATCACTCATTCTAGGTGAGAGGTGGGGTGACGTGGGGTAAATGAAACCCACATGGGTTTTAATGAATAAATATATTAGTGGCAGGAGAAATTAATTCGCATTGTAAAACTGTAGAAAATAGGAGTACAACGAGCGTTGATGTATGAAATGTTTGATGTTTATAGCTCAGTATAAAAGGAATAAGATTTTTAAACTGTTTTTGATTATTAAACTTCATCTGATTTTTTATTTTTGATTTAAAGTAAAATTGATGAGTCAACAATACATTTTTGTTTTTATAGTGTTTTGTCACTGTACAAACTTAATACAAAACAATACTATACAAAAATAACTGGTTTTGTTAGGCTAAAGATTATTTACAAACCCATATTTAATTTAAATTGCACTTGTAAATGGTTGTTATTTACAAGTGCAATTTGACAAAACACTATAAAAACAAAAATCAACTATGTTGACTGTGCAGATTTTTGTCTTTGGCAACACTTCCAAGCATCTTCTATTCAATACCAACCTTAGAAAGAACTTGACCAACATCAAAAAAATAAATACCTACCCACATTTTTATTTTATTAAAATTTTGTATTTTCCCATAAATACCGCGCCATGTATTTTTTTTTCTACAGGCAAAACTGGATCTCCTTTTCCTACTTTTGTTAATAAGGCTAAGGCTGTATTTTCTCGTGCAGGATATACTATGATGTATACCTCAGGATATTGATCGGGACGTCCGCTGAGGAAATATGAAGTAATAGCTGCCCACATAAGACTAAACCCTCTCGTGATGCTGCCAAATAAATTATCTACGAACGAGATTGGCTACTTGCTGTCAGACCGCGTGGAAAGATACTCTGCTTATCTGGTTGTATTAGGCTAAACGACTAAACTGATTCATTTTGATATTTTTTTATGGAAGACACCATTATGACTTGGAAATCACAAACAGCCGTTGTTCTTTGCTTTTGGTATTTATCTTCGTTCTGTAAAATTGAGAAGCCAAGGATAGGTGTTAGGTGAATTAAACAAAAGCGTATGATTAATACTTATCTGCTGTTTATTCCAGAACGTCCATACATCAACTTTTGCCATATTATCTTATATAATTTTCTATAAAAACACAATTATCACGATTTACAAGAAGACCGCGCGACGGGGGCGAATACCTATTTACTTACAGCTTGACGTCTGACAGATGGCCGGAACACCTGTCAAGTTCCGATTTCACAGATAATGCATCAACTTAATAGCTAGTCTATGGCCTATTCTCTTCGCCAAATACACATAACCGGTCACAGTATGCAAAAAGGATATCTGTCTTGAAAATATGAGGTCATGGCGTCTACCCTCTTACCCATAGAATTATTATCCCTTATTAATTTTACGGTCTTACCAAACAATTTGAGTGTAGAACCAAAACTATGGTGTTGAAACTTAAGGTGAAGATAATAGGTAGAAGTACTTGTGTATTGCACACATTCTTGGGTTCTTGATATCGGCAACACCAACACTTTTCCTTCACTGTAATTCCTTTATATTTATGATGTCATCATCATCATCATCATTATCAGCCGAAGGACGTCCACTGCTGAACATAGGCCTCCCCCATGGCTTTCCACAACGACCGGTATATTTATGACTAGCTTTTGCCCGCGACTTCGTCCGCGTGGAATAGTGACTTCTTTCTCCCGTTTTTTACACATTTACCACTATATCTTTGCTCCTATTGGTCGTAGCGTGATGTTATATAGCCTATAGCCTTTCTCGATAACTGGACTATCCAACACAAAAAGAATTATTCAATTCGAACCAGTAGTTTCGGAGATTAGCGCGTTCAAACAAACAAACAAACAAACAAACAAACAAACAAACTCTTCAGCTTTATAATATTAGTATAGATGTACTTTTTAATTAATACATAAAGTTTAATAAATAAATAGATAACTTCAACTAGAAAAGAGTGCAGTAACCATACTGTCTCGTACCAAACAACGATAGATACATGATACGTGCAACGATAATATGCAGCATTTATTGACTTTAACAAGAGCCATGTATGACAATAGAAAGAAAGAAAGAAACATTTATTTGACACACAACAATACAGACATAATAAAAATAATAATATAAAAAACATGATTGTGTATCAAAAAGGCTCCCGCTCAGCACTTGTTTAAACAATAGTAAATAAACAGATTTTTGATTTTGAAATGAATCAGAAAAATTACTTTCCCCACCATGGCAACCTAAATGTTAACTTAACACGTTCCGGGACAGTGAGTCGTGAAAACAATAAAACATCTATTGTGTCTGGAATAGTGTCCCGGAACGTGTTAACCTGATGTTTCTATCTTAGTAGAGCATAAATGCAAGTAGAGCATCTATCCATATTCAGTGTGTACACAGCACGGATAATATTCTCGTACCAGACTGAAATATAGGGTCGATCGCCACATCACGCGGTATCGATCACTAGAAATTAAGTGCCATTTTTAACCCCAGGATTTAGCTCGAGAATCCGATAGTTCTCATCTGATTGAGGGTCTCATTTTATTTCGACCAGACTATCTTCGAGATCGGCCAATTTATTCCAACTATTAAAAGGTAGATGATCTGTGGTATTCGGTTGTGTTTGTGATGATAACCAGTTATTTTAAACGATATTAAACGAGAATAAAACAATAGAGAATGCGGATTAAATCAATTATGAAAGAAACGTTATTAATTTTTACATAAAGACCCACACACATGGTTTATATATTTTTTTAGTAAAAAATAGCCAGACAGTCACAAGCTAACTAATGGTTTAAAATTGTAATATTTTAAAAATAAGCATAGGCAATAGTGACTAACTTTGTTGCGCAGCTTCTTCTACTAGCCAACAATTGTCTCGAAGCTGTGTTAGGGTCTTTGTTGGCACGTTTATGTGCTCCTAGAGAGTCTTTAAATATACAGAAATAAATGAACTTTATTTTTGGTAAGGATTGATCATATCTGACTAAAAATTTCTGCTACATACCTACTTGCCTAGCAAGTTATTACAGATGTACAATAGTTTCTTTAAACAACACTTCTCAACTTACCATAAAACAACTTCAGTTGACTTAAAAAACCTCATGTCCGTTACCTATAAATAACTGAATACTGACCGGGCGAAAGTCCTTACTATTTAACATCTCAGTACAAAATTCGTGAGTCCGTCCGTCGGGCCGGCCGATATATCAACATTAGTGGTGTCCCCGTCCACCGGACGAGACATAAAGACATAGGGGTAGAGAATCTGGATGCGGCTTAAAATGTTCATTAAAAATTGATACTGATAAGTTTTTGTCAGATGCCCCGGGGCCGCTTCGATATTTGACAGGAAGGTGATCGCTTGCGAATCCGCATGGAATTTAAAATGCACCCTAGGACGTCCACAATACATAATAATGAGGACATCTTCGTGAGGATGACGATGAATCACATACGTGAATGATGTGTTTTGGTTTATTTTCTGCTGTCAAATACGTATTGGTAACCCTAAAGCCGGACACAGTTTTAGTTAAAGGACAAATTGAAAAAGATTTTTATTTATAAACTAATAAAAGGTAACACATATTACACCTTAAATATTGAATCTATGATGACTAGTTGTTTATAATGGAGATTGATGACTTTCCTATATCAATCTAAAGGCAATTGGTGAGAATCACATTCGTAATGTTTTCGAGGATGACTCGTCATTTTAACATCTAATAGGGCACTATTAAGTAAGGCATTACTTGTAGTCTTGTATGACATAAGTCAGTAGTCACATGAAAGTGTGTAAGTAGGCAGTGGTGATCAGTAGTAAGGCAAATAGACGTGACTTGGCAAAAAGCTCACTTTCCTTTTTTAATAGTTAATAGCAATTTAAAAATATTTTTATTTCGTTTCTTGGGCTGCATCAGTTTATGTATTTGTGTATGTTTGCAAAACATACAATCATACACAACACAGTTCGTGACTTTGGTTTTATAAAACCAAATAAAAATAGTAATTTGTACATGGATTGCCATTTACTAAAATTGGAACAATTGTTGTCCTACAGGATTGTCTTTTATTTTTATTAGTTGGTAAGAGCTTGCTAAACTTCGGGATGTATATCTTACTTTCCAACCGTGAGCACAGTTAGGAGTGAAGTCAGGCAACTAAATAAAGCACAGTTCTGATTCAAAACCATAATCTTGACTGGTCTTTATTGTTCGATTCTCTTATCTCCTCTTAACAACTCCTCTTTCAAAACTCGAAGCACTGAAACACTGTCCCTTCCATTTGCCCTAACCCCACAAAGATGCCCATGGGACGTCAAAAATGAAGATTTAGTCCCCGACCGCGTCATACGTTAACGACTAATGAAAACACGACCGGTAGTGATGAAGTGGACGCCAGTCTTGCACTCATTAATGTATACAATACGTGTACATTGAGGTCAGCCGGGAGATCGATGACACGCGGAGGCTTGGCGTTTGGGTACTTAAGTCACTTAAGTTGGAGACACTGAGCTTTTTGAACGTAGGCTACTAAGCCTAGAACACAGACGTAAAGTGGCGTGTCTTTCAGTCTTCTACAGGCTGCATTTCGGAGAGTGTGCGAGAGAACTGCATGACCTGATTCCACCAGCCCCCTTTCACCAGCGGAACACTAGACGTTGGCGCAGCTTCCATTACGTCGTAGACATTAAAGCAATGCGCACTAATAGGTTTCGATCTACATTTCTCATGCGCACGGCTAGGGAGTGGAATTCACTGTCGGCTGAAGTGTTTCTTAGACAATATAATTTGGGCGAATTCAAGAAAAGAGTGAGGCATGATCCATCCTAGGCCACATCATCACTTACCATCAGGTGAGATTGTGGACAAATGTCTGCCTAGATACAATTAAAAAAAACAAGACAAATTTTTCAGAGACTATGGGATGACAGCCGGCTTTTTAGTGTGGATCCACCACAGAAAAGTGGAGATATAGAAACAAATAAAAATCGGTGTTTTGTAACGAATAACTTAGTATGCTGGCTTATAGTTTTTGAGGTCTCTGCCTGCTTCACCGTAGCATACTATGACCGTGCTAGGAACGTTTCAGGCATAAAAACATTATTTGTATTAAAGTGACACTGTTCCCACTAGACCGTTCCGTCACCGACCAACAGCGTCGCGTGTAATGCACGAAGCGTGTCAGCGCCGGCAATATACGCTCTCGCTCCATATAACGATGAGACAGAATGCTGTAGATCCGTTCAGTGGGCATAGTAGAGCGTGTGCTTGCTTGCTTTTCGTGTCTGAATCGATCCTAGCACGGTCATGGTATGATACGGTGTAGTCGGCCCCGACCTTTACAGAGCATTCACTGAAAAGACATAAAAGATGATAGTTAAATTACTCTTTAAACATGGAAGTATTTTCTATGAATGTATGAAAAGTCGATGAGTGAAATAAGTTAACTAAATAAGTTAATAAGGTACAAGACGTCGAACAAATTTGTGTGTCCAATATAATTAGTACCAAGATATCGGTACTCGTAGATTTAGTAACCTAGACATTATGTTTAGATTTTTCCTAGTCTGTACCCCTATTCTTAGAATATTTTGACGACTCGTTTGGTGCAGTGGTTAGCGCTTCTGACTACTAAACCAGCGGTCGCGGGTTCGCATCCCGCAAGACCCAATGTTTGGGTGAAATATGTGTAACTAAGTCATGAATGTAAGGTATATATTTTATGTATTAAGTACCTCTATTTATGTGAGATGCCCAAATTATACTCGTTGTATAGTACTTCGTAACACAAGGAAGAAAATCCTTTCCTCGAAACCAGGCAATAGGTGTGTTGATTTGCGCATATTTATTGAAGATCATTTGGAGCTTAGATCTAGCTTTTCTTCTATTATTCTTCTAATCTTATCATCATTCGATTCGATGTTTCCTTTAAACATACGAGTAGCTCCAAAACCACCACTCTCACTGTCATACAACCATCCCACACTGAGGGATCCTATAAATCCTCAAATGTACTTAATTCCTAGTACCCATCAGTCACGCATATATCTCGAGAGTCGTTATTAGGAGCGGTGGGCTATTAGGTACTCAACTGCTTTCGTATTGCTATTGCTTATGACGTCATAAAAAAGTTGATTTTCGCGCCGTCAAATCTATAAAAGCAATGCAGTAATCGTTTTCGAGCATTTTGGCAGTGCTGACCCGGTAAGGCACGGAATAATAAATAAAGATAGACGGTATAGCAGTAATGCAATTAGGTAATGTCAAAGCTAAGCAGAGATAAGAAAAAAACATAGGTACATCTTATCAAATCTATAACCTCCTCCTTTTGAACTATGATGCACGAACTAATTAATTAATGGTAACCACAATTAGCTAAAGTAGGTATTTGTTTAGCGATTGGTTTGTTTGCAGTTTCAGTCTTATTAAACAGTTTCCGCTTGACTTCTTATTTGGCTTCCTTTTTATTTGAAAGACATGTATTCTGTGTAAACTGTGGTTTTATTTTTACACTCTGCGGTTGACGGCGTATTCGCCATCTTAGCCGCTAGCTGAGAATATAATTCTCAGGCCGCAAGTGGTTTTTAGGGTTCCGTAGCCGAATGGCAAAAAACGGAATCCCTATGGACCCTTACGGAGCAGTTTTTGAGATATAGCACATTTTTATTTACCGCAAATATAACTTTGTCTTTCATACAAACACTATGAAAAACAAAGTTATATTTGCGGTCAACAAAATATTGTGGTATTTTGGCTAAGTGGAAGTAAGAATCCCTAATTCAGTTAAAGTTGGCACGGAACCCTTAGTGCGCGAGCCCGACTCGCACTTGGCCGGTTTTATTTACTCTAGCCATGGTACTCACGGTAGTAATCGCATCACGGTCGCTATTAAGTTATGTAGTACCTCCTGCGCTGGAGTAGTTCAAATGATTAGGCAGATTTATGTGCGGACTCTGCACCCGCAGAGTGAGCCGAGCTGAAACTATTAAGATTGGTGGCGTTATTATAAAGTAACGTTCGCTGATATTGAAATGATGATATTTTGCTTTAAAAACATCCCTTAGATTATATCAATATCGTATATCAAGTTATCGTGGCGTCTTTAATGGAACATTTATATTTAAACATCTTACAGTGATACTGAACATCAAAAAGTATTTTCATAATTTTTGGCCTTTATTTTATTAGTAACACACACATTTACATGTTTAATATTTTTAATCACACAGTAAAATCAGACCAAGCACACACATAAAAATACAGTAAAATTGTGAAAATAATCATAGAAAACTTCTCAGGACTAAAAGCATTTCTCCTTGATGGAAAACTAAGGCATCCTTACATAAAGTAGAAATAAATAGGTTTACTAAAACCCATGAAAGGACAACAGCTTTACTTCATCCTAAAGCTCGTTCCGAAAGCCTCTTTCTTCACAGGCTAAAAAACTCATCTGCTAAAAGCAACAGGAAATGCAAGTTGCTAATTATCAACAATAATATTTAAAACAGCTACAGCCAAAACGCTAAGCGGAATTTATAAGACAATATTAGAAGAGAGAAATGAGCAGAGAGAATGCAATAACAATAAATAGCAATAAATAAAAGGATTCACCCGTTGCTTGTATTGTATGATACTAATCCTATAGCACAGGGTGAGTGGAGAGGGCGTCGCGCAAGTTTTGTTTTATTGATGTTTTTGGTTTTTTGCGTCAAAGAATACAGCATAACTATAACCTAGGTCCTAGTGTATGCACCGATGCATTTTTTGATGTGCGAATAGTATGACGAAGTTACTTTATAAGTTATACTGTTTAAGTGATGCTTAAACTTAAAAAAAAAACTCAGACAACACGTCGAAATTTAGAAACTAGCGACCAAGCAATCGATTTTTATTTCATTAAGGTTGAAACTTCCTGAAATTTTTGTCTTATTTGACTGCCATGGTCAATTTTATTTTTTTACTCGTTTCTTATTTTCTATGTAATATTCATCTAAACTCTTCTTTGTATAAAATTGAGCAAATCTTCTTGAAATAAGAAATAAAAGGCTGCTGTGGTTAATTGATTTTCTTAGCCCTTTTGCCATGTGTTTTTTTATGAAAACTCGTTTTTCTATAATATTGAGAAAGTCATGTAGACACGTGCATAAATCCGATGATAGTTTTTTAATTCTTATAACACTAAGAAAATATTCACCTGATCAAAAATAAACTCCACAATACGGAGACAGCGACTCCACCGCACCTCTATCCACAGAACTAATCCAAGGCAACGCCGACTGTTACGGCGATTACTTTAATTGGCTCAATCTCCATTCAAAACCACCTCGAGGGGGGTGGAGTCCCCAGATTTATAGCAAAAGGGTAAGGCTTCTGATCCCTGTTTATGAAGGAAGATACGGAAAAAACCCGGATAGTTTCGGGTTTGGCTTAGTTTAAAATGTGCGGCCATTTCCCTGAGCGGGTCTTTCGAGATTGGTTTTAATTTGTTGCGAGTGTATGCGAAGATTGTGAGTGTTTATAGGAAGACGTTATTAGATATCAATTATTGTTGTCTGCCTCGTTGGTGTAGAGATTAGTTTGCCGGTCACTACCCAAGAGTTTCCGGGTTTGAATCCCGGGTCGAGCCCTGTTTCTGGGTTTTATGTCTTGAAAATTCTTGGTAACAGCTCGGAGATAGGAAGTTCCAAAGATCTCTCATCGGTCATGTCAGACTACCGTCTCACCGAATTAATCAGAGTGAGAGAACAGAGAGCGCACTTGTTTATTGCGAACACACCTTGATACTAACCATCTCCTGCGTACCAGGCCTATCTCTGCTCGGTAAAATATACTTTATTAATAACAAACAAGAACCAATTGAAACTAAGACATGCAATATACGTGTAATAAAGTCTTCTTTGAAAATCAATAGGGGAGGTGTATAAGTTCGGCAGTGGACGGCTGCTGACAACGATGATGGTGTCGATCTCTTGTTAACATTATTACCGTGTTTTTTTTTATTTACTCGTATATTTGATAAAAGATGTAAAAGTAATAATTAAGTTATTATAATTGTTAAAGATAGTTTGACCTCATAACCTTGACACTCAACTGGTTCCCATGTAAATTCACAGGTATACGTTAATCTTTAAGTTAAGTTTGTTCAGTGATTCTTACCAAGTTTGCTTTAAAAAAGCCGGATCTTTTACTGTTTGCTTATCCTATTTGCCTATTGCTAAATGGGCTTTATGGGTTTGCTAACACGAGTTCAAGATCATGGTTTATTTGATAAGTATTCATAGGTATATATGGGGGCTCTATAACAGGAAAAATATATCTACGATCTCTATCATCTATTAACTGTATTCTTACAGTTACGATGTCGTTTCTACGACAAATTGCTAGCCTAACTTCATGATTCCAAAAAAACAAGTGAAGTTTGTGTTGAGCAAAGTAAGATGGTGTAAGAGCCATAGGATTATAACTGGCAATAATTGAATAAATAGAAATTTATAAGACCGAAAACTCAAGGCTTTCCTTTACTCTGGTTAACAATAATACAAGACGTCAAATCAAAGCCCATCAACGCCTCTCCATTCGAAAGCCAGCAATTAATCTCTCAAAATTAATTAATAATTATTGTTAATCAAAGCAAAATTAATGTCTGTGGACGTCGATCTTCCGCATCACGGCTTATAACAATCATTCAACGGGTTACCATTATCAATTCGGTGCGGTTTCATAATGTGACAGCCATTGTGGCGATATGATTTTTATTAATTGCTAGACTATTCATTTGGGACTTCAGTCGATATGTGCTGAAAGTGGGTCATGATTTTGTAATTGATTGCTTATATATTTAACAAGAAAATTTCTGTCAACATCGAGCAATAATCAAGTCTGCAGTTTTTCCTAACTGCTATAAAATTGGATTCGTTGGAAATAATTTAGATGATCAATAAATATAAAAGAATAGTAAATCTTGTTGTAAGTTACTTTAAAAAATACATTTAAGTTTAGAATAGAAAATCACAGAACAAGATGAACTTAGGTCAAGCTCAAACTGTGAGAATGACTACCTACTAAAAGTTCTTTAGGAGATGTAACATTACAGCCAATGAGAACTACCGTCACTTTAATTTACCGATCTGTCCTGTGTCTGCGGGTTCACTCCGCAAGACAAGTCCCATCTCTTGATTCTTGCTTGCTAAAAGACCTTATGCGTGCAAATGACAAGGCAATCCGTGTCGCCATTTACTGGGCACAACAAATTTAAGTCGCTTTACCATCGATACGATAAGAAGAAGACATTATTTCATAGCATTTAAAAGCGCAATTCTTAGCTGTTTGAATCATTTGCATCGTGTTGAAGACTCATAGCTGTGTTTGTGATGCCTCTATTTAATTCACATTTTTAATCAGCACAAACCTACATCGATAAGTCGATTAATGCTGCCTGTTTCATAACTCTCTTAAAACCCACGTATCATTCATAGTTGGCCAACACATCAATGCACATAATACCTTACAAAAACAGCCTATCAAAACATCACAAACAAATCAATCACTGAAGCTGCCAACACCGCCGCAGGCTTCACAGATGTTCTGAACAGGTGTACCTGCAGACAGGGTAATGATATGTTATTATTATGACGGCTAGCAGGTCTGATGATGGTGGTCACAATGAGCTTGGGGCGTAACTTGAACGTGTCTTGTTGACCTATCGCTCTATCGTGAACGGTTGCAGAAAACTGTAGCAGTTTGAGATGTTTTAGAAAACGACCATCTTTGGCGAGGATTAAAAAAAATATAAGGATTTGCATTTAAGAGTTTGCTTTTGACTTTTGCTAAACAAAGTAAAAAACCGGCCAAGTGCGAGTGTTCCGTGCCAACTTTAACTGAATTAGGGATTCTTACCTCCACCACAGATAATATAGTGCCTCCACTTAGCCAAAATACAACAATATTTTGTTGACCGCAAATATAACTTTGTTTTTCATAGTGTTTGTATGAAAGACAAAGTTATATTTGCGGTTGACAAAAATGTGCAATATCTCAAAAACTTCTAGTTCGATTTCGCTCAAACCAATTTTCGTTGAAAGTTTTTGTTAAGATCTACATCATATATTTTTTCAAAATTTTCACTACCTTAGTTCAAAAGTTAGATGGGGGGGGGGGCGTTTTACCACTTTGGAAGCGTCTATATCTCAAACGTTAGACTTTTAGAAAAAATGGTTTTAGAAACCTCAATGTCATTTTCAAAGACCTATCTATAGACACACGTATAGGTTTGGGTAAAAAAAATTTTTTAGATTTTAGTTTCATGTATGGGAAGCCCCCCTAAATATACTTTTAGTACATGAATCGGAAAGCGGTGAACAAGATACATCTACTTACCAAGTTTCAGCTGTGTGATGCTTATAGTTTCAGAATAAAGTGGCTGTGACATACAGACGGACAGACAGACAGACAGACTTGACGAAACTATAAAGGTTCCGTTTTTTGCCATTCGGCTACGGAACCCTAACAAGCAGATACTCATTTGTCTATACTAATATTATAATGCTGAAGAACTATCTCAGGAAGTATTGAAACATATTTTTGTATGAGGTAGCTTTTTTATCGAAGAAGGCAGTTAAACATCACGCCCTACGGAGAAGAAGTGAAACCAAAACGTGCAGAAAAAGACGCAGGGAATCACTAGTTGTACGTACAGTTGCGGTCTCTCGTGCCTAACCACCTTAAGAGCCAAATCTCATGCACCTTGCGTGGTCTTTTATTTGAAGTGTAGCAAGCGATTCTCGATTTCATACACATGAGCTGAGTGGGGACGGTCAAAAGACGTCTGTCTACTTAGTGATTCGATACGCTATCATTTTTCTCATCAAACACTCCGACGAATATGTATGTCCACGATTAAAATCGCTTTCGTGTTTTACCAAATTTTATCGCACACTTATTATCCTTGTTCGGAACATTTTAGCACGATTACCAAATTACACCAGTCTGTAGCATTTCATTGCAAAATCACTCCTATTACAACAGTTTAAGATGTCGCGGTGTGTAACTGGAAGTGCTGTCATGCCATAAACTCAAATCAGATAACAGTTGGGAGCTGCGCACGCACCGATTCTTGCGCAACTTAGAAAACGTTACATACTTACACTTACATCTCTTACTGGATCAGATGACCATTCGAGTTATGCTGTGTTTGGTCAATTTGGATTTCTTGTATCCAGATAAGGAAATATAAAGGTATACTGTATATGGGCATGTAAACATTTCGGCAAAAATACAAAAAAATAATTTCTTGTTAAGATGTGATGCGTCCAGATTGGGATGAAAGTTAATGTCCTATTTTATATTTTCTACATCTACGACGACATCAACACGAAACTATGTGTAAACGATGGAAATATGGAACAGACGAAACAGATATTATTTTATGGTACAGTCAAATCCATAGAAAGTTTGAGTAGCTTCGTTCTTGGGAGCTCGTTGTCTTGTAATCTCGTTATCCATGAGTACTATATCAGCCATAAGAATTTTTGTTTTAAGAATCATCATCGATTCTAAATCTGAGCAGGCAACTTATTTCATGGTAATAAAATCTTGGAATTGGACCATCCTTGGTTTTGATAAATATGGAATGTAAGTTCTTTACTTTACCTTACGTGGTTCAATGACTAATCATGGGAACTAGGTACAGAGGTAAAGCAAAGCGTATCCTTGCTGCATGCTAAGTATATTACGCAAACTATTTTCTCTGTACCTTCTACTACAGATCTGTTAACATGGATGTGCTAACTGCTAACTCTGTGTCCGATTGACCTAGATATTGTATTTTACTGTCTTTGTTTTTATAGATCTTATTTTCTGTGTACCTACCAGAAGATTGTTTCAAATGTTTATTTCCACAATGAGAACATTTGCTCTGACGTAATGCACACAGCAATTTTAATATGTACTATTTTCGATGAAATAACAATGTCTCTAAAACCCAAATGAAAATTTCAAGTTGTGGCCAATCCAAAATAATATTTTTAAGTTAAATCAGTATGATATTATGATGTTATTTTCCATCTTAATCACAACAAGTTGATGATAAATTGATACGAACAAGATTAAGTAAGACATCAAAAACTTGCGCACGGAATGGATTTCAACCAAAAACCTTGTTATTATTTTTTCATATTATTTACTGTGATGGTCAAATATTTATAAAAACCAAAAAGATATGAAATTGTATTTGTGGAAAGTGAACAATGTGTTCGATGCCGCATGACTCATCAAAGCGATTGGCTTACTTTCATATATTACCTAATTCAAGACCAAAATATTTTGACTCGTATCATAATTGGCTTACCATACTCAAAGATACTAAGTGCCAATTAAGTAATCAGACTTGGGCCGAGAGTCGAACCCATCACCGTTCTCTTCTTACGCAACGAGAATAAGCGGATTCTTTGTGCGCGTGCGCAAGTGTCATAAATTGATAGCATTGTTTCGGAGCTTCAATAAATTTGATGATCTAGTAGTCAGGACGCTGACCCAAGAACAGGTGGTTCCTGGTTCAAGTCCCAGGTCGAGGTAAAGATACTTTCTTTACACAGGTTTTTGTGTCCTATGAAACTCTTTTGGCTAGCACTGGTGCAATATGTACTCTGTGGTACAATATGTAGCACTGGTGCTATACAAAAAAAAGATATGTTTGCTCTTGACATGGCGAAGCGGAGAGGCGCGAACTTTCCGTGGAAAGAAAAACTAAAAACATCAAAATAAGGTGAATTTTCCAATCGTGGCCAGTATCGGGCCTGACTACATAGTGCAACATCTGCAGATCTTTCCATATCATAATATTATTGAGTCCGTTTCCTTGATGCGTTGATAGTTGCGCAAGAGTGTTATAACATTGTCTATCTAGGAAACAAGAATTGGTACATTGGCATTTCTATATTATCGATGTATCTCGTGATAAAAAGCTCGTCTCTCTGTTGTTGGAACGCGCTGTGAGACGTGTATAAATAAAATATAATAAAATCTAATATTTTTTTATAGCAAGGACGTTTTCCATATCTTCACCATCCTGCACTCGCATCTGTGTTGCCAACAGTTACAACAACAACAACAACCGGCCAAGTGCGAGTCGCACTCGCGCATAAAGGGTTCCATATCTACTTAGTATTTAAGCACTTTTATTGCCTAATAGTATCCTGTAAAACATGATTAGGATTACCATATAAGGTTTTGATTCCCTTAAAATAGCCTTAACGTTCCTTGTTGGACTACGGAACCCTAACAAGAGTGAACAGGCTTCTTCTGGGTGTGCTCGCTTTACCGTTCGTCCCTGTCTGTCTATGCCACGTCTAATATAATCTACAAACAAGAGCAAACCCATATCATAATTAAAAAAAAATCTGGTTTACTAGGATAAAGCGCAGTAAAACAAAATCAGCAAAGTCAGCTTGAGAATGTGAAGTTTTATTAACCATTTTAATTATTACCTGTTATAATAATTTCCTACCAGTTGTATTCATCCAATCTCAATTGATATTACGAGGGTGCATTTTTATATTCGCGGAATGGGTAGGTAATTAATAAATGAGGGTACTTTCCTTAGTCGTAACTGGTTAAGTAGCTCATTATTAGTATAAATACAACGTTTTGTTTTAATCGGGCCATTACTATTTGAATTATCGTCGATCAAACAACTCAGTTGGAAAGAACATTGTGAAAAATGGAGAAAATCGAGCACCGCGCTGTCATAAAGTTCCTTACCAAGCAAGGTAAATCGATTCAAACCATACTAGAAGAGATGTCATCCGTTTACGGGGAGTCTTGCCCCGGTAAAACCATGGTTTATAAGTGGCATACCCTTTTTAAGCAAGGCAGGGCCTCACTTGAAGATGATCCTCGGCCAGGACGGCCGATCGAGGTGACCACTCCGGAAATAATTCAAAAAGTGGAAAAATTAATACTGGAAGATGCTAGACTAAAGAAGAAACAGCTCGCAGAAATGGTTGGAGTATCCGATACAACCATATTCAAAATTCTTCACGATCATCTCGGCATGACCAAAGTCAGTGCAAGGTGGGTGCCGAGAATGCTTACGCCGCCTCAAAAACAACAGCGCGTAGAGTGTTCTCGCGCGTTTTTGGACCTCTATAATGCAGACCAGGATGGAGTATTGACTCGAATTGTTACTGGGGATGAAACTTGGGTTCATCATTATGAACCTGAGTTCAAACAAGATTCTATGCAGTGGCACAAAAAAGGTACACCACCACCAAAGAAATTTAAGGTGTCACAGTCGGCGGGAAAAATCATGGCGACAATCTTTTGGGACTCAGAAGGAATCTTGTTGATAGATTATAAAGATAAAGGTGTCTCCATAACCGGAGAATACTACGCTTCAATCTTAGAGCGATTAAATGAAGCAATCAAGGCAAAAAGAAGGGGGAAATTAACCAAAGGTGTCCTCCTTCTGCACGACAACGCGCCTGTGCACAAGAGCCGTGTTGCGTTGGCTTCCCTGCATAAGGTGGGCTTCGATATTTTGGTTCATCCACCCTACAGTCCTGACCTGGCTCCCAGTGATTATTATCTCTTTCCAAAAATTAAAAAAGAACTTCGGGGGAAGAAATTCTCGAGCGATGAAGAAGTGAAGGAAGCAGTTTCAGCTTATTTTTCAGACAAAGAAAAAACATTTTTTTCGAGGGTATACATAAGCTAATTGAAAGATCTGAAAAATGTATTAGGGTTGCAGGAGAATATATTGAAAAGGAAAAATAAACTTGTATTTTCATTTCCACGTCTTACCCCCGATTCCGCGAACTTAAAAACGCCCCCTCGTACCTGCTAAAGCAAACGATTGCCAAGACTGCTAGGCACTTCCAAACTGCACTCAATGCACAGATGTCAGTAGCAATACCTGTCTAATTAATACTCGTACATAACCAGAATGTAAAATCAGATAAGATTAGAACAACTTATTTTCTAAGCTATTGTTATACGTAGTTTAAGTGACAGATGACTGTAAAGTTCATGCGTCAGTGACAGATGTCAACTTCCGCTTCTCTGTGCGTTGCGGCTTGCGCGGGCGCAAGATTGATCGTTCAGGTGTCGTAGAGCTAAGAATCTATTAGACTGAAAGAAAAGTTTTTATTTTTTGTTTTTCGAGTATGTTACGATATACGCATAATTGTGTATTATTTTAATTTAGTAGTATTTTTTCCGATATCTGAAGTTTATAATGGAACTAGCGGTCCCAGTGAACTTTGCTTCGCCCCGGCCCCGTCCCGCCCCAGCCCCGGCCCCGTTGAACGGGATAAAAAGGATTCTATGTCCTTATCCTGGTTCTAAGCTACCTCCCCACCGTTTCGCTCCGGCCCCATCCCACCCCAGTCCCAGCCCCGTCTAACGTCTAACTGGCTCTAAACTACCTCCCTGCCAATTTTCAGCTAAATCGGTTTAGCCGTTCTTGAGTTATAAGTGGAGTAACTAACACGACTTTCTTTTATATATATATGACGGCGGGAGCTGAGCTGAGGCCAGGGCCAAGCGGTAGGTGGCTCGTCCGTCACCGTCATCTCGAGGTAGGGCGTCCATGATGGGCCAGCAAATAAAACGTAGGTTGCCAAGAAAACATGTTATTCCAATTCCAAAGTCACAATATGCTGTAGAAATGCCGTGAACGTGACAGGTTCGATGGGATAAGCCGTGTTCTGCAGCGGTCGTGTGCAAAAGTCAGGGTGACCTCGACTCTGTCCTCGTGTGCTTGCGCCAAAAACGATACTAGCGCCACCACACTGCGTTCAATGCACTTTACAAAATAGATCAACCAATCAAATTATAGATCGGGTACAAACGTAGTCAAATCAGAAGCTCATCACAAATTATCAGCCAATCAAATTAGAGTTCTAGTACAACGTAGTCTAATATGAGTCAAATCAGTAACCAACAAACAAATGAAATCAACCAATCAAAAAGATTCAGTACTACGTAGTCAAATCAGTAACAATTGAATTAAATATCCGCTACTAGCAAAGTCATAACAGCAACTTTAAATTTTCCAGATATGCGCGCGACGACGACGACATATAGATATGGCTAAAATGATGTCTCGTCTATTTACATAGGAACTATGACAGTGTGTGATATTAAAAACATGAATTCAGTTATTTTAATGCCAGCTCTGTCCCTTCAAATGTCTAGTACTTGTAAAGGAAGTAAGCAACAGTCGTGCCGGCTCCATTATGCGAGTATTATGTTATTATGCGTCCCATACGAGTATCGCCCGGATACTCGCCTTCGGTACATGGCGAATAATTTCTATTTTATTAGTATTACGCAAAGAGTTGTTTTGTAAAAATATTACTATATAGAATTTTCTGAGTAATGCCGCTGACAAGTTTAACTCGTCAAGTATGTGTAAACGAGACACAATAAAAATGCCATTGTTATGCGACTCTCGGCATTCGTTTGATACCTGACTGATTAATAAATCGAATTCATTCGGTTGCTCCATTAACTAAAACATAAGTCCCTTATTCTAAAAACTTTGTATCTGGCTAAGCACCGTAAAGTATTAACCAACCAATTTGAAAATAACGTCAAATAATGACGACATTAATCTTCTACGGTATAAGTCGGGTTTTCCTTCCTGACGCTATAACTCCAGAACGCAGTCACCGATTTCCACGGTTTTGCATTCGTTGGAACGGTCTCGGGCTCCGTGAGGTTTATGGCAAAGAAAATTCCCAGAAAACGAGGACGGGGCTGGGGTCGAAACGAAGTTCGCTGGGACCGCTAGTTTCAATATAGAAGTAATACTTTATATTTGGACTGGTAATTTTAGTCTTAGTTTAGCAATGGTTCTAAATTATTGTAATAGGGGGAATATGTTTTGTGGATAAGCCTACGTATTTAGAGAGTACCACATAGCCTGATGTTCTTCTTGAATCGGTTGTGATATGCGTAAAAATGTCCTCCGTGCCGTGACACAAAAAGGTGTAAGTAATGTAGTATGTGTGTAATATTCGTAACTTCGTAATCACTTGCCTCAAGTGTAACGAGATGTAACTTTATCTGTCACAAGTTGGTACTTCGACATTCAGAGTGTTGTTTTGAAACGAAAGAAAGGTGGTGGGAGATAGTGTTGTAAGAATTTCGACCAGTAACATACATCAATGCCGTTTACTGCGTTGAAAAATAATATTTTACTAGCGGTCCCAGCGAACTTCGTTTCGCCCCCATCCCCGTCCCACCCCGGCCCCGTTTTATTCGAGCTTTCATTGTTTTTTAGATGTATTCTGCTATTCGGTACGGAAACAAATCCAACAAATCAAAAACCATGGCAATCGGTTCAGCCGTTCACGAGTTATAAGTATTGTAACAAACACGACTTTCTTTTATATATATAGATTTCCTACTTGCTTTTCCACATTTTTTGAACTGGCAAGGTAATTCTTAGTGTTTTTAAAAATAAATGAGTACATTTAGGTTAGCTATGAATAAAGTAATGTTGATGTAGTACCGAATACAGAATGTAAAAGATTCTGAATGTAATACATTCAGAATAAGGACTCTCGATACCGATAAGTCGCAACACTAATCGTAGTATCGTCATACATTTGCCCATTTACCTTCATTTAACACATCATACATACGTAACTGCGCTCTTACGTAAGTTCTAGTTTTAAAGTTATCTTCTGATGTTTTTGTGTCCTTTTTAGTTTCTGGTCTGCGCAAACGCATCGAAACTGAATGTGTAAGTGTGCAATCTTCGATGACATAATGTACGCCAACTCACGGATTCTTAAGATTCCTTGATGTCTCTGCATAATAAATAACATAGTTGATGCAAACACGAGACAGGCGTGGGTTTTCTTTTCGCACAGACCTTACCGACCTTATCTACCCAAGATGATTTTTGTGCTGTCATTAAAAACCGGCCAAGTGCGAGTCGGACTCGCGAACAATGGGTTTCGTACCATTAACTAGGCAAACAGGCATAAACTTGCGTTTTAAAACGTGTATGGGTACCTAATTTTTTTTTTTTGTATTTTTGTATTATTTTTTTATTACTGAAATGAGTATTTTGTAAATATTTCAAGTGCCTACTTGTTGCCATTATGAATATCGGGTAATAAAAAACCGGTTAAGTGCGTGTCGGACCCGCGCACTAAGGGTTCCGTGCCACCCTTAACTGAATTCAGGATCCACTCACTTTCACTCAACGAAAACATAATATTATATTGCGACAGCAAAAATAACTTTGTTTTTCATAGTGTTTGTATGAAAGACAAAGTTATATTTGCGGTTGATAAAAATGTGCAATATCTCAAAAACTACTGGTTCGATTTCCTTCAAACCAATTTTCGTTGAAAGTTTTTGTAGAGATCTACATCATATATTTGTGGGAGGGTCTATGAAAATAAACATCAAAATAAATAAATAAAAGTTTATTTATGTAATTATACCACAAAATAATTTATTTAACTATTTTTAAATATTCCTTATCATTTAAGATATAAGCAAGCATAAATACAATTTAATTAGCAATAAATATGCCTAAATATTTAATCACATAATGATCATATAAAATATGTATAGAGTAATTAAGAAACAGGACAGAGTTACCTCTTACACGAAGACAGTTCAGAGCACCGATGTGCCGTGTCCGATCGCTGGACAACGTCTGAGCTGTCGACAGGCGGGCGAGCCGCTTTATAGTGGCGAACAAACAAGTCCGACGGAGGGGAGGCCGCGTGGGGACGTGAACAACCTTGTTTACGTACTTTGCACGTGGTGTTTTTAATTAAAAAAAACTGTTAAAATGCATTCTTTTTAAATCAAAATACGTACATTCTCCCACACGGCCACCCTGACGAGCAGCCTCAATGGCTCGCGAATCTTTACATTTGTTGTCTTATAAACTATTAAGTAATCAAATCACATGACTTGTACAGTTAATCAATTCAAATTACATGGCTCAAGTACAAATCACAATAAATCCAGTTAAGCAATCACACATATACAAACTGCCAATTACAGGGCTAATTAATAGTCAAATCCCATGACTTGATCAAATTACGTGACCTAAATGCCAAATCACATGGCTAAGTAATGGTCAAATCGCATGACCTGGTCAAATCACATGACCCAAGAGCCAAATCACATGGCTAAGTAATGGTCAAATCACATGACCCAAGAGCCAAATCACATGGCTAAGTAATGGTCAAATCACATGACCCTAGAGCCAAATCACATGGCTAAGTAATGGTCAAATCACATGACCCAAGAGCCAATTCACATGGCTAAGTAATGGTCAAATCACATGACCCAAGAGCCAAATCACATGGCTATGATATTTTTATCAATATCCAAAAACATGAGCCCGCGTTGGCCAGACGCAGACATGGATCTTTGGAGATTGAAAAAAATATATTAATCACAATCTAATGTATCAGTAAGTTCACGTCCCATCTCAGGGGACATTAGACGTAAATTATCGTGTGAGACATACAATTCGTGTCCAGTTTCATTTACTCTTATAGTGTATCTGTCATTATCTTTAACATTTGTAACGACGCAAGGACCTCTAAACTTGCTGTCAAGCTTATTAATTGATCTTAAGTTCTGTTTAACTAAAACAAGATCGCCAATTTTGAATGGAACGATTTTAGCTTTAGTTTTATCAAATTGTTCCTTATGGGCTTGACCTCGCTCGTCCATCCTAACTTTAGCTTCAGACCGGCAAGTTTCTAGGTCCAAACGCTCACAATCCACTAACAAGGCTGATATGGCTGGAGGCGACTGACTATAACCCATTAGAAGCTGGAAAGGTGTTTGACCTGTACTTTTACTGAAAGTGCTATTTATGGCTAACTGTACTTCGCCAACAGCATCTTTCCAACTTCTCTTTGAGGTATTCTCAATTATAGTAAAACAATTTGTCAGAACTTTCATCATTCGCTCGACTTGCCCATTTGCACGACTAACACCACTAGCAATGAAATGCAACTCAATAGACCAACGTTCACAAAAGTTTTTAAGTTCTTTACCAGTGTAACTAGCAGCCTGATCGCAAACAATCCGTTTAGGGGTGCCAAAATTATAGATTAATTCTTTTAAACAGTTAACTGTTGCGATTGCAGTTAGATTATTTACTGGCTTGATAAAACAAAACTTTGTAAACGCGTCCACAAATACCACAGCGTATTGTTTCGAAGGTTTGCTACCACTTAATTTACCTGTAGTGTCCATATGTACAGTGTGAAAAGGTACCGGTGGTTTATCGATTGGATGCAAAGATATTTGCCTAGCACCAGACTCGCTTTTGTTAATTTTGCAAGTAAGACAACTATCTATATATTTGCGCGTGTTTTTAACCATATTTGGAAACCAAAATTGTTCACGAATTTTTTCGACTGTCTTTTCCCATCCAAAGTGTTTTAATGAGTCATGATAAAGTTGTATTATGTGCCAGCGATAACTTTTTGGTACAAATAAGCATTTCCTAGTTTTCTTTTCTTTTAAGTTAAAAATACGATACAGTAACCCATTTTTAATTTCATAACATGATGACAAATTTTTATCAATGGTTCCATCTTTAATCGACTCTATTATTTTTTTGGTTTCCGAATCGTTATTTTGTTCGACTTCTAACCAGTCACTGTAATTTTGGACATTATTAATGGTGAGCTGCACTTTTTCAGCCGGGTTGCGACTCAGAAAATCTACGTGCGGAATGCGTTCGCCTTTTCGGTATTCAATTTCAAAATCGAACGATTGTAAGTACGCCCACCACCTATGTACACGCGGAAGCAATTCTTTTTTGTTACGAGAGGCTTTTAAAGAGTTACAGTCGGTTATTACTTTAAATTGTCGTCCCAATAGATAATGGCGAAAGTGTTTAATAGCTCTAACTACGGCTAACGTTTCCAACTCATAAGAGTGATAACGACTTTCCGTTTCGGTGGTGCGCATACTGAAGTATTCTATGACTTTGAGTTGGTTGTCATGTTTTTGAAAAAGTACAGCTCCGAAACCAGCAGAACTGGCGTCAGTATGAAGCTCAATTGGTAGAGTCGGGTCAAAAAGGGTGAGTATTGGTTCTGAAGCCAAATACTCAAGAATTTTGTTTCTAGCAGCTTCATGTTCTGACGTCCAGTTCCACTTAGCATTGTTCCGTGTCAGATCATAAAGAGGAATCATAGTGAGTGAGAAATTTGGTATAAACTTCCGAAAATATCCTGCAAGGCCACAAAACTGTCGTACTTGTTTTTGCGTTTTAGGTACTGGGGAGTTTAAAAGTGCTCTTATTTTTCCAGGATTTGGTTTGACCTGACCGTTTGAAACAACCCTGCCTAGGTATTCAATTTCGGTCTGAAGAAATTTGCATTTATTGACATTCAATGAGAAACCTGTCTTCTGCAATTCATCTAAAACTTGTTCTAAATGTTGGAGGTTGGATTCTGGGCTTTCTGAATAAATGATCACATCATCAATATAAATTAAAACGAACTGATCAATAAACGGTTTAAGGGCTGTGGTAATGGCCCTTTGAAAAACGGGAGGAGCATTACACAACCCAAAGGGCATCCTCAAAAACTCATACTGTCCGTCAGGCGTGACAAATGCTGTTTTCTCTATCGAGTCTGACGCTACAGGTATCTGATGGAAGCCTGAGGCCATGTCCAAAACAGTGAAGTACTTGGCTTTTGTTAATTTACTTATATGATCATCGATTATCGGGAGTGGAAAGTGATCGCGAACAGTGTTCTTATTAAGTTCTCTATAGTCCACGCATAATCTATCAGAGCCATCCTTCTTACGCACTAAAAGAATAGGGCTTGCAAAAGGGGAATTGCTATCACGAATAATGTTATTACATTTTAAATCATCAATGATTGTTTTAACATGTTCACGCTCTTTAGGGGCCAAACGATAGGGTCGTCTTTGTACAATGTTGTCCGGGTTCTTTAAACGAATATGTAGTTCACCAGTGGTGACTTGTGAGACTTTGCTACCGGAAGTGAACATATCGGAGCGCGATTCAAGGATATTGCGCAGTTGTTCTTTGCACTGCGAGTCAATATCATCATTAATATTTAGCATACTGGGATCAAATTTCTGGACAAAGTTAACATTATAGGAATTTCGAGAAACATAAGTTTCATTAGGAGAAAAAATTACTTGAATGCCGGATGTTTCAAACAAATTTTGCCCTAATAATAAATCGTATTGAATAAATTTGTCAGGTACAAGTATGAATTCTAATTCAAGGGTTATACCGTCTATACAGATCTCACAATTCTTTTTACGGGAGGAACAAAAAGAGTTTTCTCCTACGCCCTTTAAAATAGTAGTCTCATAAACCATTTTTCCCTTTACAGAATCTCCTACACTGTCTCGAATTAGGGAGCATTCAGCACCGCTATCTAACAAACACGAAAATTCGCTGTCACCGATACGTACGGTCTTACATCTTTTATTATTCAAAGTTATGGAATTTACATTAGTGGGTAGGGACTTTTCATCTTTAGTTTTCTTATTAAGGCGTTGGAAACAGTTATCAAAATTGTGACCCTTTCTTTTACAGAATGTACAGGACATCGAAGACCTGGTACTATTAGATGTAGATGGTACTGGAGTTTCTTTTTGTGAATCCTGAGTGCTAGTAACGTTAGAACGACAGTCTCTTTGTAAATGACCTAATTTGTGGCATTTGTGGCAACGCTTTTGTTTATTATCAACAATGTTGGGTTTTGATCGTTTCGCTGGTATGATTTGGTCTGAATCTTTACTAGGTCTTTTACGCTTGTATGAATTTAAACTTTGAATAAGCTGTGGCAAATTTTTGGGCGTTAAACGTAGCAAGTCTGAACGTATTCGAAAGTCTGACATACCTGAGATAACGGCCTCCACTAGGCGTTGATCAGTCATCTCCACGCCAATAGCCTTCCTCGCCAACTCCCATTTTCGCGTAGCATACTCGGCAAGGCTGCTGGCTTGCTCGCTGGTGTACTCCATGAAGAGCGTCAGATCGTCGTAGTAGCGGGCTTCGTCTGCAAATGTTTCAACAAGTCTTGTTTTGAGTTCTGTCCAGGTAGATAAAGTAGTATAATTTCGACGTGACCATTCAGCGGCACGTCCACGTAGATTTTTTCGGGACAAATTAAGAAGTTCTCGATCGTTTAGTTCATATTCAATTCTTAAATCCTCTAGATTTTTGCACCAAATTTGTATGGTATCTGTGCGATCATCAGGATCAAAAGGAGGTACATAAATATGTTCCAAATTACGAGCACGGGGGACGGATCTTGGCTTATCCGAATTAAGAACATTAGCTGTAGTTTCTACAAGCTTAGACATCATTTCTTGCATCATACTTTGCATAAAAGAAATAGGAACGAAACCTGTCCTTGCATGTTGGCTGAAGCTGGAGCCGCCTGGGTCGCTGCTGCCACCGGCCGATGTAGCAGTCACATTCCGTGGCTCGAATACTGGAGACACGTTGCCGCACGGCGGCGCCGACTCATCGTCTTGCAAGGGCGTTTCGTCGGGTGGTTGCATGTCAATGGGCTGGACCTGAAATCACAACATTCATGGGCGCAATATGAGGGTGTAAGATTCTGATCCCACTTCTGATGTGGGAGGGTCTATGAAAATAAACATCAAAATAAATAAATAAAAGTTTATTTATGTAATTATACCACAAAATAATTTATTTAACTATTTTTAAATATTCCTTATCATTTAAGATATAAGCAAGCATAAATACAATTTAATTAGCAATAAATATGCCTAAATATTTAATCACATAATGATCATATAAAATATGTATAGAGTAATTAAGAAACAGGACAGAGTTACCTCTTACACGAAGACAGTTCAGAGCACCGATGTGCCGTGTCCGATCGCTGGACAACGTCTGAGCTGTCGACAGGCGGGCGAGCCGCTTTATAGTGGCGAACAAACAAGTCCGACGGAGGGGAGGCCGCGTGGGGACGTGAACAACCTTGTTTACGTACTTTGCACGTGGTGTTTTTAATTAAAAAAAACTGTTAAAATGCATTCTTTTTAAATCAAAATACGTACATTCTCCCACATATTTTTTTCAAAATTTTCACTTTCTTAGTTCAAAAGTTAGATGGGGGGGGACGCCCATTTTACCACTTTGGAAGCGTCTATATCTCAAACCTTACACTTTTAGAAAAAATAGTTTTAGAAACCTCAACATAATTTTAAAAGACCTATCCATAGACACCCCACACGCATAGGTTTGAGTAAAAAAAATATTTTAGGTTTTAGTTTCATGTATGGGAGCCCCCCCTTAAATATTATTTTTTCTTACTTTTTGTATCTGAATCGGAAAGCGGTGAACAAAATACACCTACGTACTAAGTTTCAGCTATGTGATGCTTATAGTTTCAGAATAAAGTGGCTGTGACATACGGACGGACAGACAGACAGACAGACAGACAGACAGACAGACAGACAGACAGACAGACAGACAGACAGACAGACAGACTTGACGAAACTATAAGGGTTCCGTTTTTTGCCATTCGGCTACGGAACCCTAAAAAAGGGAAAAATTCCCTTTGTTGTATGGGAGCATGGTTAAATATGTATTTCTATTTATATATTTGTTCCTATAGCTGCCGTAGTAATAGGGTCCCGCTTTTGCCCTTTGGGTGTAAATATCACGCATGACAGCAAGTTATACCTACCGACACCAATCCGTAGTACTGAGCCCGCGTAGTAAATACGGCTCATACTCGTACCATCGTGGGTTTTTTACAGGCTAATCCTTTATTTTATTTATAGAGCGCAATATTCAGAGTTAAACAAAAACCATTTAATTTATCTCTTAAGCGACCAAATGTGATAATTACGCCGCCGTGTCAAAATTATACACAGAAATTAATGCAAACGCAAAAAATATGATAATAAAATGCAGTAGGTAGTGGCGTAAGCTCTGCAAGATTACAGATCATTTCTGATTATAAAAAAAAATGTTTGATGTTTCTCAGAATATGTTACTGTTAAATTATAAGGTCACGATGTGGTACAGTGAACATACAAGAATTATTTAACTGAACCCTAAATAATTATTTAACTGAACCTAAAGAAGATAACTAAGGGCCAGTTTTGTGATCGATGTAGTTAACTCAACTAATGGTTAGAAATCGTTACCAGTGGTTGAATACGACTGCGCCTATCAATTTACAGAATGGTTATTTTAAAAACAATTTTTTGTACAAAGCCAATCGTAAATATTCCACTAATGGTAACGACTTTTAACACGATACGGGACAGTGAACGCCTACAGGCGTGAAAACAATAAAACATCCATTGTGTCTGGAATAGTGTCCCAGAACGTGTTAACCATTAGTTAGCTATCTCGAAACCAGCCCTAACAGGCTCTTAGCTGAAATTATTAAAAAGTCTTAAGTATAAAGTAATGATGTTATGTAGGTAGTAAAATCTCGTTAAAACCGTCTGCTTATAAAACCATTCACTTTTTACCGTCATTTATCGTATATGATAGCTAGTTTATTATTCTGTCAAGTCTGCAATGATCACCTCTAAACATATCTTTCGCTTACTTTTTGCGTAATTAGCCATGCAATTTGTATGAAAATGGCGGTATATTCAGTAGGTTCTACTTGAAAACATAATTATTAAAGACGTATTATATTCCAGGCTTACAATATCCACAAAAGGAAATAAAAAAATGCGTG